>JBBCBC010000024.1:3937955-4537955 GCA_037126765.1 Stenogyne calaminthoides | reverse complement strand
CTTGAGGAAATATTATCAGTAAAATTACATTCTTGTAATCAGTTATTTATTAATTATTTATCAATAATAATGACTTTTCCTTTATCTCAAAATTACTGTGTAAAACCCAAAGGGATTATGTAAAGAAAACATAAGTCACCCGAGGTACGACTTTCGACATACCGAGGGGAGGATCGACACCCCATGAGGGGCGACCTCCCCCGACTTTATAAGACGACCAGAAAAATGAAGTCCAAACAATAAAGTCGTAATATGGATAAGACGATATGGACAAATAGACAACAAGTTGCATAAGGAAATCAAGTCAACACATTGTAATAAAAGAAAAGGAAATTTCATTTATATTGATAGAAGAGGGGGCCTGAAGGCGCATACAATGAAGCAGGACCGAAGGCCGGTACATCAAAACGATAAACAAAAAAGGTAAACCGCCAGAGCTTCTCCACTCAGGGCCCTGCAAAACCAGCAACCGACCCCTCCACATTCCCTTCCGCGACCTCTGGCACGGGGACTTCGGGAGCCGACCCGGACTCCAGCTGGGTCACCTCCAGGTCGGGGACCGGGCGCACAATCCAGGAGGGGTTGGCGAAGAAGGAGAGGTCGACACCCATGTCTTCCAGGTCCTTGATCTTCAGAAGGACGGTAGGAGCAGTAGGATAGTCGTGAACATAGTCCGACAACTCGGCAACAAAAGGAGTGAGGTCACCGGTTGGATTTGCCTTGTGAAAGACCCGGATAGCCCCGACGTAGGCCATCACATAAGCAAAGTTGGCATTAAGCTCCTCTGTCCTCCTGAAGTCGTTCTTCTTCATGGACAACACCCTCCTAGCCTCGGCTAGCTCGCCCTCCAGCCGGGTCATCTTCGCCCTCTCGGCCCTCAGCTCACCGTCCACCTCAGCCAGCCTCCCCTCAGCATCGGAGAGTCGTTTAAGCAGGTCGGAGTTGGAGGACTCCAACCTCTTCTGAGCATCTGTCGCGGCGACCAACATCTTAGCTGATTCGACAACCCGAACTTCATGACTTCTTGAGCTCCACCATCTCGGCCTCGGTGAGCCTTCGGGTCTTCTAGGTAGAAGACCTTGCTCCGGGAGTGGGCAAGGGTCGAGTACAGATTACCCATTGCCTTCTGCTGGTGGGCGTTGCTGTGGTCCGTTTGCGTCCATCCCCGGGTTAGATTCTGTAGTCCCCTGAGGAGATAGGCGGGCCAGCTCTCAGGGACCCCAGCAGGGACAATGTGGATCGACCTCAAGAAGCTTAAGGCCTCAGGGCCGAACTTGTGTGGAGTGAGCTCCGGGCTGCAAAGGAGATCCGGAGGTCGTTAATAATGAAAAAATAAAATATATGAAGGGAAGACTCGTAGTCGAGAACTTACTCATCGACACGGTCGGCGTCCCAGCCCAACCAGGAGTCATCCTCCGGGAGCCGACCTCCTCGAGGAATGGAGGCGGGTTGCGAAGAGGGATGGGGCTGCGACCTCCCGGCCTCCTGGGTGACCTCTTCCCTCGCCCTCTTCCGAGCGGGCTCAGGAGTGGGCTCTGTTGGTCCCATTTTGAAAACTCATGAATGCGTTAAATACCAATTGTAATGCATATAAAACAAGGGTGAGAGAATGGTGGTTCCAATTATTTCTTTTTAAACCATGTGTTTTGCTTATAATCGAATGCATATGATAAGTAAGAACATAAAGCAGTAAGGAACACACGATTTTATAGTGGTTCGGAGTCCAACTCCTACATCCACTCTTCCCTATCAGTAGGGGCACCAACTTAACCAACTGGACTTAGTTTAACGTGTTAGTCCAACACAATACAGATGTTTAATGAGTTCTCACTCTCACGGGACTTATCTCCCTCACGGGATTGCCTACCCTCCCTATCGGGATTGCTTAAATGTTTAACGAGTTCTCACTCACACCCAGAATTTAAGTTAGTCCAACTAACTTAAATTCCTTGCTTAACAAAACTTAACCTAACTTTGTGAGTTTGGGTATAAGATTATTTGGTGTCCAACTAGGGTGAGATTTTCCCTTACATTTGTATAGCCTCAATGCTAAGGTTGGGAAAATCTCTCTAAGCTTAGGATATTACATTTGTGCTTAGATCTAGGATAGAACACTCTGAATATATGCGTGTATTTCTTGTTCAGTGTTCTATGGTGGAAATGCTGGATGATTTGGCTCTGTAGCTTAATGGTGTTTTTCACGCATTTCACACACTTAATTTGATGGAAGAACTTGTATTTATAGTGTGGATTTGAATGTTACCGTTGGATGGAGTCACATTCAAATCCATACTATTTTGTAGCTTTTTTGCAACTTTTTCAGGCTTGTTGTCTTCCTCTCATTGGTCCATGTCAGCTGAATCTAACGGCTATATTCTTTAGGATCTTCTGAGTCTTCAGGATTCTTGATTCAATGAGACTTTTCTTGCCGGACCTTATGCGATCAGCATCTTGACACTCGGGATTCTTGAGTTTAGCTCGTCGGACTTGGACAATCGACCCTCAGTCACTACTTTTCGAGCTATCTAATCATCAGTAGCATTCTGATTCTCAGTGAACATGACTTCGGATGACTTGTCTTCTGATGACTTCTCTTATGATTTCTTCTACTTTGATCGATCATCTCATCATCGGATCGATTATAACATCAGTCGGTATATCAGTTTATTTGCATCAGATTAGTACATCAGGTTAGAATATCAGGTTTGTTGCATCAGGTTAACTTATCTGATCTCGATCCGCGTCGATCTCGATCGATCTCATCTGCTTCCTCTTCGATCGGCAACCTCCTCTTTCGATCTGGTCATCCATTGCGGTCTTACGATCGATCCTTCGATCGGGTAACCGATTCTTCGATCGGTGGCTTAGCTTATCTTTTCTTCTGATTTTGCCCAGCTCATCAATTAATTTGGAACTCATCTTACTCATATGATCTCGATCAGTCTCGTCTGCAGCCTCGTCTGATCTCCATCATCTACTTCTGATTTCGTGAGTTCCCCCTTAACTTGTTCTCTCGTTCCCCCTCAACTTGTTATCTGTAGATTAACTTTAATAACGCAAGCTGATAATGTTTTGGCATAATTCATCAAAACTAAATTATCCCAACAATTTCCCCCTTTTTGATAATGATGCCAAAATATTAAAATAAATGCATTTTTACAGAAACGGGGTTTTCAAATAGATCAGTTCAGATGGTCACATTGAAAACAATGAACTTTTGAACTCCCGCTCTGATACCAATTGTTGGTCCCATTTTGAAAACCCATGAATGTGTTAAATATCAATTGTAGCATATAAAACAGGGGTGAGGGGATGGTGGTTCCAATTATTTCTTTTTAAACCATGTGTTTTGCTTATAATCGAATGCATATGACAAGTAAGAACATAAAGCAGTAAAGAACACACGATTTTATAGTTGTTCGGAGTCCAACTCCTACATCCACTCTTCCCTATCAGAAGGGGCACCAACTTAACCAACTGGACTTAGTTTAACGTGTTAGTCCAACACAATACAGATGTTTAATGAGTTCTCACTCTCACGGGACTTATCTCCCTCACGGGATTGCCTACCCTCCCTTTCGGGATTGCTTAGATGTTTAACGAGTTCTCACTCACACCCAGAATTTAAGTTAGTCCAACTAACTTAAATTCCTTGCTTAACAAAACTTAACCTAACTTTGTGAGTTTGGGTATAAGATTATTTGGTGTCCAACTAGGGAGAGATTTTCCCTTACATTTGTTTAGCTTTAATGCTAAGGTTGAAAAAATCTCTCTAAGCTTAGGATATTACATTTGTGCTTAGATTTAGGGTAGAACACTCTAAATATATGCGTGTATTTCTTATTCAGTGTTCTATTGTGGAAATGCTAGATGATTTGGCTCTGTAGCTCAATGGTGTTTTTCACGCATTTCACACACTTAATTTGATGGAAGAACTTGTATTTATAGTGTGGATTTGAATGTTACCGTTGGATGGAGTCACATTCAAATCCATACTATTCTATAGTTTTTTTTTTCAGCTTTTTCAGGCTTGTTGTGTTCCTCTCATTGGTCCATGTCAGCTAAATCTAACGGCTATGTTCTTCAGGATCTTACGAGTCTTGTGATTTTTGATTCAAAGAGACTTTTCTTGATTGACCTTATGCGATCGGGCATACTAACACTTTCGGGATTCTGAAGTTTAGCTCTTCGACTTGAATAATCGACCCTCAGTCACTACTTTTCGAGCTATCTAATCATCAGTAGTGTTCTGATTCTTAGTGAACATGACTTCAGATGACTTGTCTTCTGATGACTTCTCTTATGATTTCTTCTCGCCTGATCTGATAATCTCATCTAATCAGATCAGTATAGTATCAGGTTAGCATATCAGTTTATTTGCATCAGATTAGTACATCAGGTTAGCATATCAGGTTAGTTGCATCAGGTTAACTTATCTGATCTCGATTACGTCTTATCTCGATCTGTCTCATCTGCTCCTCTTCTGATCAGCAACCTCCTCTTCTGATCTGGTCATCTGATCTGGTCTTCTGATCTAGTCACTTACGATCGGGTAACCGATTCTTCGATCATCGGTAGCTTTTATCTTTTCTTCTGATTTTGCCCAGCTCATCAATTAATTTGGAACTCATCTTACTCATATAATCTCGATCAATCTCGTTTGTAGCCTAGTCTGATCTCGATCATCTACTTTTGATTTCGTGAGTTCCCCCTCAACTTGTTATCTCGTTCCCCCTCAACTTGTTATCTATAGATTAACTTCAATAACACAAGTTGATAATGTTTTGGCATAATTCATCAAAACTAAAATATCCCAACAGGCTCGGCTTCCTCTTCCTTCATTTTAATTTGGGGCCGGATGGAGCCGAGCTCAAAGGAGGGACGTCGGTGGCCGCGACATGCTTCATCTGGCCCAGCACCGATTTCTTCCATGAGGCCATAATCGCTGCGGAGGGATGACGATGGTAGACGGGAAAGTCGGGATCTGCACACCAAAGGTGTCAGACATAAACCAAAACAAAAAGTGTGAAAGAATCGAAGGTGAAGAGCAGGTACTCACAAGGGATGTTCAGGTGGCGGGGATAAGTGTAAAGCCCGGCCTTTAACCGATCGAACTCGGAGTTGAGGGAGTTGACGTCGCGGAGGCTCGGGGCAGTGTCACGGACGGTCCTGAACGCCTCTTGAAAATCCCAGAATAGGTCAGAGGTCAATGGTGCGAACACTGCAAAAGAAAAGGAGAATTAGATCAGTACGACCTCAGAAGTATGAAAATAAAGTTTTACCATGTTCGACTCGGTGCGCATAGTCCGTGGGAACCCGGATGGGCAATGTACTCAAAGGGTCCATTGACTCCCAAGCACCCCCGACGAACCACCACTTCCGATGCCAGTCTGTGACTTTGTTCAGAATCCCACTCACGAGCTCCCGACCCTTGCGAAGTCGCACGACATTGTAGCCACCGGCTTGAATGATTGACGACATCACATAAGCGACCTCGCCAAGGGTCGGCATCCGGTGTAGCCCAGCCAAACCCAGAACGGTCATCGTCAAGAGTATGTAGCTCCAGCCGTTCGGAGTAATCTGGGTAAGGCTCTGATTCCAAGCCGCCAGCAAGTGGGAGATCGCCGGGTGAAGAGCAAAGTGAATCCCTACCTCCATCGTGTGTTCGTTGATCACTATCATGCCTGGAGGTGGCTGATCGGCACTCTCTTCGGAGGTTTCCCCATAAAAATGCACGTCACGGGGCACTTTGTACAACCGGTGAAGGGAGTGCACGTGCTCATCGACAAAGTCAACCAGACAAGGGTCGGAGGCCATATACTCGGACGAACCAACCTTCCTATTCAAAGTTAAACATAGGGGTCTGCTGAATAGGTGGTAGTCAAAGCCCGCCAGATGCCCCATAGTCCCGGGTAGGGGCCGAGGTACCGACGGGTTGTTTGTTCCAGACGCGGCCAAAGCGAAATAAAGCAATTTCTAATAGAGGGAGATGGGTGATGTCCTCCACCTCGAAGAAACCGCCGTCCATGCCCTCGGTGTCACGGACAACACGGGATTCCGGCGGATGAGGACCCACACCACTGGCGGGCAAGGAACGGAGCCGGTGTTGTTAAAGTTGGGCTATCACATACATGGTCCTCTTCCGGGGCAAGAGGCTCGAGGACGATACAAGCGGTGTAGAAGAACCTAAGCCATAGAAGAAGAGTGAAAAGGGGAGGATTACTCAATGAACCTCATCGAGTCTCATGGGCCGAAAGGTAGAAGCTTAGGTTCGAAAGAAAGTCGAGTCACAAATAAGGAGAAATGGCAATGGGCGTGTAGCCCTAGCTCTTTTTATAGAAGTAAACGGGGGTCAAAATGTAATAAACACATAAGTCGGACCCCTCTCAAAGAAACGGGGTCATGGTCGTCGACATAACCTACATCAAGGCCACCGATTGAGATGCTACAAGATGACCTCATCCGCCTGCAACATAATCATGGCAAATCCATCGAATCTCGCACAAATCGGCGTAATGGTCCACTTTCCACGATTAACCAGACGCCTCGGGATTGCTTCCCGAGGTTGAATCTCCCCAAGTCGATCAAGCTACCGATCAAGCCTAGGTCCCGATGCAAGCACGTGACCTCGACTTGAGGGGCAATTGTTGTACCATGGAATAATCCTACTCGGTGAGGAGATCGGGTAGAGCGACTTCGGTAGGAATCGAGAGGCTGCGGAGCGACTTCCTCAAAGATAAAGAAGGTCGCACAACGATTTAGAGGTTGAAGGAGGTCGCAAAGCGACCTAGAAGGGACAAGAAGGTCGCATTCGACCTTGGGAAAGACCACAAGTCGGAAGCGACCTCAGACGGCTATTTATAACAAAGATACGGATAACTGAAAGCGCGGATATCGCGGGGTAAGCAAGGCAAGTGTATCCAGACACGGAAACCACGAGATTAACCGATAAAACCCTAGGTCTGGCGGCTGGGTGCTTGGCAAGCCCATTGAAGGAAGCCCATAGAGGAGTGTACCCTAATTTCTGCTCTATAAATACAACTTGTATCACTCATTGTAAAGGGATGAAATCTTAGTACTCTTAGGTAGAAAATATAATAAAATACTCCTGGCTTGGGTGCCCCCAGACGTAGTCTTCTTAAAAAGGCGAATTGGGTAACCAAATCTGCGTATATTTCATATGTGTTCTTGGTTACTTAATTGATCCCATTCAATAATATCACGTTGCCCTAGACGTAAAATCTAGGTCACAACAACAGAATTACTACTTCGTTTTGATCGAGCCTCGTGGGAGGGTCATCGTCGCCACTGATAATAATTCACAAACATCCTTTTGGGAATTTATTCATGTAAAAGCTATCTTTTGACCGTCCTGTAGGAGAATTTCTCCAAAAGATTTCATAAATAAATAAATCATGGAGGTCAAAATTAATTTGATTCATAACCAAATTAATTATCAAAACATACTTAGTAATTTTTTAAGTTTGAGATTTTTCGTTTGACAATTCTCATTCAAACATATTTAAACAAATTAAATAAAGCACAAGAAAATACGACAACAATAAATCAAGCAAAGCAGAAAATAAACACATTGGGCAGAAATTATCCAACTGTCATGGTTTGATTTTCCTTGGCTTGATCTTGAAGAAACACCGTCTTCAATTTCTCCCACTCGTTCATCTCGAAAAAAATTTATCTCGAAGCGCCACGCAAAGCGACTCGCGATGATGTACACGCCAAGATCCGGGCGGGTCGCGAAGCCGAAGCGATCGCGCCCGTCAGGGCGCTAGGCGCGGCCGCCGCTGAGGATCGGCTACCTCTCGGCGCCCGACGCCGTGTCCAAGGTTTCTCCCTCGTCCAAGGGCTTCATTCGCTCAGATCATCCGCTACAGAGGTATAGCTGCGGGACGCTGGGCTATCGACGATTCAGACGCGTGCGGGCCGATCCAAGATAACAGAAGTACAAGGCCCATCCGACTAGCGACGTCCACGTAGCGCGCGTGCCTCCCTTCGTTTCGCACGACGCATGTCACCCATGTACGGTTTCAGATCCATTTTAACTCCTCGCCTTCGTCTTCGTCTTCGATCTAGGTTATAATTTATTTAATGAAAAATAAATACACCTTAAATCTAGACTAGTCTATTACATTGAACAAATCAAATAGCCTAATCTACTCGTGGATTTTCTCACGAGAAAAACAAATTCGAACGAGTTGAATTAAAACCATTCATTCAAACGCATAAAAAAAACACATTAAATACCATGACAATTGGATACCTGCAAAAAGATCTAGCAATTCTACTATCCAATTTCAATTTAATGTCCAACAATAATTTAAAAAACAATTTAAAAGTCAGAGCTCGAAACCAGAGCTCTGATACCAGTTGTTAGGAAAATTATGGGTGCCCGAATCTATTCGAGATGATTTTAAATACATATTCAGATTAAATAATTAATTATTAACATGAATTAATCCTAAATCAATTCAACATAATAATTAAACAACATGCGTACACGTAATTCACGTAAATCCTAAACATGTAGAACTAGGAGTTACGAGATTACATACCTCTTGTAGAGACAACCGTTGAGACGATGGATCTACTCAAAGTGCTTTCCCAAATATGTCCCAAAGTCCACGAACGTAACCCGGTGGGAGGATTCGCACGAACGATTTTAACAAGAGAGAAAACAAAAAATATTATGCTACCACCTTTGTGGATTTCTAATATTTCCAACATATGGAATTGCACTTGGTAATGAAAAATCCATCCCCTATAAATATGGAGTAGGGAGGCCGATTTTTAGTGTAGAAAAATAAGGAAGAAAATCTTTTTCTTGGTCTCCAAGAAATCTTGAATATATCTCCTATATTCTTTTCTCCTTAATTAAATTTTCCATAAAAATCTCTTCCCCTTTTTATCCCATATTTTCGAAAATAACAAGGGAAAAAGAATCAAGATTTGACTTCTTGAATTTATGGGATAATTATGTATTCCTACAATATTTATCTCTTTCCATAAAATATCTACAAGAAAATCAAGACAATCTTTTCTTCCTTTTCCATACATATTTTTCGAAAATTATGCTAGGAAATATTAGCAAAATATTTTCTTCTCTCTTTCATTAATTGGACTTTATTTTGGGCTATTTGAGGGGCCTTTAGGAGAATTAAGATTGGACCTTCAATGGACTATGAAGGTCTAATATTCGGCCAAATATTATTCAAGTCCATTAATATTAATTTACTCCACTATAAAATTAATATTGAACTATCCATCTTAACCCATATTACGATTTCACTATAATATGGCTCCCGGTCATTATTTCGCGTTTAAGATTATATTAGTCCATTAATTAATTAAGCCACTAAACAAGCTTTATATTAATTAATATCTTTGTCCTTGGAGTAAAGACAGCTCAGCTTTATTATCCATACCGGAAATAAATTTCCACTTGCAAGATTTGGTACGATAAAGGTTCCGAACCCACCAAGGGGACAAATCAAGCAAGACGTACTTGCACGCGATTCTCCATATTGTTGTGTACGATATAATTATTCAATTTAATCAAACACGTCGAAGGGACACATGTATTAATCAACTATTAAAATAATCATGCTCGATGGACAAGTGTGCTCGTTGCTTGCCGACCAAACATATACGCCCGCCAGCTCGCCACTCGCTGACTAAGCAAGTTTGCTCGCCGGTTCGCCATTTGCCGAACAAGCATCATTTGTTCGGCGGCTCGCCGCTCGCCGAACGAGCAAGTTTACTCGTTGGCTTACCGCTCGCCGAACGAACACGTTTGTTCGCTGGCTCACCACTTGCCGATCAAGCAAATACTCTTGCAGCTTGCCAAATCTGGCATAATGTCTTGATGCAATTTTGAGATGATCCTGAAGAGATGTTGATCTGATCCCGTTGAGCTGATCGGATCAGGCAAGAAGGAATCAGATAGCCTGAGTCAAGTAACCTGAGGGTCAGGATGTCTGGATCCAGAAAAACTGAACTCAGTAAAGCCTGAGTTACCTAAAGTCTCAGATCACCTGAAGGCTAAGGTAACCTGAAGACTCAGTTAAACTGAGCTCAGATATGCTCGATGAGGACAATGTTCCTGTATAAAATTGATATGTCCGAAGGGGCGAACAGGTAACCAATCGAGCAAAATATGAGTTGGACGACCAAAAGAGTGTCATATGAACAAGCAAATATAAAGGTCAACTAGGAAGACGAAATTGAAAACGTGGCAGCATCACATGAGTTCTTACAAGATACAAAGTCTTCAGCTCATGCTTGCCAAACCAGCTCATGCTTGTCAAAGTACTATAAATAGAAGAAAAAAGAACAAGAGACGGGTTCACAAAAAATTTCCCAGAGGGGTAAGGTTCAGAAAAATTCCAGGGTTCACCTAAAATTTCCAAGTACTCTCATACGTTGATAGAAAATACCTAGCACTTATACACTCACCCTCCAAATCATCTTTTTCATGGAAGTTCTCCCCATGAAAAGTATGGTGTACTGTGTATGTAAATCTCGCAATACAACATCCTTGTCTTGGAATGCCCCCAGAGTAGTCATTTACTGACGAACTGGGTCAACAATTTCCTGTTTTTTACCATATATAGTACACGTACTTATTTTGTTTGTGAGTTGTTATTAAATTAGCCACATAATATTCTCCATAAAAAACGACTCACAACACATATTAAATGTCAGCAATCGTCATGTAATTAATAATATTGCCCAAGATATAAGGTATCGAATCGCAATGACTCTCTTCCCATCATAAGTCAAAGTAATAGTTATTAATTTCACACGATCCTATTTAAGGGAGGGAGATTAAGAAACAACACACCACTGAGGTCTAATTCTTGTATATTCAGTACCGAAGAATTTGTCCTCCCGTAGGTCCTTATTCAGCGCACCTAAATGAGCTAGTGTAATCCCTTGGTCAAGACAAGCCAATCTGGGTCTTACACTTCAACCTTTCATGATGGTTTGTTCATTTCCATCTGGGTTGTGAATTTTGTACTTAATTACGAGGAGTTGTTAATTTGATCTTCCGTGATCTTGTATCACCAAATTAACTACAACGTAATACGTACTGACTTATTGAACGGGTATGCAATAAATATATACAACATTCATTCATATTTAATGCAACAATGATTAATAGTTTATTTTAGTAAATAAATAAGAAAATTCAGTTTGGTTATACAAAGTAAAAGCATACTTTTCAGTATAACCCCAACATCTCTCGATCTGCAACCTTCGTCTCTGATTTTTGTCGAGATAATGGTCGCATGTTCTTGTATACGATTTCTTGGTCGGCTGCAATGATGTGTCACCCGCACACGCCTAGCGATGACGGCGACTCACCTACACGTGTTGATCATATGCTTCGGTTTTGAGACACAGTTCTGTGCTTATTCATGTTTCTGTGTTTTGGGTTTTCTGTTTGTTCGAACTAGTTGGACTATTTCGAATAATCATTCAACCTGAATTCCAAGGTTGATTGTTCTTATGATTGATTGGATTAAATCTGACAAAGTGGGTTTGAATTGTTGGTTTCAGATTGTCCCGATTGGAAAGACGATTTTTGCCAGTGATGAGAGGAAGGGCTATTTTGCAAATTGGATTTCAAATAGACCCCTTCGTGCAAATTTTATAAATTACACTTGAGCCCCTATATTTATTGATTAAAATTAAATTGGATTTAATTTGTTAGAATTAATAAAATTTGAGTTTTAATAAAACATATTTGTTGGACTAATGACAGACTTAATTAATTGAATTAATTAAAAGCAAATATTATTAATGAATTTAATTACTAAACTTAATTTTAAAATTGATTTTAAAGTTCTGGTTTAGAGAATTAAACAAATTATTAATTCTCACTTGGTTAACGTGTTTCATATTTTGTTAATGCACTTTGGGTAGGCGGCGCCTAATAATTGCTCAAATATGATGTAGATTAACATGTTGAATCTCGATTAAGCAATTAATACCTCGCCTTTAAAACGTTCCTCACTAAAATATGGTTTTCTCATTAATTTGATAAGATGTCTTCCATCAAAATTAAAAGTAAACTGCAGATTTCATTCCAATGGGTATTTAAGACCAAAGTATTTTGCTAGGATCTACATCTAACGGGACTTTTATAGGGACAAGTAATGTCGTCGCTTGATGATTGTAAATGTTGGGGAATTGATTGCCCGGATCTATTCGGGGTGAATATTTAAATACAAATTTAATTCTAACAATTATTACTAGAATGAATTAATCCTATATTAATTCAAATAATAATTTAACAACAAATCACGCATACAAATTCGTGTCACATAAATCTTACGCATGCGGAATTGCTAAGAGTTTACGTAAACTAATTTCTTGGAATGACAACCGTTGAGAAGATGGATACCCCGTTCACACGAACAAACCCAAAGAGTCTTCTCAAGTATTCCCTCGCCCTTGTTCAACAATCCGGTGGAAAGATGCTCGCAAATAATTTAACAAAAGGGAAAATAAAAAAATATGTTGCACCACCTTTGTGGATTTCTAATTTTTCCAACACATGGAATTGCATTGGGGATAAAACACTCATCCCCTATTTATAGGCAAGGGGTGGTCAAAATTTTTGTGCATGAATAAGATGGGAAAATCTTTTTCTGGATCTCCAAGAAATCTTGAATATATCTCATATATTCTTTTCTCCATATTTAAAATATTCCACAAAAATCCCACCTCCTTAATTTATGGAATTTTCGAAAAATAAGGACCAAGGAATCCAAGATTTAGATCTTCTTGAATTTATGAGATATTCTTGTATTCCAAGAATACATATCTTCCATAATATCTTTTCAAGAAAATCAAGAAAATATTTCCTTCCTTATTTATTCATAATTTTCGAAAAATACAAAATAAATAGCTAAGTGGGAGATTTCTTGAATTTAATGAGATAAACTTGTATTCCAAGAATACTTATCCTCATTCCATAACAAAATTCAAAGAAAATCTTTCTCCCTCTTTTATTTATTTCTTTTCGAAAATTTAAAGAAAAATTAGGCAACAATAATTTTATTTTATTTCAAACACCTTTTTCAGTTATTGGACTATATCTTTGGGCTACTTGAGGGGCCTTTAGGAGAATTAAGATCGGACCTTCCAATGAACCTTGAATTTTCAATATTGAGCCACAATATTATTCAAGCCCATAAATATTAATTAATCTCACTACATAATTAATATCGCACTATCCATCATAACCCATATTATTGTTAATATGAATCTCGATTATTATTTCCCGTGTTTAATATTATCCAATCCATTAATTAATTTAAGCCACTTAAATAGCTTCACATTAATTAATATATTTTTCCTTGGTTTAGGAATGGCTCAACATTATTATCCATACCGGAAACTAATTCCACTTGCAAGATTTAGTATGATAAAAATTCTGAGCCTCCCAAGGGGACAAATCAAGCAAGACGTACTTGCACACGATTCTCCGTATTAAATCTTAGTAATCGTCATGTAACTAATAATATTGCCCAAGATACAAGGTATTATATCACATTGATTCTCTACCCATCATAAGTCAAAGCAATAGTTATTAATTCCACACGATCCTATTTTTAGGGACGAGATTAAGAAATAACTAACCACTGAGGTCTAATTCTTCTATATTCAGTACTGAAGAATTTATCCTCCTGTAGGTCCTATTCAACGGATCATAATGCACTAGTGGATTGGTTCCAACTGAATATCAGTGAACTATGCTTTCAGTGAAAAAAATGCAATAGATAAAAATATTTATCGATGTTTTAAAAAGCAAAACAACACAAAGAATTATAGTGGGTTAGTGATAGACTCAAGCTCCTACGTCCCACTCTCTCTCGATCTTCGACCTAGATGGAGAGAAATTCCTTAACCACTTCCTAAAGATTTTTGGCTAACTCAATGTAGCTTAATTCACTTTTCTACTTTGAGTTTTTCGGGTGGTTAGTAATTATCCACCGGGTAGAGAATCAATGTGATTCACTTACTAACTCAAACACACACAAGTGTTCGCGAAGGACTACCACAAGTAAGCTTACTAACTTTTTTCTAGAGTTTTTCGGCTAACTCACAAAAGATAGCTTACTAACTCTTTACAACTCTAACTCACCAACAAAAACACACACAAACTACCTTAACAAAGGGTTTGGGGTTTTGGGTTGGTTTCAACTATTTATGGGTGAGATATCCTTTACAATAAGAACTAATGCAAAGGCTAGGATATCTCTTCTAAGCTTTGGATATATCTATCACTCTCAAAAGCTTAGTGAATGAGCTCTCTCCAATGTGAAACACTTGGGAAATTCTAGGTTTTTCGAAAGTGCTTCAATTTGCAATAATCTGAATGAGCTCTTGAGTTGCTTTTTGAAATTTCCGTGACCTCTCAATGTAAAGGGTCTTTGGTATTTATAAAGCAACTTCACCAAGGTCACTCTTGAAAAACTATCCGAATTGGAGTGGAGACAATATCAAGTTTTCTCTTATGGTGTTTGATGAACGACTATATTTAGGGTTTGAATACTCCCTTTGCATGTTTTAGGAAATATGCAAATGATCATGTAGCCTAATCACCAATTTTCAAACATCTGGAACTTTAGTACTACCGACATGATGATTGGTCCTAGAGTTTTTCGCTAACTTGTCAAGAAAACTAACTCTTTGTTGTCTTCCTCAACTACCTTTTCAAAGGGATTGGTTCTTGTCTTGGGTGAATGAATAATAGACAAACAAAACGGCTCTTTTTTGGTCAATCTCTCCGAATGAATGAGACAACCTTAAACAAAATTTAGACTTAGTTCCTTTTTGTTCAAGATATGAATGTTTTTGGGCAATATCTACTTTCTTGAATATTTTGCGTATTTTCTCGGGTTTTGTAGTCTTGGTGTTTGATGATGAAAGATAGATTATATTGGGAAATATGCAGCCATGTAGCCAATCCGCGCTCGAACATTCAAAGTTATACTAAGTATTCAAGATATCTTCTTCGAGTCTTGGTGAAGAACAAATTGGGTTTTTTGAGATCTTCTTGATGATGAAATATTTTGGGCAATATCTCACATTTTGAGTCGAGTCTGAGATAGATTGTCTTCAAAGAACTTTCATCGAGTCTTGATGTCTTGATGACATACCGAGTCTTGATGTCTTTGATTATTTATCGAGTCTTGATGTCTTCAAAGAACTTTACCGAAGTCTTGATGTCTTCAATGACTTCATCGAGTCTTGATGTCTTGAATGACATACCGAGTCTTGATGTCTTCAAAATCTAACCCGATCTATATCTCACGACTATACATGGTGCGATAACTTCCGAACAATCTATATGAAACCGACTCGATCTATCAAGATTATCCTGAACATGTCATACTCAGGGTTTTTGGGATCTAATCAACACTTCTTTATTAAATTCATCTCCCAACAATTTCCCCCTTTTTGATAATGCTAAAACCATCTTGTTACATTTAAGAAAAACCTAACCTATCCTCAGGTTTCAGTTTATCTATTGCAACCAAAATGGTATTTCTTCAATCAAGTTCTTTAACAATCTGGCATATCAAGACATGTAAAAAGATAATGAGATATTATCTTTGAGCATAAAGATAAAATTTTCATTGATGTAGGATAAGAGTTACAGATTACAATGAAAATCAAAGAAAACAGAAGTACAAAGTTCTTCAGTCTTCTTCCACTTCATCCTCTGGCACTTCCAGGTTGAACATCCCGTAGTATCTCTTCTTTAGTTCATCTCTTGCCTTGATGATTTCAGGGTTGTTTCCTGTTAGGCCTAGCTGGATGGCATACTGGGCTATTTCCTGAGAAATGGCTGCCTCATTTATATAGCCATTCTCAAACCTAGGATCTGGGTACATGTATGGACCAGGAGCTACTATCTGAGTGTTTCCTTCATCTGCCAAGTTGATCCAACTTTGTAGGTACTTAGGATAGAATGTCAGTAAGTACACAATAAAGGCTTCATTCTTATCCGAGCTGCTCCCCCTCCATTCTCTTAGAATCTCATAATAGAACCAGAAGGTTCTCTTGATCTCTTCCCATGCATCATTGAACTGTATAGGCATCCACTTGTCAATGTGCGGCCACTTATGAGTCTTTTCTGTACCTCTCCTTTTGCTTAGGAACTTTTTAAAACCACCTCTTCTTTTTTCGCTTTCTTCTTCTTTCTTCTTCGATCATTGGAACACGATCTTTGAAGCAAAGACTTTTCTTTTCTTTTTCAATCAAGAGCTTTTCAGAGTTTTCTTGGTATCGAAGGCTTTTTTTCATTTTGTCGATTCTTGAATTCCATTATCGAACTTCCTCTCGAGTAGGTTTTGAGCTTTTTGCTCTTTTCTTCCTTTCTTGTTCCACAAATGCCACAAAACCTTTC
Organism: Stenogyne calaminthoides; assembly: GCA_037126765.1. Classification (NCBI taxonomy): domain Eukaryota; kingdom Viridiplantae; phylum Streptophyta; class Magnoliopsida; order Lamiales; family Lamiaceae; genus Stenogyne; species Stenogyne calaminthoides. The sequence goes on along the minus strand of JBBCBC010000024.1, from coordinate 4,521,514 downwards.
TCTTTTAAAGTGTCCGACTTGATCTTCACCGAGCTTTGCTTGTCTCAATCATCCTTCTATCACTCGGTTTCTCGAAATTACTTCCTAAGCAGTTTTTTCGGATGTTTGAGTGAAGATAGGTTTTCACCTTCTTTGAACTTTAGTTTCTCAAATGGCTTCAATTTCTCTTAAGGCATCAACCAATTTTCTTTCCTTCTTCTTTTTTGAGCCTTTCTCTCCAAGGTTTGTGCCAACAACTCACTTAATTTGCCACCGTGCCTTTTTCCCTTTTGGCACCATACCTTGGGAGTAGTTTAGTCGGTCTAATATCCATATAGTATTGCTCCTTGCTCATCTTCTGCAGACTTCTCCCCGCTTTGATCATGCTCATCTTCTAGCCTCATCATGTAGTTCTTGGCCATTGAGAATTCATCCAAAGAGGAGCAAACTTTTTTGAGAAGACATCATGCATCATCTCTTTCATCTTGGTCATTAGCAGAGAGCCCATTTCCTCAACAATTTTTTTGATCATCGATCATTCTTCTCAATCACTTGGCTTCAAGATAGGCAGTTCTTTCTTGATACATCTCGCTTCATGTTGGCATTAAGCTCTGTATGTACTCCATCAATCTTTCCATCTAATGTAGCTAATTTACTTTATAGAGTCGTTTAGGCGTGTCGGATGATGAACTCGGGTTCTCCATTTTTCGATTTTGAGCAGCCGTAACTAACTCCATCTCGAAGTCATCTTGTCCGTGAGAATTGTTTGCAAAGATGCTTGATGAAGAGCTTAGATTCTCTAGCTTTTGAGATTGACCCGCCAAAGATCTCTTCCATCCTGGCTCTATCTTCTTTAACTCATCCAGATTGGTGTGAAATCAACCAATTGGAGTTTGTACAACATTTTCCAACTAAGTTGGTGTCCAACCGAGCCTCAAATCTACATATCATAAATATCGATTTAAAAGCTAGGTACTTCAAAGAAACCCGGCATAATGTATAACAATGCTAAAAAGGTACTCAAGAATGCTAACTTCACCGAGGTTGTTTCGATATCGGTTGGTTCAAAGATCGAGATCCGTCCCCATCCGACTCTTCGGTTTCCTTCTTTTCAAAGATTCATCCGAGGTTCCTTCTCATTCTCGATTTCTTTTCTCAGATCATCTCCCCTTATCCTTATCTTTATTTTGATCATGGAGCCGAAGCATCAACTCCTTCAAGAGCTTTTTCTTTTCGCTTAGCTTCTTTTTCACTAATTCATCAAAATCAACGGCTTTCATTCTCAGCTTGGTTTTTCTGAAACCTGAGAATTCAGTCAGGGCAGCTGTCTCAACATTCCACCATTCTTCTCCTCTGTATGAAGCAATGTTCAGCATCTCCGGGAGTGTTTGATTTAGAATATACATCGTGGTTCTCGAGTCAAGATCATATCCACGAAGGTCGGGATAGGCATTCACCAGGTATCCGCCTAAGATGAACCATTCCCCCTTGCTTATTCGGTCTCTTCGCTTTCTCCTTCTTCAATCTTGGGCTTTTCAAAGAGATTCAGAGTGTATGAGTTCTAGAGCTGATGGATCTAGAAATGGTTCATTCAGAAGTGCATCCAAGTTCAGCAATTCCTGAGGTTCAGACTGATCTTGAGTCTGAACAGGTCTTTCTTCACTAGGAATCTGAGGTCCCTTGAAGATTTCCTGAGAGATTTTATCTGAGCTCAGAGAGGTTTCGAGTACCTCAGAAAAAAACATTCCTCGGTTTCTTGCTCTGCACATTTGTCACTACTCCCGAGCAAGAACTGAAGTGGAGATTTCAACCCTTGCCGGCCTTGAGTTGAGTTTCTTCATGTCACCGGCCTCCTTCAAGAATAGATTAAAGCCTGCTTCGAGGAGGAGCGGTCTTTCTTCTTGATTTATCTCCTTTCTCACTTTTAACTTGCATCGGGGCTTTCCCCCAGCTTGTCCGGGCTTCTTCAACAGTTTTTTCTTGTGATCTCTCCCCGAGACTCGAGTTTTTCTTTCTTTCCTCTCAAAGTCTTTTTTGTTGGTTTGAACATGATTTTTGACTTTGGAAAGGAAGTGGAATGGCAAAAAGATGTCCCTCTTCTCCGAACATTTCCAAGATAAATGCAATCTTGGTTGCATGTAGAATCTTTCCTTTGATAACTTCTGAGCCATTCACCTTCAATTTGTTTGGCTTGATCACTCACCACCTTGATCAAATAGTGCAACCAATTGAATGTTGTGGAAGGTGAATCTTCAATCGCCCGTTAGCCTTAACTTAGGTTTGCTTATCTATTAAAACTACCAGATCTACTCATGATGCATTTGCTTACAATATCCAACAATACTCGATATTTAGGCTTCAAATTCCTCTTATTCAGAGTAGCTTCAAACTTTCTTTGGATGCTCGATAATTTTATCCAAATATTCTTGTTCCCTACCCATCATGTATACCGTAGGGTCTTCACCTCTATCACTTAACTCATATATGGCATTTAGATTCTTAGGAATAATATATAATTCCCTAACAAAATCCACATATTTCGAACCATGCTCCAAATGCGAGACTGTAATCTGAGATTCTATGCAATTCTCATCATCTAACTGCATATTAGAGATAAACTCAATTACCTTTTCGTGATATTCCTACGGTTGATTCGCGACCAGGCATGTAAGCTTTGCCAAACGAATCATATGAAATGCCTCCTCCTCGTGAGTTGCATTGGATGAGCTTTCTAGAGAAACAACATATTCGTACCAAGGTTTATTGTAAATGGCGAGTTTGTCGTATACAGAAAGTGTCATTTTTGGAGAATTTCTGGTGAAGGATTTTGAGATAGGTGAAAATTTATGGGCAATCGAGGGTTTCGAAGCAGAGTGTTTGTGAAGATGAAGAATTTTTTGGAATAAGGCTTTGAAAGAAATTTTTCCAATGGATATGGGATTTTGATTTATGGAAAATCGCGTAGATGAAGAAATCGACGGTTGAAATTAAAAACCGACTAAAATGGGTATATGAAAGGACGATTTCGCAAATACTGTTCCTGAGACCATTGACTTTTCTCGTGGATTTCAAAGGTCCCGCCCAATTATTTCTTCAGGTGTTTTGTCATTTATTGCCAATGATTACTGAGATTCAGTTAGACAATAAATGTGTTGCATGAGTCAATACTTCAGACTAATTTTTTCCATCAGTCTTACTGAGTTTTGACCTTGATAAAATGTCAGTATAATACTGAGTACTGATCATCAGGATAACTAAGTTTCCCAAGACTCAGTGTTGAGTACTCTCAATTTTATCCTGAGTTTTTCAGTAAAAACCTGAGAAAACTTCATGCATCTGAAAACCTTCAATTTTTCAGATTTGCTTTATTCACCTGGATCCAACATACCTAATTCAACTGATAGTTCCTGAAATCTTGATTCAAACCCAAAGGTTTAGTCAAGATATCTCTGCTTATCAAGATGAATTTTCTCCATTCTCGATGTCTTTCTTCTCAACATGATCTCGATGAAGTGATGTCCGATATCAACATGCTTACATCGGTGTGAAATACTGTGATTTTGTGTAATAGCAATTGCACTATTATTATCACAAAATATAGGTACTTCATTGGCTATAATCTTATAATCCTCAATTGTTGTGCGAGCTAAAGAATTTGTGCACAAATGACTTCCCCGCAATTTATGTATTCACTTGAGAGTCTTGGTTGCTCTTGAGGTTTGTTTCTTTTGAAAACCATAATATCGGTTTACTTCAAGAAATTGACAAGTTCGTGGTAGACTTCATGTCAATTCTACATCCTCCATAATCAAAGATCCGAATAACCGGTTAATTCAAGGTTATCATCGGTGGATACCATAATCCTCTATTCACGATGCCTTTTAAGATATTTGAGAATCTTTTTGGCGACCTCCATGTGACTAAGCCTTAGAATTAACTTGGTATCTTGCACATATCCCAACAAAGAAATGTTATATCGTGCCTACTTTTGTGAGATATAAGAATGATCCAATGATCCTCTATAATCGAAGTGTGGTTTATCGATTTGCCTTGAGATCGGGATCCATCTTGTAGTTAGTATTCATAGGAATTCTAAGCGTATTGCAATCTGTACACCATACTTTGCAATTAGATCTCGGTGTATTTTCCTTGATTGATGAAAATTCCTTCCTTAGTTTGTTTCACTCAAGTCCAAGAAAGAAATTCATCTCCCCATCATTGACATCTCAAACTTTCCTTTCATCGTAGAAAACTTTTCACACACGGTGATGATTTGGAGATCCAAATATGATGTCATCTACATAAATCTGAACAAGTAAGATGTTTTTCCCATCTTCTATCCCCGAGCAGAGTCCTATCAACGGTTCCTTTGATAAAACCATGGTCAAGAAGAAACCGAGAAAGGGTATCATACCATGCGGGTGCTTGCTTAATACCATACAAGGCTTTCCGAGCACAGTAAACTTGGTAATTTCGTCAAAACCCGGAGGTTGTTCCATATAAACCTCTTCCTTAAGCACACCATTGAAATGCACTTTTCACATCCATCCGATAGATCGTGAATTTCAAGTGGGCAAGATATGCAAGAAACAATCGATGGCTTCTAGTCTTTGCAACAGTGCAAAGGTTTCATCATAATCCAAGCCGTCTTCTTGGGAATAACCTTGTGCAACTAGCCTTGCCTTGTTTCTCACAATGTTGTTGTTTTCATCTCTCTTATTCTTGAACACCCACTTAGTTCCAATCACATTGTGCCTCAGTTCTATCCACTAGCTCCCAAACTTCATTCCTTGAGAACCGATTCAATTTCTTCTTGCATAAAAAGAATCCAAAATGAATCTTGTAGAGCTTCTTCAATCTCGATAGGTTTTTTTCGGGAGGATAGGAAGGCAGTGAACAAAACACTTTCTCCATGGAACCTTCTTGTTTTGACACCATCGATAGATCACCCACAATCGACTTGTAGGATGACTATCCAACCATTTTCTCTGGATGTTCCCCCCTTGAAGAGTATCCTCAACATCGAAATGTTAGGTTCGGGTAGTTCATTAAATTCAGGGAACAAATGTAAAATGAGAAAGAGAATCATCTTCCTCAGAGAAATTCCATTCGTAACATTGTCGGAGACATTTGTTCCCCCATTGGTTGATAGATTTGAGTTTGCCTCATTTTGTGATCACATCTTCATCGGCATTACATACCTGAGTCTGAACTGGTGTATGTTTAGATTGGTCAGCTTCAGTGTGTTGGCTTTCCTTCAGTGGAGAATTTCCATCCTGAGTCTCACCATCTTGAATTTTTCCATCCAGAACTTCTTTGTCTGAGTCTGATTCACTCCATTCATAGAAAGTGACCGACTTCTTCTTTTCAGATTCAGAGGATGTTTTATCATTCTTTTTCAGGCTAAGTCTGGTGATTCTCTTGATCAGTTCTTCTGAGTCATGTTCCTATTTCTTCTGAACACAAGTAGATTCATCAAAAACAACGTGAGGTGTTTCTTCTACAATAAGAGTCCTACAGTTGTATACTTTGAAGGCTTTACTGACTTCAGAATATCCTAAGAATATCCCTTCATTAGCTTTGCTATCAAAAGTTTTCAACTGATCTTTACCATTATTGTGTATGAAACACTTGCAACCAAACACACGAAAGAAAGAAACAAGAGGCTTCCTTTCATTCCACAGCTCATATGGAGTTTTTCCTTGGTTCTTGGTCAGCATGGATCTGTTCTGAGAGTAGCATGCAGTGTTCATAGCTTCAGCCCAAAATCTCTTAGGAATATCAGCTTCAACAATCATTGTCCTTGCAGTTTCTTTCAGAGTCCTATTTCTTCTTTCAGCAATACCATTTTGTTGTGGGGTCCTTGCAGCTGATGTTTCATGAGCTATTCCATTTGCTGCACAATAATCAGATATGATATGATTGATAAACTCGGTTCTTTTATCGATCTAATTTTGACCACACTCGATTCTTTTTAAGATCGAGCCTTTTCAAAAGAGTTCAGCAGCTTTTTTGTTCGAGTCTCTTTCTTCTCGAGTAAGAATATGACCCATGTGTATCTTCAGAGTAGTCATCAACTACCACAAGTGTGTATTTTTTGCCATTAGTGCTCACATGTGTTATTGGACCAAAGAGATCCATATGTAACAAGTTGTAGTATTCTATCAAGAGAAACATCTACTTTGCTTTTGAAAAGATGCTCGATTTGTTTTCCTTTTCGACAAGCATCACATACATGATCTTTCTTGAACACTTCATTGGGTAACCCCTTACAAGTGCTAATCTTGCAAGTTTGTTCAGGTTTTGAAGTTTAAGTGATTCATTCTTTTGTGCCACAACCAATTTGGTATCGGTGGAACTTTTTGCAACCAAACATGTATCTTTAGGAGTGAACTCCAATCAAAGAAGATACATTTCCTTTTCTAGTATGAGTCAAGAAAATTTTCGTGAAGTATTGTCTTTTACATAACATAAGTTCTTTGAGAACTCAACATTGAATCCTTTGTCCACGAATTGATGAAAAGAAAGCAAGTTATGCTTTAGACGGCACACATATGAAACACCATGGATAAGAACAAAGTCAACTTCAAGAGTTCCATATCCTTCAGTTTGTCCTTTGAATTGTCTCCAAATGTGATTTGAGGGTTTTTTTTGCTCAACATAGTCAAGTGATTAGTTGCTTATATCCTCGTCATATGTCTTGAACATCCATCGCCCGAGATACCATACAACAGAGAGCAATTCATTTCCACTCATCGTCTTTATGTTGTATTCATTCACTTTCAGTGCCCTTTTCCTTCACCAAAAAAATGACCGGTTCTTAGGTACCCATTTGGTGTAGGGTCCTACCAAGTTAGTTTGTACCTTTTGGAACCCAAATCGCTTTAACAACTCTAATTACTTTTAGAGTGGCTGATTTGTCTCCCATAAACATCTACATAAACATTCACCACCCTAGGTGCCTTGGCAATATCCCCGTGTATGAGTGCGGCCTTAGCATGAACATGAGCCTTAGAGTTCTTCTTGGGTTCAGCCTTTTGTTCAAGTGCCTTAGCTTTTGTGCGGTGGGGTCTCTGTCTCACGACTTGGGTTCAGAAAACTTTACCCTTAGGCAAGTGGGGTTTAGGGTTGTCTGTCTTCAAAATGGGGTCTTTCAAGAATTGAGGACTTGGTCTTTTCAGGTTGAGAATATCTCTCACGAGTGTTTCTCTTCGAAAAATTCCTCCGATGGTTCAAAGTCAGATTTTTTTAGGTTGGTATTCTTAGCCCCGAGGCTTTGAAGCATCGGGCCGAAAAATTTCCCTCTTGAGTGTTGGGTTTTTCTAGCTTTTCCCGAGGTCAGGCTTTCTTCCCGAACCTGATTTTTTTTCAAAACCATAGGTCCTTTACCCTTGTCTAAAACTCAGGCTTCTTCAAGAAGAAGATTAGATGCCATTGGTTTAACAAAGACAATCTTGGTGCTACTAGAAGAAAAGATTCGTAAGACCTTGTGAGGTTCCCCCGGAATGTATCCCAATCCAACTTTTTATAGTTTGCGGTCTTTGATAACTCGAATTTCATCTATCACTTTAGATGCAAAATTCAATAGAGCTAACTTTCTCTCAAGACTATCCTCACATTTCTTTAGAGTTTCATGCTTCTCAAAGAGGTCATTGAACTCAGTTCTGATAAGCTGAATCTCGTTAGTGGATTTCTCTAATTTTCCATTCAGGATCTCTATCACCTTCTTTTTTTTTCGAGAGTTGTACTTTCGTAACATCCAGTTCATCAAGAGTTCCCATCAATTGAGAAGTGATCTCAAAGATTTTTTGAGTCTTTCCACTTGATTCTCGTGATCGGTTCCTTGTTCTCCGCTCTTAAGTTTGATGAGTAGTTCTTGTAACACGAATAGTCCTTCATAAAGATTCTCAAACGAATCCATCAGGTCAAAGTTACTGTTTACAGTTGAACTGAGAACTCATGTGCTTGTGTAGGAGCAACAACAAGAGATAGAAGAATTTACCTCCTCCACGGCCATAAGATGAGGACATCATCACATCCTTTATTCGAGAAAATTTCATCGAGGAACTGGAACCTTCTTGAGAATGTTCTTCCTCTTCTCGCAATCATAGCTTTCTTCTTTGGAGATCTTCCCTGTCTCTCTTGGCTTGTCTCTTTTCTTTCTTTAGCTTTTCATTTCAGGGGCGGTCATATTGAAAGTGACCTTTCTTCCGACAGGTTGTAACATCTGTTGGTATCATCATCCCGATTACTTTCCTCCTTGGTCTTGGAGTCCTTCTTCTTGGATGAGGATCCTTCAAATTTTCGGGTCCTTCCTTTTCTCAACAGTATCCGTCCGAACCGAGTCTCTCTTGTACTGTGATTCTGTAATATTTCTTATATTTCCCATATCCGCTATTGAGTCTTTCAAACCTCCTTGCTATCAAGATTAGCTTATCCTCCGCCTTCATCGTCGATTTTGGCAAGTGAGTTCTCGAACTCTCTAGACTTACAGGATTTCTCTTTGGCTTTGAAAGCCACATTCTTACTAGATGAAGAATCATCTTTGCTGTCAGATTTCTTAGTTTTCTTGTCAATCACAAACTCATAAGCTTTCAGTTCAGAGAAAACTTGTTGATATGGCATGAAATTAATATTTTTGGTGTTTTCAATCACCACAGCATGTATATCCCATTTCTTAGATAATCCTCTAAGAATTTTCAGTGCCACTTCTCTCTGTGGAGTATCTTTTCCCAAAGACTTTCGGATCATTCATGATGCTAGTGAATCTGACCTCAAGTTTGTCAATGGATTCACTATCTTCCATTTCAAAGCTATCAAACTTTCCAATAGCAACAGAAAGTTTGTTTTCCTTAATATGATTTGTGCCTTGACACATAACAACAAGTGTGTCCCATATTTCTTTTGCAGTTTCACAGTGAGAAATCATCCCCATAACACCATCATCAATAGTGCTATACAAAGTATCTTTAGCAATGTAGTCCAGATTGACTAACTTTCTCTCATCAGGAGTAAGTTGATCATCAGGCTTTGGAAATTCATCTCTGGGATCATTCTCCAAAGATGTCGATTGATTGAGGATTCACAACAAGAAATTTAAATGGTCCTTCGTAAACCACTCTCCACATTCTTTCATGTTTTGAATACGGATGAGCCTGCGCATTCTCAATCTCCATAGGGCATAGCTCTCAACAGAGAACATAGAAAGTTTCTTAGAAGGCATGATGATCGAGGCCTTGTAAGATATCAAAGAACAGATCTATTCAAGAGACCACCAAAGTCTTTCAAACAAAAGACTATGGCTACCAAAGCAAGTGGTCAAAATGAACCCACGCGCCCGATACCACTTGTTGGTCCCCGGTGTTAACGAGTCTCACACGGTATGGGGGAATACACGTTGTTCGTTGATTTTTAAAACTTTTTTTCTTTCATCGAGGTGGATGGGTCGTTATCGATGATTTTGCCCCGAGAAGCACGGATTGACCTGAGTCAAAGTCTTCCTCGAGACAATGATCGCCGCTTTCGAAGATTGATTAGCTCCAATCGAGCTGAGTTTATCAGAGATCCTGAGGCTTTGATCGATAATTTTCTTCATTGAACCCTCAAGAGAGTTAGTTCGGGTTTGGTAACTATCATTCTAAGCTACTCAAGTGTGCGGAATGGTTGGCCCTAAGTTTATACTGCGTTTTAGCTTTCTTTGAAAAATCTTCCCTTCAATAAAAACAGGTGATTAAGGTTGTGATCAATTTGATGCAAGTTCAAATTGGATTGGTTCCAGTGAATATCTATGAACTATGCTTTCAGTGAAAAATATGCAACAGATAAAAATGCAATACAGAAAGCAAAACAACACAACAATTATAGTGATTCAGAGACTCAAGCTCCTACGTCCACTCTCTCTGATCTTCAGAGAAATTCCTTAAGCACTTCCTAAAGCTTTCGGGCTAACTCATCAGAAAGCTTACTCACTTTTCTACTTTGAGTTTTCAGGTCGACTCATTGCAGAACTTACTAACTCAAACACACAAAAGTGTTCAGACTACCACAAGTAGCTTACTAACTTCTTCTCTACATTTTTTCAAGCTAACTCAATTGTAGCTTACTAACTCTTTTACAACTCTAACTCACCAACAAAACACACACAAACTACCTTAATAAAGGGTTTGGGTTTTGGGTTGGTTTCCAACTAGAGTGAGATATCCTTTACAATAAGAACTAATGCAAAGGCTAGGATATCTCTTCTAAGCTTTGGATATATCTATCACTCTAGGCTTAGTGAATGAGCTCTCTCCAATGTGTGAATGAGCTCTCTCCAATGTGAAACACTTGGGAAATTCTAGGTTTTTCGAGTGCTTCAATTTGCAATAATACGAATGAGCTCTTGAGTTGCTTTGAAATTTCCCGTGACCTCTCAATGTAAAGGGTCACTGGTATTTATAGGCAACTTCACCAAGGCCACTCTTGAAAACCTATCCGTTAGAGGAGATAGTATCTATGGTTTCCTCTTATGGTGTTTGATGAACGACTATATTTAGGGTTTGAATACTCCCTTGCATGTTTTAGGAAATATGCAGTCATGTAGCCAATCACCAATTTTTGCGATACGGAACTTAGTACTCGACATGATTCATTGGTCCCGCCGCTTTCAAAGGTCGAAGAAAGTACGGTGTTGTCTTCTCTCGATTGGTTCTTGTCTTGATGAATGTAGACAAACAAAACGGCTCTTTTTGGTCAATCTCTCTAAATGAGACAACCTTAAACAACACTTAGACTTAGTTCCTTTTGTTTGCATATGAATGTTTTGGGCAATATCTACTTTCTTGAATATTTACATTTTTCTCAGTTTTGTAGTCTTCAGATAGATTATATTTAGTGCCTCTGAACATTCTGGGTTATATCGAGTATTCAAAGATCTTCTTCGAGTCTTTAGTAACCATCGGGTCTTGAAGATCTTCCGAGTCTTGATGTCTTGATGACATCTCGAGTCTTTAGTGTCTTGAAGAACTTCATCGAGTCTTGATGTCTTCAAATGACATCTTGAGTCTTGATGTCTTGCCATTTATTGAGTCTTGATGTCTTGACAACTTCTTCATGAATCTTCATTGTCTTGGTGACTTCTATCGAGTCTTGATGTCTTGATGACATCTTCGAGTCTTGATGTCTTCAAAATCTAACCTGATCTATATCTGCTGACTATACATGGTGCAGATAACTTCCTGAACAATCTATACTGAAACCTGACTCAATCTATCAAGATTATCCTGAACATTTCATACTCAGGGTTTTTGGGATCTAATCAAAACTTCTTTATTAAATTCATCTCCCAACAATGGGCTTGAATAATATTGTGGCTCAATATTATAAATTCAAGATCCATTGGAAGGTCCAATCTTAATTCTCCTAAAGGCCCCTCAAGTAGCCCAAACATAAAGTTCAATAACTGAAAAATATGTTTAAAATAAAATAAATTATTGTTGTTATTTTTGCTCTATATTTTCGAAAACAATGAATAAAAGAGGGAGAAAGATTTTCTTTGAATTTTGTTATGGAATGAAGATATGTATTCTTGAAATACAAGATTATCTCATTAAATTCAAGAAATCTCCCACTTGGTTATTTATTGGGCAAATTTTTTAAAAATTGGAAAATAAAGGGAAGGAAAGATTTTCATGATTTTCTTGAAAAGATATTATGGAAGATATGTATTCTTGCAATACAAGAATATCTCATAAATTCAAGAAGATCCAAATCTTGGATTCCTCATCCCATTATTTTCGAATAACAAGAGAAGGTGGGATTTTATGAAATATTTTAATTATGAAGAAAAGAATATATGAGATATATTCGAGATTTCTTGGAGATCAAGAAAAAGATTTTCCCCTTCTATTCCATGAAGAAAAATCGACCACCTCCTCCTCTATAAATAGGGGATGAATTTTTCATCCCAAGTAAAAAATTTCATGTGTTGGAAAAATTAGAAATCCACAAAGGTGGTGCAACATATAATTTACTTTTCCCTTTTGTTAATTGTTGGCGAGCATCCTACCACCGGATTGACGAGCAAGGACTTGAGAATACTTGGGAAGGTCGTCTTTTGGTGTGTTCATGTCAATGAAGTCCATCTTCTCATCGATTGCCACTCCAAGAGGTTAGTTTACGTAAACCCATAGCAATTCCGCATGCGTAGGATTTATGTGAACTGTTTATATGCATGATTTGTTGTTGAATTATTATTTGAATTAATATAGGATTAATTCATGCTAGTAATAATTGTTAGAATTAAATTTGTATTTAAATATTCATCCCGAATAGATCCGGACAATTAATTCCCCAACAACTGGTTATAGAGCCTCGGTTTCGGGCTCTGAGTTTTAAATTATAATTTAATTCGTTTTCATTAAATTTGAAATTGGATAGTAGAATTGCTAGATCTTTTTTGCAGGTATCCAATTGTCATGGTATTTGATGAATGTTTATATTTATGAATGCATATAAATTGTTGTTTTAATTCGATTCGTTCGAATTCGTTTTACCTCGTGAGAAAATCCATGAGTAGATTAGGATTTGTTTGATTTGATCAATGTAATAGACTAGTCTAGATCTAGGTTTATTTAATTTTTGTAAATAAACTGTAAACGGATCGAGAACGAAGATGAAGAATTAAAACCGGGTACTGGTGCTCCGGACGTCTGCAGGCTAAGGCACAAAGTGCTAGGGCAGACTGATACGGGGCTGGCCGAGAGGGCGCCAAGATGAAGCGCAAGCCGGGCGCGGGCCGGAACACCGGCGAGATTGGCGGCGTCGCGTGGCGGGCTACAAGACGGCGCTTCTGCGACACGCGATGCATGGGCACACGGACAGACGGCGCCAGCACACGCTGGCGTAAGCCGGGCGTGTCCGAGCACCGGCGATCGGGGCAAGAAGGTATGCCTACGGGTCAAGGGCCGAAGGAGCTCAAAGGGCGATGGTGGGCGTCAGGCGTAAGCGCTGCGGCGGATCCGTGCCGTTGCCGAGTGTTGTCGAGCGATGGGGGGGATGGCCGGTCAAGACGTGGGCGCGCGCGTAAGTGCACGCGGATAAGTGTTCCGGACCGTGAGCTACCCAATGCCGGACGTCGTTTTGGACCTAGACGGAGGACGTTTTAAGGAACATGTTGCGGTCGAGTGAGAGCTTTTCGAGATGAACGATGAAGGCTATGAAGACGATTTCTCAAGATCAAGATATGACGAAAATTAACCTTGACAATTGGATATATGTGCCCAATGTGTTTAATTTTTTGTTTTAATATTTTGCATTATATTATGCTTATTTAAATTGTGTTTAAATATGCGATGCATGAGAAAATATTTTGAAAAATCTCACCTTCGAAAATTACTAAGTATGTTTAAATAATTAATTGACAATTATATTCCGGATAATAAAATTGAATTAATTTTGACCTTCATGATTTATTTATTTGTGGATTCTTTTGGAGAAATTCCTCTACGGGACGACCAAAAAGATAGATTTCACATGAATAAATTTCGAAGGGATGATTGTGGGTTATTATTAGTAGCGAAGATGACCCTCCCCACGAGGCTCGTTCAAAACAAAATAATAATTTTGTATTTAATCATGGTTATTACTTAGGTATAAAATTGATATGCATATACTTCCCTCAAGTCCCCGCCAATTTTATATTGGTCAAGTGGGGAGCCAACTATTAACTGGATATTAAAGGTTTGTAATCGTTTCTTGTTTGTAACCTGCTTGAATGTGTTTAAATATTGATCCACCCCACGTGGCTTATTTAAACTGTTTTGAGATGTTGGCTGATACATGTTCATATTTTTTTGAGATTTTAATATGATTCATGTGATCGAATTACGTGATAATTTTGTACTTTTACAAATAGTTATTTATTTCAGTTCAGTATGTCGTAACCTTTTAATCCACTGTTATTATACTTAAAGTCAATTGTATGGAAAACTATATTGATTGGAAACGAAAAATTAAGATTGTCCTAACTGCACAAAAGCACAAGTGGATTCTTGACACACCAAAAAATCAAATGAGCCAACTGACGAGTCAAAAACACGGGCTCGTCGGATCATCTTTGAGAGATATCATTTGAAAATGGTGGAGGGCACCTAGGGGGATTACGCCTTCGTAATTGATGGCTCATCTGAACAAACTTGAGGATCCGGGTGCAGATTATTATCTGGAGACCCAAATCGATTTGTTACTCCACGCTCTGCCCAAAAGTTTTGAGCACTTTGGCCTCGCCAATGATTTTTGTTGTAAACTTTGGTATGGCAGCGGAATCGTTGATGGTGTTGGGAAATTATGGGTGCCCGGATCAATCGAGATGATTTTAAATACATATTCAAATTAAATAATTAATTACTAACATGAATTAATCCTAAATCAATTGCGCTTAGGCACAACTTGGCGTCGCCAGACGGCTTTTGGCGGCCTCGACAGTAATGGCTGGTCGCCCATCTTGCTGCAGGCGTCGGGTCAAGCAAGACGGTGCCTCAGCCCATGCGACGACGCCGTTCTCTGCCGTCCATTTTCGTGCTTTCGACCCTCGACCTCGCCCACGCCGTCTTGTCACCGGCGTCAGTGTGCTACAAGGCTTCCCTTGCACGTTCGCCATGACGACGCCACTGCGATCCGGTTCCGGATCCATTTTAATTTTCTCACCTCCGTCTTCGTCTTCGATCAGGTTACAATTTATTTAATGAAAAATAAATACACCTTAAATCTAGACTAGTATATTACATTGAACAATTCAAATAGCCTAATCTACTCGTGGATTTTCTCACGAGAAAAACAAATCCGAACGAGTCTAATTAAAAACATTCATTCATACGCATGAAAATTAAACACATTAAATACAATGACAATTGGATACCTGCAAAACAGATCTAGCAATTCTACTATCCAATTTCAATTTAATGTCCAACAATAATTTAAATAACAATTTAAAAGTCAGAGCTCGAAACCAGAGCTTTGATACCAGTTGTTGGGAAATTATGGGTGCCCGGATCTATTCGAGATGATTTTAAATACATATTCAAATTAAATAATTAATTACTAACATGAATTAATCCTAAATCAATTCAACATAATAATTAAACAACATGCGTACACGTAATTCACGTAAATCCTAAACATGCGGAACTAGGAGTTACGAGATTACATACCTCTTGTAGAGACAACCGTTGAGATGATGGATCAACCCAAAGTACCTTTCCAAATATGTCCCAAAGTCCATGAACGTAATCCGGTGGGAGGATTCACACGAACAATTTTAACAAGAGAGAAAACCAAAAAAATATTATGCTACCACCTTTGTGGATTTCTAATATTTCCAACACATGGAATTGCACTTGGGAATGAAGAATTCATCCCCTATATATAGGGAGGAGGGGGGCGAAAATTAGGTCATGAAAAATAAGGAAGAAAATATTTTCTTGGTCTCCAAGAAATCTTGAATATATCTTCTATATTCTTTTCTCCTTAATTAAATTTTCCATAAAAATTTCTTTCCCTCTTCTACCTA
The DNA here is from genome assembly GCA_037126765.1 of Stenogyne calaminthoides. NCBI lineage: Eukaryota > Viridiplantae > Streptophyta > Magnoliopsida > Lamiales > Lamiaceae > Stenogyne > Stenogyne calaminthoides. The sequence continues at coordinate 4,505,988 of JBBCBC010000024.1, read as the reverse complement.
TAATTTTCAAAAATTTCAAGCCTAAAGGAGTCAAGATTTGACTTCTTGAATTTATGGGAAAATTATGTATTCCTACAATAATTATCTCTTTCCATAAATTATCTACAAGAAAATCAAGACAATCTTTTCTTCCTTTTTTGGTTAAAAATTTTCGAAAATAATCATGGAAATATAGCAAGAATATTTTCTTCTCTCTTTCATTAATTGGACTTTATTTTGGGATATTTGAGGGGCCATTAGGAGAATTTAGATTGGACCTTCAATGGACTATGAAGCTTTAATATTGGGCCAAATATTATTCAAGTTCATTAATATTAATTTACTCCACTATAAAATTAATATTGAACTATCCATCTTAACCCACATTACGATTACACATATAATATGGCTCACGATCATTATTTCCGCATTTAAGATTATCTTAGTCCATTATTTAATTAAGCCACTGAACAAGCTTTATATTAATTAATATCTTTGTCCTTGGAGTAAAGACAACTCAACATTATTATCCATACCGGAAATAAATTTCCACTTGCAAGATTTGGTATGATAAAGGTTTTGAGCCCACCAAGGGGACAAATCAAGCAAGATGTACTTGCACGCGATTCTCCGTATTAAATGTTAGCAATCGTCATGTAACTAATAATATTGCCCAAGATATAAGGTATCGAATCGCATTGACTCTCTTCCCATCATAAGTCAAAGCAATAGTTATTAATTTCACACGATCCTATTTAAGGGACGAAGATTAAGAAACAACACACCACTGAGGTCTAATTCTTATATATTCAGTACCGAAGAATTTGTCCTCCTGTAGGTCCTTATTCAGCTCACCTAAATGCGCTAGTGTGATCCTTTGGTTAAGACAAGCCAATCTGGGTCACACACTTCAACCGTTCATGAATGTTTGTTCATTTCCATCTGGGTTGTGAATTTGTACTTAATTACGAGGGCTGTTAATTTTATCTTCAGTGATCTGGTATCACCAAATTAACTACAACGTAATATGTACTGACTTATTGAACGGGTTTGCAATAAACATATATAACATTCATTCATATTTAATGCAACAGTGATTAATAATTTATTTCAGTAAATAAATAAGAAAATTTAGTTTAGTTATACAAAGTAAAAGCATACTTTTCAGTATAACCCCAACAGATGGGGCACAAAACTCAAGCTTTGACGGCAAGTGGTCCGTCTTTCATCTTCTAGGAAGGGAAGGCAAGAAGAAGAAGAGGACCAAAAGCCATAAGCAATCAAACTCAACTGTTGCCAAGGGCAATGGTAAGATGAGGAATGCTGGTGGTGTCAAGGAAAATCCAAAGAGGAAGTGCTTCAAACAGCGGTAAGGACAATGGAGGTTTGCCTGTTCCAACCCGAAAAGGGATGGAAAGAAAGGTAATTCTCACACACTAGTTGTTGAAACTTGTTTAGCGGCGTATGCCTCCGATTTATGGGTGGTGGATACGGGATCCACTGATCATGTTTGTTTCACTTTACAGGGGTTCAAGCGGACTTGGCAACTTAGTGGGAGTGAGATCCTCATCACACTGGGCGATGCTACTAGAGTGGCAGCTGAAGCAGTGGGAGAAGTTCACCTGTCTTTTGAAGACAGGGTTTTAATTTTAAGAGGTGTTCTTTACGTTCCTAGTTTTAGAAATAATTTAATTTCGGTTTCTAAACTTTACCTTGATGGATATTCGGTTACTTTTGACAAAGTTGTTACCATTTCTCTTTATGATAAATTTATCTATCATGGAACGTTGTCGAATAATCTCTATACAATTAACTGTGCACACCACTCACGAAATGCATCCTATAACACATCAACTGTTTCGGATAAAAGAAAACGTTCATCAGACATGAACGAGACACTTTTATGGCATCTAAGATTGGGACATATTAATCCAAAAAGGATTCAAAGGTTGGTAGAAGATGGTTCATTGGAGTCTCTCCGGGTTGAACCAATCCCAACTTGCGAATCATGTTTGGAAGGTAAAATGACCAAGAGGGCATTCGGAGCCAAGGGGAATAGAGCCAAAGAAGTGTTAGAAATCGTTCACACAGACGTATGTGGTTCAATGTCAATCAAAGCAAGAGGAGGTTATGAGTATTTTGTCACCTTTATTGATGATTACTCAAGGTACGGCTATATTTTCCTTATGAAGCATAAGTCTGAGACCTTTGAGAAATTCAAAGAATTTAAGGCTCAAGCAGAGAATCATAGGGAAAAACATATCAAGTCTCTACGATCCTATCGTGGAGGCGAGTACCTCAGCGATGAGTTTTTGAACTACTTGTCAGATGAAGGGATTGTATCCCAGTTAACTGCACCCGGAACCCCTCAACAAAACGGGGTTGCAAAGCAAAGAAACAAAATTCTTTTAGAAATGGTTAGATCAATGATGAGTTATGCGGATCTACCCAAGTCGTTCTGGGGTAATGCCTTGGAAACAGCGGCTTATATTCTGAACTTGGTGCCATCCAAACTGGTTCCCAAAACTCCCAAAGAATTGTGGACTGGGCGTAAGCCCAGTTTGAGACAAATGAGAATTCGGGGGTGTCCGGCCTACGTGTTGGACAAGGAAGCCGGAAAATTGGATCCTCGATCAGAATTAAGGTTGTTTATAGGATACCCCGACGGAACAAAAGGGTGTATGTTCTATGGTCCCGAAGATCAAAAGGTGGTAATAAGCACCCACTTTAGATTTTTGGAAGAAGACTATATGAACGAAAGAAATCCCAGAAGTGAGATTACCTTAAATGAGCTAAGGGGGCTAACCTCAGTGCCAACTGTACAAGATGACATACCAAACGACACACTTACACAACCGGAACCTCGTCGTAGTGGGAGGGTTGTAAGATAGCTCGAGAGATTCATGGGGGTAGGAGAGTCGTCGGACTTAGTCCCGGGTCAAGATGAATCAGACCCATGGACTTACGACGAGGCAATTCAAGACAAGGATGCGGTTTCTTGGCAAACAGCAATGGAAGCCGAAATGGGTTCTATGGATCATAACAGAGTGTGGGAGCTAGTCGAACCACTTAATGGGGTCAAACATATTGGTTGCAAGTGGGTATACAAGAGTAAAAGAGGACCGGACGGGAATGTGGAAACCTTCAAGGCAAGGCTTGTGGCGAAAGGTTATACTCAGAAAGAAGGGATCGACTATGAGGAAACCTTTTCACCTGTAGCAATGCTCAAGTCCATTCGAATCCTCTTGTCGATTGCTGCGCATCTCGACTTTGAAATGTGGCAAATGGATGTAAAGACGGCTTTCCTCAATGGAAGTCTTGAAGAGGAAATCTTTATGCAACAACCCCAAGGCTTCATTGAAAAAGGCCAATAACACCTAATTTGTAAGCTCAAGAAGTCCATTTATGGACTCAAACAAGCATCCAGAGCTTGGAACCAATGTTTTGATCAAGTAATAATGTCTTATGGGTTTGATCAAAATGAGTATGAAAGTTGTGTGTACAAGAAGCGTGTCGGAACTGCATTAGTATTCTTAGTACTATACGTAGACGACATTCTGCTCATCGGGGATGATGTAAAGGTGTTGTCAGACGTAAAGGCATGGCTTTCAAAAGCAGTTTGATATGAAGGACTTGGGGGAAGCCGGGCACATCCTTGGGATCAAGATCACTCGAGATCGCAAGAAAAGGATGATAGGCTTATCGCAAGCTTCATATATAGACATTGTCTTGAAACGATTCAGTATGCAGGATTCCAAGAAAGGCTTCATACCTTTCAGACATGGAATCCATCTATCCAAGTAAATGTGCCCTAAGACACAAAAGGAGATAGATGACATGAAAGACATTCCTTATGCTTCGGCCGTCGGAAGCCTTATGTATGCAATGCTGTGCACGAGACCGGATATCTGCTTTGTCATTAGCATGGTGGCAAGATATCAAAGTAATCAAGGAAAGGAACATTGGACGGCAGTTAAAAACATTTTGAAGTATCTGAAAAGAACTCGGGATAGAATGTTAGTTTATCAGTCAGATAGTCTAATCCCCATCGGTTACACGGACTCAGATTTTCAATCAGACTTAGATTCTAGAAAATCTACATTCGGTAGTGTGTTTTGCATGGGAGGAGGAGCCATGACATGGAGAAGCGTTAGGCAGAAATGCATCGCTGATTCTACCATTGAAGCCGAATCGTGAGTCGCTGCGAAGGCAAAAAAGAAGTGGTTTGGCTCAAGAACTTCCTAGTGGACTTGGATGTAGTTAAATTTGCCCAACACAATCATCATTTCATCGTGATAATGCCAGAGCAATTGCAAATTCAAGGGAACCAAGAGCCCACAAGGTCAGCAAACACATTGAAAGGAAATACCATCTTATACTAGAAATCGTTAAGAGATGAGATATAGAGGTGGCAAAGATCACGTCAGAAGACAACCTAGCGGATCCATTCACAAAGGGTCTGCCTAGAACACATTCGAGAGACATGTGGAAGGAATGGGTGTCAAGATCGTTGCCAATCTGCTTTGAGTATAAGTGGGAGATACTATTAGGTTCGTGTAGGTGACATTAGATGTCACGCATTAGGAACTACACGAGACATGTTGTAGTATACTTAAAAGCAGACTTTGAGTATAAGTGGGAGATTGTTGGGGTTATACTGGAAAGTATGTTTTTTACTTTGTATAACCAAACTGAATTTCGTCTTATTTCTTTGAAATAAATTATTTATCATCGATGCTTTAAATATTATTGAATGTTACATATATTTATTTGATAATCGTGATAATATATAAGACGTGTTACATTGTAGTTAATTTAGTGATACCAGATCACAAAAGATTAAATTAACAGTCCCTTGTAACTAAAAGTACGCTATTCATGACCTAGATGGAAATGAACAATCCATCGTGAAAGGTCGAAGTGTAAGGCTCAAATTGGCTTGTCTTGACCAAGAGATTACACTAGTGCATGACTGATGCACTAAATAGGACCTACAGGAGGATAAATTCTTCAGCACTGAACTAGGAAGAATTAGACCTCAGTGGTTCGTTATTTCTTAATCTTCGTCCCTTAAATAGGATCGTGTGTGGTTAGTAATTATTGCTTTGACTTATGACGGGTAGAGAATCAATGAGATTCAACACTTTATATCTTGGGCAATATTATTGGTCACATGTGATTGCTAAGATTTAATACGGAAGAATGGTGTGCAAAAGCACGCTTTGTTCGACGGCCCCCTTGGGAGGTTCATAAGATTTATCATACTAAATCTTGCAAGTGGAATTAGTTTCCGGTATGGATAATAATGTTGAACCGTTCCATGACCAAGGACAAAAGATATTAATTAATGGAAATCTATTTCAGTGGCTTGAATTAATTAATGGGCTAGATAATCTTAAACACGGAAATAATAAAGGGAGCCATATTAACTTGATAATATGGGTTAAGATGGATAGTGCAATATTAATTATGTAGTGAGATTAATTAATATTTATGGGCTTGAATAATATTGTGGCTCAATATTAGAAATTCAAGATCCATTGGAAGGTCCAATCTTAATTCTCCTAAAGGTCCCTCAAGTAGCCCAAACATAAAGTCCAATAACTGAAAAAGATGTTTAAAATAAAATAAATTATTGTTGCTATGTTTCCTCTATATTTTCGAAAACAATGAATAAAAGAGGGAGAAAGATTTTCTTTTGAATTTTGTTATGGAATGAAGATATGTATTCTTGAAATATAAGATTATCTCATTAAATTCAAGAAATCTCCCACTTGGTTATTTATTGGGCAAATTTTTGAAAAATTGGAAAATAAAAGGAATGAAAGATTTTCTTGAAAAGATATTATGGAAGTTATGTATTCTTGCAATACAAGAATATCTCCTAAATTCCAGAAGATCCAAATCTTGGATTCCTCATCCCATTATTTTCGAAATTAACCATAACAAGAGAAGGTGGGATTTTTATGGAATATTTTAATTATGGAGAAAAGAATATATGAGATATATTCAAGATTTCTTGGAGATCAATAAAAAAATTTTCCCCTCCTATTCCATGAAGAAAAATCGGCCACCTCCTCCTCTATAAATAGGGGATGAATTTTTCATCCCAAGTAAAAAATTCCATGTGTTGGAAAAATTAGAAATCCACAAAGGTGGTGCAACATATAATTTACTTTTCCCTTTTGTTAATTGTTCGCGAGCATCTTACCACCGGATTGACGAGCAAGGATTTGGGAATACTTGGGAAGGTCTTTTGATGTGTTCGTGTCAATGAAGTACGTCTTCTCATATATTGTCACTCCAAGAGGTTAGTTTACGTAAACCCGTAGCAATTTCGCATGCGTAGGATTTATGTGAACTGTTTATATGCATGATTTGTTGTTGAATTATTATTTGAATTAATATAGGATTAATTCAGGCTAGTAATAATTGTTAGAATTAAATTTGTATTTAAGTATTCATCCCGAATAGATCCGGGCAATTAATTCCCCAACACTGGGTTGTGAATTCTGTACTTTTAGTTACAAGGGACTGTTAATTTAATCTTCTGTGATCTGGTATCACTAAATTAAATACAATGTAACACGTACTTTTTATTGAACAGTTATGCAGTAAATATATGTAACATTCAATGATATTTAAAGCAACAGTGATAAATAATTTATTTAAGGAAATAAGACAGAACTTCAGTTTGGTTATACAAAGTAAAAGCATACTTTCCAGTATAACCCCAACAGTAAACCAACTTAACTTTGTTTCACTAGCCAAAGCAGGGAAACGAAAGTTAGGCGACATCCTATTGAACTGGGTTCAATCAACTAAGAGTTGCAATTTTGCAATTGTTTTGGAGACCTACCAATTTTATTATTGCAGTAATCAACCAAAGCAGATATTGTAATAATAAGAATGTGGATCCTAGTCCATTACAATTTATATTTGATATAAATTCGTATTCTTCCGATGCGGTCATTGAATATGTGAAAATAATGAAAACAAAATAAATATAAAAGAAAGGTCTTGTTTATTTTGATTGCTGAATATTGATCATAGGAATTATGTGTTTAAATTCCCATTGTATTTTATTTCTCATGGTTAGTTGAAATGTATAATTATTATTGAGATATATTTTGGAAACAAACAAATTGGCTAGGCAAAATTTTCTAGAATGGTACCGAAACATGTGTTTGGTGCTAAGGCAAGAAACTATTGAGTACGTGTTAGACACGTATCCCGATTATCCTTGAATCTGGTTCCTTGAGGCAGCCACGTTTGACGTAGCAGCTCAGAAGAAGCATCAAGAGGACGCTTCCCAGGCTCAGCGTGTGATGTTGCTCGGCATGACTCCCGATATACATTGGCAATGTGACAAAATTGGTCCTTTCTAGATGCTCAAGCGTCTGAAGGATCTCTTTGGTTCTGAATCTCATTTTGAGATTTATGAAGTGATGAGAGATCTGTTCAGATGCCGGTTAGCTAAAGAAGGGAATATTTCACCTCATATGCTAATAATGATAGGCCTAATTGAGAAACTTTGTAATTAGGCATTGAGTGGAAAGACCAACGTTTTCATTTATGTTATCCCCTAATCGCTCCCGGATTCATATTTTTGCTTCATTGTGAACTACAATATGAATAAGACGGATGCGACCATGCCTGAACTTCATGACATGCTCAGGACTTTTGAGTTCACTATCATTAAGATGGTGTTCAAAAGAAAGAGCGGACATACAAGGATGTGAAGGGGTTCATGTGTTCTAGGGCAGTTAGTGCGGGTGACGTCGTCTTACACGTGGAAACGGAGTAAGAGTTGTTACTGAACGTGTGGGGACTTATGTGTTAGACTTACCCTTTGGTTTTAGATTAGAACTTAATGATTGTCATCTAGTTCTTTCTATTACTCACAACATATATTTGTTTTATTGTGGATATGATGTTCTTAATATATAAAGTAAAAGACTCAAACTTAGTAATCATGAAAACCCGACTTATTTATGGCATTGTAGACTTGATCATGTAAACGAGAAAGAAATTGCAAGGATAAGAAAGTTAGACTACTTAACCACATTTTACTATGAGTCTTATGGAGATTGTGAATCTTGTCTCATGGGCAAGATGATCGATAAACCCTTTATGAGAAAGAGGTGCATGCCAAAGAAGTTCTAGAGTTGATCCACAGTGACGTATGTGGACCATTGTCCACTCTAGCTTGGGGTCACTTCGGCTACTTCATCACTTTTACTGATGATTTCTCAAGGTACGTGTATGTGTATCTTATTAAACACAAATCCAAATATTTTGAGAAATTCAAAGAGTATAAAGTTGAAGTAGAGAAGCAACTTGGTAAGAGTATCAAGACTCTTAGATCGGATCGAGGAGGTGAATACCTTAGCCATGGATTCACTGATTATCTGAAGTTGCATGGAATCTAATCCCAATGGACTCCTCCCGGAACACCCCAAATGAATAGAATTTTTGAAATGAGAAACCAAACCTTGTTAGACATGGTGAGATCCATGATGAGCTTTTCCTCTCTTCCGACATTCTTATGGGGATTTCATCTACATTCTGATAGGATTCCATCTAAATCAGTTGAGCATACACCACACGTGCTATGGCGTGGTAAGAAATTAACTTTCTCACATATCAAGACATGGGGTTGCCCCGTGATTGTGAAAAAGATGCTTACCGATAAGTTGGAATCCAAAGGTGAAAAGGGTTACTTTATGGGATATCCTAAGGAAACTAAAGGATATTACTTCTATTTACTTGAGAAACAAACAGTGATTGTTTCTAGGCAGGCAAGGTTCCTCGAAGAAGACTATGTCTTTAAGGAACAAGGTCATAAGATGATAGAACTTGAAGAAATTCAAGAACCACAGGATAACCAAGAGACTGATAACTTGTCAAAGAAATGTGACAATGAATCAGTGGGAGCATTCAACATCTCTCATGGTGGAAGTTTATCACTTAGTGATCCTTTTTCAGCTAGTGGGAGCATAATTGGAGTTGCATTGCCTTCGCAACAAACTCCAAGTGGGCTGAATGAGAACAGCATAGTTCAAACTCCCACCCAAAAGGCATCTGCAAGTGTAGCTCTTTAGGACTCTCCGAAAATTGATGAAATCTATGCCCCACAAAATTTTTACGATCAGAATATATAGCCTGCACAACCACAGCTCCGTAAGTCTACTAGGATTCATAATCCGCCCACTAGATATTATGGTTTTCTCGTAGAGGAACATGATGAAGTGGAGATCCCGGATAAGGACGATCCCAAAATTTACACTGAAGCAACGTTAGATGTTGACTCAGAGAAGTGGCATGAAGCCATGAAATCCGAGATGAACTCGATGTACACAAATTAAGTCTGGGACTTTGTTGAATTGTCAAATGGGGTCAAACCCATAGGTTGCAAATGGGTCTACAAGCGCAAGACTGATGCAAACGACAAAGTTAAAACCTACAAGGCTAGGTTGGTGGCGAAAGGTTATAGTCAACGTGAAGAGATTGACTATGACGAGACTTTCTCACATGTTGCTAAGGTCAAGTTCATTCGAACTTTACTTGCGGTAGCAGCACACCTCAATTATGAGATTTGTCAGATGGACGTCAAAACAGCTTTCCACAATGGTAAAATTGACAAGGAAGTGTTTATGACTCAACCGGAAGGTTTCATATCTAAGCCAAAATCTAATCTTGTGTGCAAGCTTAAACGGTCCATTTATGGACTGAAGCAAGCTTCTAGGAGTTGGAATATCCGTTTTGATGAGGCTGTCAAATCTTTTGACTTCATCAAAAATTCGGAAGATCCATGTGTTTATCGTAAATGTAGTGGGAGGAATATTATCTTCATAGTCGTATATGACGATAACATATTGATTATAGGAAACAATATCCCACTCATGCAGTCCGTGAAAGATTGGTTATCAAAGATCTTCATGATGAATGATCTTGGTGAAGCCTGCTCAATCTTAGGGATCAAGATCCACAGGGATAGATCCAAGAGGATGTTGGGGCTGTCACATTCCACCTATGTAGATAAGGTGTTGAAGCAGTTTTGCAATGGAGAACTCTAAGAAAGGGTCTCTACCGGCAAATCATGGGATAAAGTTGTCAAAGAAGGATTGTCCTTCTAATGAAGTTGATATCAAGTACATGAAGGATGTCCCATATGCATCTGCAATTGGGTCAATCATGTACGCCATGATTTGCACTAGGTCCCATGTGGCCTACGCTATCAACATCACTTGTAGATACCAACAGAATCTAGGTGAGTCTCATTGGATTGCTGTCAAGACCATTGTGAAGTATCTTAGATGAACTAAAGAATGTTTCCTTGTCTACGGTGGACAGTCAGAACTAGTAGTAACTAGTTACGCTGACGGAAGTTACAAATCATATTTAGGTTATGTCTTCACTTTCAATGATGGGGCGGTCAGTTGGAATAGTTATAAGCAAGAGTCGACCTCATACTCAACAAGCGAAGCTGAGTACATTAATGTATCAGAAGCCTCAAGAAGGTTGTCTAAATTTTATAGTTCTTTAGAGAACTAGGGGTAGTTTCGAGTGCAAATTGTCCAATAAAGTTGTATTGAGACAACGCTGGTGCGATTACGCAAGCAAAGGAACCGAGATCAACAAACAGAAGCAAGCATGTACCCAGGCTTATCATTTGATTCGAGAGATCATAACGATATGAGAAATATAATTAAAACGTATTCCCACATATTTAATTTGGCAGATCCTTCCACCAAAACACTGTGTGTTCATGTACACACTAGACATTTGATGGTCTAGGGGTTAGACATGTAGGTGATTGACTCTAGTCCAAGTGGGAGATTGTTAATGTTAGTGTCCTAGAGATAATCTATTATAAGGACATAATACTCGATGATATTCAGTTTGATTTAATATTATAGTTCATTTAATATTAATGTATGGCAATACACTTGTTTGAATATTATGTTTGATTATTTGCATTTATTCATGCAAGTGTTCCCATGAGTCATTGATGTCATTGAGGTTGTGAGAACTCAGATGACTTAAGCATGATTCTCAAATATCCCCGATCAAGGATCATCAAGAATGGAATATTGATGATGCAATTGGGATTGGTGTGCGATCTGCATCATACTCTTAGAGAGTGTAGTAAGATCTCACTTACTACGAATACTAAGTATCTCATGATGGAAGCACAGATACCTTAGAGGTATTGGTATACCCATCCGAGAAACCGTTTGATGTAATTTCGTAATATGTGTCTACGGGTGTCTCGGTTAGTGGGAGAGATGTGATACTCCTTTGACTTGAGGTGAATACGCACGACATGTGTGGAGTGATGAACTTTGACCATCACCGACGCTTGCACCCTTCCATGGGTAGATATGGCTTGGATTGGGTTCATCAGTAAATGCATGTGCATGGTAGTTGAGCCAAGAATAAGATTCATTCCTCAATGTGGATTTAGAGAGAATACTCAATTTCTTCATCATAATTGGATCTAAGTCATCGGCCGATGCACGTCAACTTAAACTTTGTCGCTAAGTGTGACATATATGATCAATTAGTGATTAGAGATAATATGATTAAATTATTTGAATAGACACTTCATCATGTTCAAGAGTTAATTTGAGTATTCACGAATGAAAGGAAGTTATCGTAATAACCCATGTTTCAGTTTTAGGTAGTTGCACGTTTCTCGCAACATATCTCATATATTGAGAATGTCTAATTTATTGTCTAGGGTTCAATTAAGACCGTTAGTTTGACTAATCGAGCGATATATGAGGGCCTATGGGTCACACAACAAGTAATAGTTGTTTACTAATTATAGTTGGTTGATTAAATATTATATTGGATATTAATATTTATGAAGAATATAATAATAATTATATTTAGAATTAATTATTATTACTATTTAATTAAATTAGATTTAATTAAATAGAGATTCCCAATAATAATAATATGGAATATTATTATGGGATTTGATATATATAGAATCAAATCCGCAGAGACTTGATATACATGGAAATCAAATCCGTAGAAATTTTGAATATGGGAATTAAATTTATGGGATTTAATTTACAAGACTAGGAATTTTATTTCCTAATCAGGTTAGCTTAAGATTTAAGCTAGGTCTCCCTTAATATATATATGAGCTCTTGGGAATTCATAATACAAGACTTCATATTTTCTCCGTAAAATCTCTAAGTTAGAATTTTCCTAGCAAATTCATCTCGGTGATTGAACGCTGGCAGATTTGTGAGAGTTAGTAAATAACTTTTACGTGGATACCATAGTTGAGGAATCCATGTACGAATTGTTGTAAGAATTTTGTTTACGTTTACTGTAATTTAATTATGCAATTATTTGTTCGTTGTTGGTGAACTGTTTATTTCCGTTGCGCATGTATTACGTGTTTACGTGCCTCTAAATTCAAACAGGGTTGCTGCTTGGTGGATTATTTTCTGAAAAATAATGCTGCTATTGAGCTTCTAACTCAAGTCAATGAATATAAAATGTAGGAATATACTATAACAATTTAATATACAAGATTGAGGATGTATATATAATATATCGTGTTTATTTATTTTAATTAAATATGAACATTTCATTATTTATTGATAAATAAAACTAGAGCTAACTCTTGTTACCTAGTGGATTCAAATATACGATGAATATTTTTTTATTGTTCCTTTTGTTTACAAATTGTAAGTATAATACATGATAAAAATTATTTTTTTATTGTAATATTGCTATGTTTTGCATTTAATATTGTTTAATTTTGATTACATAACCTTCATAACTTACCTTAATTTTCCTTATATTTAGATTGTAATATCGATAGGTTTTCTTTTTTTTTTTGGTAATATTGTTATGTATTTACATGTAATACTGTTATATTTTGTTTGTAATATTATTTCCTTTTTAATTTAATAATATTCAGAAATACTTTTTTTATGTTTTGAATGTAATACTATTATATTTTGCTTGTAACACTGTTTCATTTATGCATTTAATACCTTTTAGAAACTACTTTTTTCTTATATTAAGAGTGTATTACTGTTATATATTTTCATGTAATACTGTTATGTTTTGCCTATAATACTATTAATATTTTGCATGTAATGTTGTTTTTATTTAAATTTAGAACCCTTCAAAATATATATTTTTCTATGTTTCGAATTTACGAAACAAGAAATGCTTTCAAAACTACTAGAAGGGAATTGGTATTCATAGTTCGAGACATTGAAAAACTCTCAAAACTGCTTTTAAAGATGTAAAAGTTGCACACTTGTATTTAGGTGTTAATTATTTGGTATTTTGTAAATGTGTTAATAAGAAAAACATATATTTGAGCAAATGATTTGACAATAATTACTTTATATTTTGCTGAGTGTTTGTATAAATTTTGTAGTGAGATGAATATTCAAAATTTGTACATCAACTCTTCTAATTAGTGTGTCATGACACTAATTATATACAATTAATTACAATAATTATATACGATTAATAATATTTTTGTCAGTAAATATGTTTAATGAATTTCAATGTGGTGCAGTGATATGCTTGCTTCTAAATTACTCTTGTGTTCTAGGTTCGCCCAAATCGGATGCTCCTAGCGGCGGCGGCTTAATCGACTTCTGTTGGGTGTCGTCGGAAGAGGGCGGGCCGTGGCAGATCGGGTTGGGCTTGGGGGAAGGAGATTTCGACGATGTTGGGCCGCGGCGGCGCTGTTGGGGGAGGGGCGGCGTCGTGGGGATTCTCCGGAAGAGGGTGGGCCTCGACGGATGTGGTTTGGGTTGGGGAAAGAATGTGGTGATTTTGGGAGAGAGAATTGAGAAGTTAGAGAGAGATGAAGAAAGAAGAGAAATGAGAGAAATTGAAAGGGGTCCGGTTATTGAGTGAGGAGAGAGGAGAGAGAATTGAGGGTGGGGTATTTAAAATAGGGTTTTGGACTTAGGAGTACTATTTTTTTTTCTTTGGACCTATGAGTTAGTGTTGTGCATTTTTTGGACCTAAGAGTTTTTATCTCAAAAATTTACAGGTTTACGTTTGCCGAACTTGAACTTAGTGTCACACTTTACCCAAATTTAATCTTGCTGCCATTAAATTGCCACCCCCGGCCTTAATAAATATTTTTACCGGTTTCGATACCTCTATATATATATATATATACATGTGAGAAAATTAATTAAAATACAAACGATCGATCAGTTCTAGAAAGTGAAATTTTTTCTAAGCAGCATGCATATTCGATGTGATTGATCACAAAGACAATTGTCAAAATACGTAGGGGCCTTGCGCTTTTGTGAACCATCTAGAGGCTGATGACCATTTATAAAATTAGGCGAAGGGGACCATTTATAAAGCGAATGGTACAAACGGTCAATTAATGCAACATAACTAAGAGAATACATACATCTAAAACAAATGTCGCATCGCACGTTGATTAGTTCCCTGGACTTATTTGATTTTTTAGATTGATTGATGATTTATAAAACAGCCATAATTTGATTGAGTGGTTAATCTGATATTTTTTTATACATGCTAGCTCAACGTAAATTTTTAGACTTTACCAAATTAAAGCATATTGTCCCCGTCAAGTTTATATAAGCTTTTACCAAACAATTTCTAATTGAATATCGAATAACTTAATTTGAGTTTGTTAAGTTACATTTACTTTCAAAATCCAATTATACTACTATATATGAATTTAGGTTCACGCGAATTCTACTTTTCAAGTATCATTGTCTAGTATATAAAATGTCACTTGTTTAACATAAAAAATATCATTGATTTGAAAATTAAAAGCTTAATTTTATGTGTTATATATTCTTCTTAAAATTTTTAAATAGTTATACATATGCTATACAATGATAAATATTTTAAAGAAGATAATTTAGTTGAACCTGAATTCTTATGAGGATTGGACATTTTTAGTAGTTTTCTCTTATTAATATAGTAAAATCTTGTGTGCATTAATATTTGATAGAGATGTAGTTCATAATGTTAAATTACATGTTCCAATCAGTTTTAGTGTTACTTATGTTATTCTTGCGTAGTACTCTAACATCAATATATGCTTCTCGTTGGGTAACTTTTTATATGGGATATTTAATATCCTCTCAGTGAATCGTCACCATACTTCCATACATTGATTATACAACAAAATTTACGTGGGACAATCTCATATTAAACGAGTACTTTATAAAAAAAGTACTGTAAGATATTAATTTTTTAAAACTATTAATTGAACATATATTTTTTTATTTTACTATATTAAAGTACAATTGCACCTATATATACATAGTCGGATTTATATATTTAACTATATAATGTGTAAGTTCAACTAGTATGTATAAAACTGTCTCACTGTGAGACGGGGTATAAATTGGACATTGACGCTTTAACACTTTTAAAATGTGAGTGTAATTTATGTTAATTTATCTTACGATGCAAATTTATATGAAGCAGTTTTTAAACTTAAATATTAAAATGAAGTTTCTTCTCATGTATAAATATGTCTTCCGTCAAAATTCCGTCTAACTAAACAAATATATGTATTTTATCTTACTAACATATTACTATAAATAGTAAAAAAAAACTAAACTAGTTCAGTATATAACTTTTTTTAATTAATTTACTAATATAACCTTATGTATTAATTATGTTGGAAACTATAACAATCATTAAAAATTGAAAAACTAGTTTAATTTACTTTTCTAAACTGTGTGAAAAGTCAAAATGTTTCATATATATATACAAATTAAGGTATGTATCACGTTATCCTAATAATTGAGGTCATTAATTATCCCTAATCCATAACACGTTATGAACTATTGACCTATCAAAAAAAAAGACAAGTCAAATTAATAATCCGATTACTCGTATCTATGAAAAAGTCAATCATCATCAATGAGTGACCCCTCTCTCTCAACTTGTATGCTAATGGAAAATTCAAACCTGTTGAATTTTTTGTTTCATATCCCCCTCTCCATCTATATATATATATATGTCTGATTTTTTAAATTTTAAATATGTAATGTATTTTAATTTTTATATACGAAAATTATTTGACTAAAACATCTTTATATATTTGAATTCTAATACATTTATATGTATAGGTGAATTATACATATTATCACCTAAAAATCAACATTTTATTTATTGTTGATTTTAATCAAGGATTAGTAACGTTATGAACTATTGACCTACATAATAAAAAAAAAGACAAGTCAAAGATGGTTTAATAATCCGATAGGAAGTATAATCTATGAAAAAGTCAACATCATCAATGAGTGACCCCTCTCTCTCAACTTGTATGCTAATGGAAAATTCAAACCTGTTGATACTTTTGCTACCTCATATCCCCCTCTCCATCTATATATATATATATGTACACACATATAAAGGGAAACATTTCATAGCTAAAGACTACATACCTCCGAATTCACAAAGTCAAAACAATACTTCAAAAAAGTGCAATTATATAATAGTAATATTACGTTTTTTCTTCTTCTAGATCTTCTTCTTTTTGTTGATTAATTGAGCATATATATTTAATTTTGATCATCGGAAAAAATGGCGGGCAAAGAGCGGACGCTGGAGGCGACGTCCACGTGGGCGGTGGCGGTGGTTTGCTTCGTCTTGGTTGCTATATCCATTCTCATTGAACAAATCATTCATCATGCTGGATCAGTACCCACAATAATTCATTCGTTTATTATCATTCTTTTCTACTATGCAATATGTTCATGCTTTCCCTGTTAATTATACAATACAGCCTATATATTAAATGAGGTCTTTTATAATTAATTACAGTGGTTAAAGAAAAAGAAGAAGGCAGCGCTGGTTGAAGCTTTGGAGAAGATCAAAGCAGGTAAATATTTATTATTATATATCTTATTTGGAAAATACATATTACGATATATTTTTGTAATTAATTAATTTTTGTTTTGTTTTGTTTGTGTGGTGGAAAATAGAGCTTATGCTGGTGGGGTTCATATCATTACTACTGACAGTAACACAAACAATGCTTTCTGAAATTTGCGTACCAACAACTGTGGGGCATTCTTGGCATCCTTGTAGAAATTACGACGATGCTGAATATGATGATCCATGTAAAAAAAAGGTAACTAAACATTTAATTAATTATTTACAAGTTACTATATTAATTATTTTATTCATATCTTAATTAATTTGTTGAATTTCAGGGGAAAATACAACTTGTCTCAGCATATGGGATACACCAGCTCCATGTCTTCATTTTTGTGTTGGCAGTTACTCATGTGCTCTATTGTGTCATCACTTATGCTTTGGGAAAATTGAAGGTAATTAATTCAAATATTACTACTTTTTACTTTATAATTATATTTACCTACAAGTGTCAAATCAGATGATTAATTAATTAATGCTATATATTGAATTAATATTGATGTAGATGAGGAAATGGAGATCATGGGAGGATGAAACAAAGACAATTCAGTACCAGTACTACAATGGTCAGTTCAAACTTTAACAAATAACCATTAATTTCAACGATATATATTTTCATTCTTTTGATTTTATTAGATATTCAATTTTAAAATTATATATATCTTGAGTTCATTATTCCAATTTATGATTCACCAACAATCTTGGACACGCATGTGAGATTTGATGTTATTGTTGTCAATTCTTTTGACTTGTAAGATTTTATCAAAAGGTCAAAAATTAGACCACGTAACATCATGGGCCAAATTATATTATGCTATTTTACTCAAATTAGTTGTATGTTACATCAACAATTTGCATATGTAGACCACGTAACATCATGGGCCAAATTATATTATGCTATTTTACTCAAATTAGTTGTATGTTACATCAACAATTTGCATATGAGGAAAATACACATACATATATTATTAAACAATTCTAATTTTGACTAGTTATATGCTCTGTTTTAAAAACCGGTTCGATGGGGCGGGTCGAATCCGGCCGGACTTGATGAATCGTGACAACCGGGCCCAATAGAATGATATAAAACCGCTATTGGACCGCTATCCTTAAAATCGGAAAAACCGGTTGAAAACCGGTCAAAACCGGGAACCGGTCAACCATTAAACCGGCGGTTTTGACCGGTTTTCACTTAATTTTTTTTTTTTTACTGAAAAAACGAAATCGATTGCTCGCCGCGCCTGACCGTCGCTCGTCGCCCAACATGCAAATATGCATCTGCAACCTCAAAAAATCAAGACCCGATCTACCAAAATCAAAATCCTCCATAACCCATAAAAAATTCAAATGGCAACCACCATCATCCATCTCCATGTTCAAATCACCAGTCTTGATGAAATAAAGATTTATGGCATTAGCCATTTGTAAAATAAAATAAAAAACTCACCTTTCCCGTGTGCCCTCCTCTAAAAATCAGATAAATTGGGCCAAAATTTCGGCAACAAAACTCATAATTCGTTCAAAAAACAAACAGATCTAAACACAAAATAGTAAAACACCTAAATCAAACTCTCACGAAACAGCAGCGTGGTGGTGGAGGCCGTCGCGGCGCGGTGGCATGAAGAGTGAGGGGGCGTCACCATGAGGGAGGAGGTGGTGATCTGGTTTTTTTTGGGCCGGCAATCTAGTTTTTTTTGGGTGGGGGAAGACGGGTGGTGGTGAAGACCGCCGCAGCGTGACGGGAGAGGCGGCGGTCCTGCGCGCGACGATGGATTGTGGTGGTGGTGAATCTGGGTTTGGTTTTCTTGAATTGTGGTGGTGGTGAATCTGGGTTTGGTTTTCTTGAATTGTGGTGGTGGCGAATTTGGGTCTTATTGTTGGGCAGTGAGAGAGAGAGTTTGTCTTTTGGGGTAAGAAATGTCAGATGGAGAGGTGGGTGGGGAGGCGGTAAGTTTTGTGGGTTTTTGAGAAGATAAAGGTATTGTGGGTCATTGCGAGGATACAGAATTTTCATGGTGTTGATCTCTGTTTCATGAGCTTTAGTTGTGTGAGCTTGAGTATGAATTATTGATGAAAGTTGGAACTATTTATGTTAATGGACATTTCTATTATGTTTAGAAATTTAAGTTTGAACTTTGAAGTGACTTTAGATACTTTATATTCACTTATCATACTCAATATTTTGAATTTTTTAAAAAAAATTATGCATATTATATATATTTATAATTATTATGACGTCATACCGGCTCAATCCGGTCCGACCGGTCCGACCCCGATCCAATTTTTTTTTGGGTCGTCCGGCTCAACTTCCGGTTCCGATTTTTAAAACTTAGGTTATATGTTGCAGACCCCGAGAGATTCAGGTTTGCTAGGGACACTTCATTTGGACGTAGACATTTGAATTTTTGGAGCCAATCGCCAATTCTTCTCTGGACAGTAAGACTTTTCTTTTATTATTATTTATTTATATTTAATTTTCATATATATAACTTGTTATTATTAAAAGGAGACTTATTAATAAATACTACTACCTTCGTCCCAACTCTTTATACACATTTACTGTTTTCTCGTGTTTTAGCGGTTTTTATTAGTATTTATAATGATAAAGTAATTTTTAATGAGACATATAAAGTCATTTTTAAATCACTTTATCATTTCAAATACTAATAAATAATTTTTTTTCTAAACATAAGAAAAAAGTTAGGTGTGAACAAAAAGTTGGGATGGAGAGAATACATTTTAGGAATGTAAGTTAATAATAGGTATACATTTTTTTAAAGATTTACTAATAGGTACAAATGATTGCGCATATGCAGTCGAAGTTGCGCGTATGCAATCAATTTATACTTATTAATAAATTTTTAAAAAGTTTAATAATTTGATTTAAAATTTGTAACCTAGCGTAATTTTTTCATGATTGAATTCTCTTTCTTTTGTCTACTTAGGTATGTTTCTTCAGGCAATTCCTGGTGTCAGTTGCGAAAGTGGATTATTTAACACTTAGGCATGGATTTATAACGGTAACTCATTGCAAATATATCAATATATTAATTTTCACATGAAAATGTTATCTAATTTTTGAAAAGTTAATCATAAACTTTGAATTGTTTGAATTTTCAGGAACATTTAACCCCTCAAAGCCAATCATCATTCGATTTCCAAAAGTATATAAACAGAGCACTTGAAGACGATTTCAAAGTCATTGTAGAAATAAGGTTACATTCAATCTCATCTTCTTAATAATATTAATCAATTAATTATTACATTGTTAATTAATCAAATTATTTGTTATTGCAATAATTATCAATTAATTAAACTGATTAATTATAATTAATCTCTCTGCAGCCCTGTAATATGGTTGTGTTGTGTTCTACTTCTTCTCACTAACACCAACGGTGAGTCGATCGATGCACACAAATTCACACATATATATATATATATATATATATATATATATATATTGTACATTTTTCATCAAATATATAATAAAATCAAGAAATTAAATCCAATAATAACTTATTATTTATGATTTTATACACAGGGTGGTACTCGCATTTTTGGCTACCCTTTATTCCTTTGATTGTGAGTAAAAACAGATGATCATTTATTCAACGTTATATGTACATATTTAATTATAAGATGACATTTGTTAAGATTAATTTCCAAAAAATTAATTCTTGTGTTTTATTTTCAGATATTACTGTTAATAGGAGCGAAGCTACAAATGATCATAACAAAAATGGGAATAAGAATTCTGGAGAGAGGGGATGTGATTAGGGGTAGCCCAGTTGTTCAACCCAACGACGGTTTGTTCTGGTTTCGTCGTCCCCGCTTTGTTCTGTTCTTGATTCATTTTGTTTCATTTGCGGTAAATTTTCTACATTATACCGATAAATATATTAGAGAACTATATAAATAAATAAATTTCACACTTCTCTATAAGTTCAGACTTTTAGATGAGTTGAAATTTTTTCTAAATAAATTATTGTAATTAGTAACATGATTTAGGAAACTTTATTGATTTATTTTAATTTAATTTTTTGGCAGAATGCATTTCAATTGGGTTTCTTTGCTTGGAGTTGGGTAAGTTGTGAGCTGCAGATTTATAATTGTGTTTAGTTCAGACATATTCATGACAGACTTTGTCTTATTTTCCTTTTTGTTTTGTGATCAGTATGAATTTGGATATCCATCTTGTTACCATGAGAATCTTGAAGATATGGTCATTCGAATTGTGATGGGGTAAGTTTCTTTTGTGTCTATTTTGCAAACCATCTTGTTAAATTAACAAAATGGTTTGATTTCAATTCAAAATATTGTTAATCGAGTCAAGTCAAGCTCTCAAGTTACTCGAGTTATTTAAGAGAAGCTCCTTAATTACTTGAGTTGCATTAATTCATCCCCAATTATTCAAGCTCAAGTTCAAACCATATCTGACTCATCAGAGTATTATCATAAAAGAGTCTTATTAAGCTCAATGATATTGTGATATATACCCAATTTTATGGGGGTGTTTGCAAAAACTTATAAATGATTATAGTCACCTAAAATTGTGTGCAGAAGCAATTTGAAGTGTTTTATTTTTCTTTTAGTAGCTTAAATAAGCTCTCATAAGCTATAATCTAAAAACTTCAAAAAGAGGGTGCTTTTAGTAGCTTATTAGTCTTTTTTAAAAACTTTTAATTTTTTTTGCAAACATTAATATTAATATTAATCACTTTTCCATAATCACTAATTTTAATCACTTCTTTAATACCCTAAGTTTTTTTTGCAAACATCTACTACAATTATTTAGAGAGCCATAATTAACCCCCGAACTTTTAATTCGGTAATGAACAATAATTTTTTTACTATATTCAGGTCCTCCTACTTTTAAAATCTAACAAATATTTCCCTCAACTAATAATAAATCAGGGCATATGTATCAAGTTACTCACACAGCATATTAGTTCATCTAGTATAAATCACATTCTAATTTTTTATTGAATTACAATACGTTAATTTTAAGCAATCGAGATCAATTGGCTAGATCATAACAATATATGGATTTTGAATCAGAAATAGTCTCATAGTTTGATCTCAAATAGATTTAGTCCCATAAATTTTTGTCATCAATTAATTAGTCTCAATAATTTTGACAATGTCCAATTTTATCTAAAATCGATCGGAACAACGTCGTTTTGCCCTTTCAATTTGGGGCTTTTTGGCGGATGTTGTGCCTGAACTGCCACGTGTATTTTTTTTTTAAAACAGGTAGTTTCTGCTATTATATATATACTTACTATTATATATATATATATATATATATGTATAGATGCTAACTAATTTATGTGTGTTTTTTTCTCTGCAGTGTGATAATACAATTCCTATGTAGCTACGTGACACTTCCTCTATACGCATTAGTCACTCAAATGGGGTCCAAAATGAAACCCGTGATATTCAGCGACCACGTGGCGTCGGCGTTGAAAGAGTGGCATCACACGGCCAAGAAACACATCAAACAAGGGCGGCCGTCCGCCAGCAGCACGCCCTTCTCGAGCCGCCCCACCTCCCCGCTACACATGTCGCCGGTCCACCTGTTGCACGGCCACAACAAGTACGACGAGGAGGCCGGGTATCACGTGTCGCCACGTGCATTGAGCATGGGCAACGACCGTTGGGGCGGCGACGGCGATGAGGGCACGTCCACGTCGCCTAAACAAATGCACGACGGTAGTGATGATTTTATCAATAAAGATCAAACGTTGGAGATTATAGCCATTGATATAGATAGGGATGTTGAAAACCCTAGTTCCTTGGAGATGGGAATTAAAGGTCAACATCCGGTTCGTGGTAGTTTGAATGAATTTTCTTTTAGGAAAAAAGGGAGTGGGAGTTAATTTGAGTGATGAATATTATTGATTTTAATTTCCATAATTTTCTAAATTTTCAAGTACATATTTAATCATTCTTTTCATGGTTAGTAGGATCTATACTTCTATTGATGTAATTAAGTCACATTTCTTTGTGTTATCTAATGCTCTTGTTTTCAAAAGTATTTTGTTGAAATTAATATTCCATTATTTTTAATTCGATATGAAATATGCAAATTTGAGAAGACGCCTCTTTACATATTAAAACTCGTTGTTGTATCCCCCGATGTAGTAGGTTGGCACTGATACACAACGTTTGTCTTTCTAACTTTGTACAACGGTTCATAATCTTTGTCTTTTCAAATAAAAACAGTTGTTGTAGCTTATGTTTTTCATAAGTTGTGTGGATAGACAACGAGGAATGACCGTTGTCTTTCCAACTTTTTATAACGGCAGATGACCATTTTTTTTCTAGATAAAAACCATTGTTGTAATATTTTTGTAAGTTGAGTGGATAAACTACAGTGAAAAATCGTTGTCTTTCCATTTTTTTACAACGGTGGACAACCATTGTCTTTCCAACTGAAAGTCATCGTTAATTATAGCATAATTTTTTGTACTTTTGAAGCGTCGTCTTTTCAAATATATAATTGTGGTCTTTGATTATAAAAAATACTATATACATCAATTATTATTGATACCAAAAATATGTGTATGGATTAAGGCATTAATGTGGCTATAATTGGTATCAAACTAATAATGATTTAGTGTGGGTTGAGAGTTAATGTTGAACAAAAGGAATGTTCAACATTTATGAGTGATGATTGCTATTGAATGCTTGATGATTACAAGTATTAAATTGCGAGGGTATTTGGGCCAAAGGGCCTCTTGTTGACTGATAAAGCCTTGTAATAAATGAGATTTTGTGAACCCTTAAATGAGTTCTAACTACATGTATTTATACTACAACAAACACAGGAGTAGACCCCTAAACCCTAGCTCCAAGGTAATTAATGCGAGCTTGCAGGGATCATTAAAGCTTGCTGGTCAAAAACCTGGATTAAGCTCTGCTCAAGCATTCACTAACTATGGTTTTCTTGTCCTGATTCGCCTGCTCGAGGTCGCCAATGTGGTGTTGGAGGTCGTTAGCGCTGTACTCGAGGTCCCTGGCGCTGTATTCGAGGTCGCGCTCTAAGACCTTTCCTCTTTGTTGGTCCCGATAAGTATGTGGAAAAACCCATTTTGCGCGTGCGGAAGCAAACATGTCATGTGATGTATATTAAAACAGGGGTGAGGGCAGAGTGATTCCTAATTTTTTGCTTTTAAGAACATGTGTGTTGTTTTGCTTATAATCAAATGCATATGACAAGGATAAACATAAAGCAGTAAAGAACACACGATTTTATAGTGGTTCGGACGAAACCCGTCCTACATCCACTCTTCCCTTTCGGGGCACCAACTTAACCGACTTAACCAACGGGACTTATCTCCCTCACGGGATTGCCTACAAATGTTTACCGAGTTCACACTCAAACGGGACTTATCTCCCTCACGGGATTGCCTACCCTCCCTTTCGGGATTGCTAGATGTTTACCGAGTTCACACTCAACAGATCCCAGAAATCAGAAACTAGAATACCTAGTCTGAAATCTTGCGGTGACAAACTTAACCTAACTTTGAGTTTGGGTAAAGGTTTGTTTGGTTTCCAACTAGGTTGAGATTTTCCCTTACATTTGTTTAGCCTCAATGCAAAGGATGGGAAAATCTCTCTAAGCTTAGGAATATTGCATTTGTGCTTAGATCTAGGGTAGAACACTCTTGAATATATGCGTGTATTTCTTGCTCAGTGTTCTATGGTGGAAATGCTAGACGATTTGGCTTGATGGGCATTTTATGCATTTTTCCACACCGAATAATGAAGGAATAACTTGTATTTATAGTGTGGATTTGAATGTTACCGTTGGAGAGAATCACATTCAAATCCATACTACTCTGTAGCTTTTTGCAGCTTTTTCAGGCTTGTCGTCTTCCTCTCATTGGTCCACGTCAATTTGAATCTAACGGCTATATTCTTGATTTCTTCCGAGTCTCGGGATCTTGATTCTATCGAGCCTTCATGTTATCCGAGCTATCCGAGCCTTGAGTTATCCGAGTTATCCGAGCCTTGAGTTATCGAGCCTCGGTGTCTTGATGACATCTTGAGTCTTGATTTCTTGATTCTATCGAGTCTCAGGTTTCTTGATCCAACAGACTTTTCTTGGCCGGACCTTATCCGATCAGTATATCGACACTCGAAGGCTTCGAGTTGACTCTTCCGAATTCGGACATCCCGACCCTCAGTCACATTGATTTCAAAGCTATCGATTTCTTCTATTCGATCCGATCATCATTTCATCGATCGGATCAATACTTCTTCACATCAACATATAAGGATAGCATCAGGTCAGTACATCAGGTTAGCATATCAGTTTATCATATCTGATCTCGATCAGTCTCATCTGCTCATCTTCTGATCTGCAACCTTCTCTTCTGATTTGCTTGCTTTAGCTTTTCTTCACAATTGATTTGCACAGCTCATCAGTTAACTCCGGAACTCATCTTACTCATCTGATCTCGATTAGTCTCGTCTGTAGCCTCGTCTGATCTCGATCATCTTCTTCTGATTTCGTGAGTTCCCCCTCAATTTGTTCTTCGTTCCCCCTTAACTTGTTATCTGTAGATTAGCTTCAAAAACATAAGTTGATAATGTTTTGGCATAATTCATCAAAACTAAAATATCCCAACACTCTTCGATGTCTCTATTCCTGTAACTCGTGGGTTTTTAAGGGAACAACTTACCTTTGGGGAAAGTCTTCTCTGATCCTGGGCCGTTTGAGGGCACAGGTACGCTGGCACACTCTTTGGGGTTTCGTGACACCTACAGGTCGAGGCTCGAGTTCCCCATCAAGCTCGCATCGGCTAAGGTCATATCGTGGACCGACCTCGATTTAAATAGGTCGAGCATGTTGGGGTTATACTGAAAAGTATGCTTTTACTTTGTATAACCAAACTGAAGTTTCTTATTTATTTACTGAAATAAATTATTTAATCACTGCTGCATTAAATATGAATCAATGTTATATATGTTTATTGCAAACCCGTTCAATAAGATAATCATTATTACGTTGCGATTAATTTGGTGATACCCGATCTTTGAAGATCAAATTAATGACCCTCGTAATAAAGTACAAATTCACAACCCAAATGGAAATGAAGCGAACCATCATGAAGCGGTTGAAGTGTGAGACCCAAATTGGCTGTCTTGACAAGGGATCACACTAAGCGCATTTAGGTCTTGTTGAATGAGGACCTACAGGAGGACAAATTCTTCGGTACTGAATATACAAGAATTAGACCTCAGTGGTGCGTTGTTTCTTAATCTCCGTCCCTTAAATAGGATCGTGTGAAATTAATAACTATTGTTTTAACTTATGATGGGAAGAGAGTCAATGCGATTCGATACCTTATATTGTTGGGAGATGAATTTAATAAAGAAGTTTTGAATAGATCCCAAAACCCCTGAGTATGACATGTTCAGGATAATCTTGATAGACTGAGTCAGGTTTCAGTATAGATTGTTCAGGAAGTTATCTGCACCATGTATAGTCAGCAGATATAGATCAGGTTAGATTCTGAAGAAAACTGAGACTCAGAAGAAAACTGAGACTCAGAACAAACCTGAGACTCAGAAGAAACCTGAGACTCAGAAGAAACCTGAGACTCAGAAGAAAACTGAGACTTAGAAGAATCCTGAGACTCGGAAGAATACTGAAGACACAGTAAGTTACTGAAGACATTGAAGACACAGTAAGTTACTGAAGACTCTAAAGACCCAGTAAGTAACTGAAGACACTGAAGACTCACTAAGATACTGAATACTTAGTTTAACCTGAATGTTCAGGGGCACTGAATAATATCTATCTGAAGACTACAAAACTGAGAAAAATGCACATATTCAGAAAAATAGATATTGCCCAAAACATTCTAATGCAGATAAAAGGAACTAAGTCTAAGTGTTGTTTAAGGTTCTCTCATTCAGAGAGATTTACCAAAAAGAGTCGTTTTGTTTGTCTACATTCACTGAAGACAAGATCCAATCAGAGGAAGACAACACTGTACTTCACTGACACTGAAAGCGACAGGACCCTGAATTATGTCAATAGTACTAAGTTCCAGACTGCAAAAGTTGGTGATTGGCTACATGACTGCATATTTCCTAAAAGATACAAGGGAGTGTTCAAACCCTAAAAATAGACTTTCATCAAACACCAGAAGACGAAACTCATGAAGCTATCTCTTCCAACGGATAGTTTTTCAAAAGATTGGCCTTGGTGAAGTTGCCTATAAATACCAGTGAACCTTCACATTGAAAGGCACGGGAAATTTCAAAGCAACTCAAGAGCTCATTCGTATTATTGCAAATTGAAGCACTCGAAAAACCCTAGAATTTCCCAAGTGTTTCACATTGGAGAGAGCTCACTATTCTAAGCCTATATTGATAGATATATCCAAAGCTTAGAAAGAGATATCCTAGCCTTTGCATTTGTTCTTATTGTAAAGGATATCTCACCCTAGTTGGAAACCAACCCAAAACCCAAACCCTTTGTTAAGGTAGTTTGTGTGTATTTTGTTGGTGAGTTAGAGTTGTAAAGAGTTAGTAAGCTACAGTGAGTTAGCCAGAAAACTCTAGAGAAAAAGTTAGTAAGCTACTTGTGGTAGTCTGAACACTTGTGTGTGTTTTAGTTAGTAAGCTGCAGTGAGTCAGCCAGAAAACTCAAAGTAGAAAAGTGAGTAATCTACAATGAGTAGCTTTTAAAGCTTTTAGGAAGTGGTTAAGGAATTTCTCTGAAGATCAGAGAGAGTGGATGTAGGAGCTTGAGTCTCTGAACCACTATAATTGCTGTGTTGTTTGCTTTCTGTACTGCATTATTATCTGTTGCATGGTTTTAACTGAAAGCATATTTCACTGATATTCAGTTGGAACCAATCCACTGAACTGCATAAATTAGTCACAGCCTTAATCACTGTTTTATTAAAGGAAGAAGATATTTCAGCAAAGCTAAAACGAGTATAAACTTAGGGTCAACCATTCCACACACTTGAGTAGCTAGAACAGATAGTTACCAAACTGAACTAACTCTACTGAGTGTTCAGTAAGATAATTATCTGATCCAAGCTCCTCAGGATCTCTGATAAATTCAGGATCAGTTGGGATAATCTGAAGCTTCTGAAAGCAGCTCAGGATCATTGTCTCAGTAGACTTTGACTCAGGGCAATTTGTGTTTCTCAGGGCAACATTATCAGGATAACCTGACCCATCTGACCTCAGTGAAAGAAAAGTTTTAAAAATCACTGAACACGTGTATTCCCCCCATACACGTGTGAGACTCGTTAGCACCGAGACCAACAAGTGGTATCAGAGCAGTGGTTCATTTTGACCACTTGCTTTGGTAGCCATAGTCTATTTGCTAAAAGACTTTGGTGGTCTACTGAATAGATCTGTTTGCTGATATCTTACAAGGCTCAGTCATCATGCCTTCTAAGAAACTTCCTATGTTCTCTATTGAGAGCTATGACCTATGGAGACTGAGAATGCAGGCTCATCTGTATTCAAAACATGAAAGAATGTGGAGAGTGGTTTCTGAAGGACCATTCAAATTTACTGTTGTGAATCCCATAATCACCCATACTGAGAGAAATGATCCCAGAGATGCATTTCCAAAACCTGATGATCAACTTACTCTTGATGAGAGAAAGTTAGTCAATTTGGACTACATTGCTAAAGATACTTTGTATAACACTATTGATGATGGTGTTATGGGGATGATCTCTCACTGTGAAACTGCAAAAGAAATATGAGACACACTTGCTGTTATGTGTCAAGGCACAGATCATATTAAAGAAAACAAACTTTATGTTGCTATTGGAAAGTTTGATAGCTTTAAAATGGAAGAAAGTGAATCCATTGACGAACTCGAAGTCAGATTCACTAGCATTAATAGTGATCTGAATGCTCTTGGGAAAAGATACCCACAAAGAGAAGTGGCACTGAAAATTCTTAGAGGATTATCTAAGAAATGGGATATACATGCTGTGGTGATTGAAAACACCAAAAATATTGATTCCATGCCATATCAACAAGTTTTCTTTGAACTGAAAGCTTATGAGTTTGTGATTGACAAGAAAACTAAGAAATCTGACAGCAAAGATGATTCTTCATCTAGCAAGAATGTGGCTTTCAAAGCCAAAGAGAAATCTCAGAAGTCTAGAGAGTTCGAGAACTCACTTGCCAAAAAAAAAATCGGGATGAAGCGGGGGAGGACAAGCTAATCTTGATGGCAAGGAGGTTTGAAAGACTAAATAGCAGATATGGGAAATATAAGAAATATTACAGGAATCATAGGTACAAAAAAGAGACTCGAAGTTCGAGGACGGATAATCGAAAAAAAGGAAGAACTGTAGAAAAGTCAAGGATCCTAATCCAAGAAGAAGGACTTCAAGACCAAGGAGGAAAGTGATCAGGATGATGATACCAACAGATGATATAACTGTCAAAAGAAAGGTCACTTCCAATATGGTATCCTGAGCTAAGTGCTAAAGAAAGAAAGGAAAGACAAGCCAAGAGAGGCAGGAAGTTCTCCAAAGAAGAAAGCTATGATTGCGAGAAGAGGAAGAACATTCTCGAAGAAGGTTCGATTCCTCGGATGAGATTTTCTCGAGCAGTGACAATGATGATGTACATCTTTTATGGTCAGAGAGGAGGTAAATTCTTCTATCTCTGTTGTTGCTCCTACACAAGCACATGAGTTCTCAAGTTCAACTATGTGATAACTTTGACTGATGGATTCATTTGAGAATCTTATGAAGGACTATTACGTATTACAAGAATCGCTCCTTTGAAACTCAAGAGCAAAACAAGGAATCGATCACGAGAATCAAGTGGAAAGACTCTAAAAATCTTTGAGATCACTTCTCAATTGATGGGAACTCTTGATGAAATGGATGTTTCGAAAGTACAACTCTCGTAAAAAAAGAGAAGGTGATAGAGATCCTGAATGAAAAATTAGAGAAATCCACTAAAGAGATTCAAATTTTATCGTAAATCGAAGTTCAATGACCTCTTTGAGAAGCATGAAACTCTAAAGAAATGTGAGGATAGTGCGCAGAGAAAGTTAGCTCTATTGAATTTCGCATCTAAAGTAATAGATGAAATTGAGAGTTATCAAAGACCAAGAACTATAAAAATTTGGATTGGGATACATTCCAGGGGGAACCTCACAAGGTCTTCTGAATGCTGCTTCTAGTAGCACCAAGACTATCTTTGTTAAACCAGTAGCATCTAATCTTCTTACTGAAGAACAACCCAGAGTTTTAGACAAGGGTAAAGGACCTATGGTTTCAAAAAAACTGAAGGTTCAGGGAAGAAAGCCCAAACCTTAGGAAAAGGCTAGAAAACCTGAACACTCATTAGGAAATTTTCAGGCCAGTACTTCAAAGCCTCAGGCTAAGAATACCCACCTGAAGAGATCTGCACTGAACCATCAGAGGAATTTTCAGAAGAGAAACACTCAGCAGAGATATTCTCAACTAAAAAGACCAAGTCCTCAGATTACTGAAAAACCCCAATTTCAGTACAGGCAACCTAAACCCCACTTGCCTAAGGGTAAAGGTTTCCTGAACCTAAGTCAGCAGAGACAAAGACCAGCTGCACCAAAGCCAAAGCACTTGAACAAAAGGCCTGAACCCAAGAAGAACTCTAAGGCTCATGTTCATGCTAAGGCTGGCACTCATACACAGGGTACTACCAAGGCACCTAGAGTGGTGAATGTGTATGTAGATGTTTATGGAAGACAAATCAGCCACTCTAAAGTAATTAGAGTTATCAGGCAGATTTGAGTACCAAAAGGTACAGCTAACCTGGTAGGACCCTACACCAAATGGGTACCTAAAAACTGATATGTTTTTCAAGTAAAGGAAAAGGGCACTGAGCTGAATGAATACAACATAGCACTGATGAGTGGAAATGAATTGGCACCTGGTGTATGGTAACTAGACAGTGGATGTTCAAGACATATGACAGGATATAAGTAACTACTCACTGACTATGTTGAGCAAAAAGGCCCTCAGATCACATTTGGAGACAACTCCAAAGGACAAACTGAAGGATATGGAACTCTTGAAGTTGATTCTGTTCATATCCATGGTGTTTCATATGTGTCTGGTTTAAATCATAACTTGCTTTCTATATTTGTCAATTCTGTGACAAAGGATTCTGTGTTGAGTTCTCAAAGAACTTATGCTATGTGAAAGACAATACTTCACAGAAAATTTTACTGACTGGTACTAGAAAAGGAAATGTGTATCTTGCTAATTGGAAATTATCTCCTAAGGATACATGTTTGGTTGCAAAAAGTTCTACTGATACTAGTTGGTTGTGGCACAAAAGACTGAATCACTTGAACTTTAAAACCCTGAACAAACTTACAAGAATAACACTTGTGAGGGGGTTACCAAATGAAGTGTTCAGTAAAGATCATTTTTGTGATGCTTGTCAGAAAGGAAAACAAATCAGAGCATCTTTTAAAAGCAAAGTAGATGTCTCTACTGATAGAATACTACAACTGTTACATATGGATCTCTTTGGTCCAGTAACACCTGTGAGCACTAATGACAGTAAATATACACTTGTTGTAGTTGATGACTACTTTAGATACACATGGGTCATATTCTTACTCAGTAAGAAAGAGACTCAGACAAAACTACCTGAACTACTGAAAAGGCTCAGTACTGAAAAGAATCTGAGTGTGGTCAAAATCAGATCAGATAAAGGAACTGAGTTTATAAATCATTATATATCTGATTATTGTGCAGCAAATGGTATAACCCATGAAACATCAGCTGCAAGGACCTCACAACAGAATGGTGTTGCTGAAAGAAGAAATAGGACTCTGAAAGAAGCTGCAGGAACAATGATTGCTGAAGCTGATATTCCTAAGAGATTTTGGGCTGAAGCTATCAACACTGCATGCTACTCTCAGAACAGATCCATGCTGAACAAGAATCAAGGAAAAACTCCATATGAGCTGTGGAATGAAAGGAAGCCTCTAGTTTATTTCTTTCGTGTGTTTGGTTGCAAGTGTTTCAAACACAATAATGGTAAAAATCAGTTGAAAACGTTTGATAGCAAAGCTGATGAAGGGTTATTCTTAGGATATTCTGAAGTCAGTAAAGTCTTCAGAGTTTACAACTGTAGAACTCTTATTGTGAAAGAAACACCTCATGTTGTTTTTGATGAATCTACTTGTGTTCAGAAGAAACAGGAACATGACTCAGGAGAACTGACCAAGAGAATCACCAGACTTAGCCTGAAAAAGAAATCCTCTGAACCTGAAAAGAAGAAGTCAGTCACTTTCTATGAATGGAGTGAATCAGACTCAGACAAAGAAGTTCAGGATGGAAAAACTCAGGATGGTGAGACTCAGGATGGAAATTCTCCACTAAAGGAAAGCCAACACACTGAAGCTGACCAATCTGAACAGACACCAGTTCAGACTCAGGTATGTAATGCCGATGAAGATGTGGTCACAGCTGAGGCAAACTCTAAATCTATCAACCAAGGGGGAACAAATGTCTCTGACAATGTTCTGAATGGAATTTCCCCTGAGGAAGATGATTCCCTTTCTCCTTTTCTATTGTTCCCTGAATTTAATAAACTGTCTGAACCTAACATTTATTATGTTGAGGACACTACTGAAGGGGGAACATCTAGGAGAAAATGGTTGGATAGCCATCCTACAAATTAGATTGTGGGTGATCTATCAGAAGGAGTAAAGACAAGACGGTTCCATGGTGAAAGTTCTTTGTTCTGTTGTTTCCTATCTGAAAAGGAACCTACTAAGATTGAAGAAGCTCTACAAGACTCATTCTGGATTGTTGCTATGCAAGAAGAATTGAATCAGTTCTCAAGGAATGAAGTTTGGGAGCTAGTGGACAGACCTAAAAGGCACAATGTGATTGGAACTAAGTGGATGTTCAAGAATAAGAGAGATGAAAACAACAACATTGTAAGAAACAAGGCAAGGCTAGTTGCACAAGGTTATTCCCTTGAAGAAGGCTTGGATTATGATGAAACCTTTGAACCTTTTGCAAGACTAGAAGCCATCAGATTGTTTCTTTCATATGCTGCCCAAATGAAATTCACAGTCTATCAGATGGATGTGAAAAGTGCATTTCTGAATGGTGTGCTTAAGGAGGAAGTATATGTAGAAAAACCTCCAGGATTTTGTCAGAATGACCGAGTTTTCTGAGCACAGAAAGCCTTGTATGGTCTTAAGCAAGCACCCGAGCATGGTATGATACCCCTTTCTCGGTTTCTTCGACCATGGTTTTATCAAAAAGGCTGTTGATAGGACTTTGTTCAGGATAGAAGATGGAAATGATATCTTACTAGTTCAGATCTATGTAGATGACATCATATTTGGATCTCCAAATCATCAGTTGTGTGAAAAGTTTTCTACTCTGATGAAAGGAAAGTTTGAGATGTCAATGATGGGGAGATGAATTTCTTTCTTGGACTTGGTGTGAAACAAACTAAGGAAGGAATTTTCATCAATCAAGCAAAATACACCAGAGATCTGATTGCAAAGTATGGTGTACAGAATTGCAATGCAGTTTGAATTCCCATGAATACTAACTACAAGATGGATCCTGATCCTGAAGGCAAATCATAAATCCTGCGATTATAGAGGATCATTGGATCATCGCTATATCTCATGACAAGTAGGCACGATATAACATTTCTTTGTTGGGATATGTTCGAGATACCAAGCTAATCCTAAAAATTTAGTCACATGGAGGCTGCCAAAAAGATTCTGAAATATCATAAAGGCACTGTGAATAGAGGATTATGGTATCCAGTTGATGATAACCTTGAATTAACTGGTTATTCAGATGCTGGTTATGGAGGATGTAGAATTGACAAGAAGTCTACCACAGGAACTTGTCAATTTCTTGGAAGTAAACTGGTATCATGGTTTTCAAAGAAACAAACCTCGATAGCAACCAAGATCTTCTTGAAGTTGAATACATGGTCTGCGAGGAAAATTCAAGCAGCATGATTCTTTGGCTCAGACAACAATTAAGGGATTATAAGATTATAGCCAATGAAGTACCTATATTTTGTGATAAAAATAGTGCAATTGCTATTACACAAAAACCGGTATTGCACACCAGATGTAAGCATGTTGATATCAGACATCACTTCATCAGAGATCATGTTGATAAGAAGGAATAAGAATGGAGAAAATTCATACTGATAAACAGAGAGCTGATATCTTGACTACACCTTTGGCTGAATCAAGATTTCAGGAACTATCAGTTGAATTAGGTATGTTGGATCCAGGTGAACAAAGCAAATCTGAAAAATTGAAGGTTTTCAGATGCATGAAGTTTTCTAAGGTTTTTACTGAA
Source organism: Stenogyne calaminthoides (assembly GCA_037126765.1). Classification (NCBI taxonomy): domain Eukaryota; kingdom Viridiplantae; phylum Streptophyta; class Magnoliopsida; order Lamiales; family Lamiaceae; genus Stenogyne; species Stenogyne calaminthoides. Next base: position 4,471,708 of record JBBCBC010000024.1, on the reverse strand, counting down.
AAACTCAGGATAAAATTGAGAGTCCTGAACACTGAGTCTTGGGAACTCAGTAAGTCTGAAGTTCAGTACTCAGTATTATACTGACATTTTATCAAGGTCAATACTCAGTAAGACTGATGGAGAAAATTAGTCTGAAGAAGTATTTACTCATGCACCACATTTATTATCTATCTGAATCTCAGTAATCATTGGCAAATAAATGACAAAACACTTGAAGAAATAATTTGGCGGGACCTATGAAATTCTCAGGAAAGTCAATAGTCTGCAGGAACAATAATTAAATGCACTGTTCATTAATCACCAATAAGGATAAATTGGCGGCCAGTACTTAAAAAATCGTCTTTTCAAATACCTATTTTTAGCTTATTTCGATCTTGACCGTAGATTCCTTGATCCACGCGATTTTTCACAAATCAAGCTATATACCCATTGCAAAGACTTCATTCAAACCTTATTGCAAAAACCTTTGTCTTCACGAAACTCCAAACTCTCCGTTTACACAAACTTCTTCACTTTCTAAAAACCCTTCACAAAATTCATCAAAATGAGGCTCACTGTCTACCACAAACTTGTTGTTACCAACAAACCTTGGTACGAGAATGTCTTTTCTCTGGAATGCACGTCAAACGTTGGTCATGAGGAAGAGGCTTTACACATGCTCCGAATGGCAAAACTCACTTGTCTGGTCGCGAATCAACCAGATGCCGAATACGCCAAAGAGGTAATAGAGTTTGTTGCCAATATGCAATTAGATGATGAAAATTGCATAGATTCTAAGATCACGGTGTCGCATTTAGAGCGGTCAGAAAAATATATGGATTTTGTTAGGGAGTTGTACATTATTCCCAAGAATCTAAATGTCATATATGAGCTAAATGATAGAGGGGAGGACCCTACTATATATATGGTGGGTAGGGAACAGGAATATCTGGATCAAATTGCTGAGCATCCTATAAAATTTGAAGCTACCCTGAACAAAAAGCATTTGAAAGCTAAATATCGAGTCCTTTTAGATATTGTGAGCAAATGCATTATGAGTGGGTCTGGTAGTTTCGAGCAGATAAGAAAGCCTAAGTTGAGGCTAATGGCGGCAATTGAAGATTCTCCTTCAAGGGCATTTAATTGGTTGAACTACTTGATAAAAGTAGTTAGTGATCAAGCCAAGCATATTCAAAAGATAGATGGCAGTGTGGTGATTAAAGGAAAAATCCTATGTTGGTCGGTGCTAACGAGTCTCACACGTGTGTGGGGGGGGGAATACAAGTGTTCAGTGATTTTTAAAACTTTTCTTTCATTGAGGTCAGATGGGTCGAGTTATCGATAATGTTTATACGAGAAGCACAAATCGCCTACGAGTCAAAGTCTCATCGAGATAATGATGATCGAGTTGCTTTTCGAAGCTTGATTATCCCAACCGATCCTGAATTTATCGAGAGATCCGAGGAGCTTGGATCGAGATAATTATCTTCTTGAACAATCTGTGTAGAGTTAGTTCGGTTTGGTAACTATTTTGTTCTAGCTACTCAAGTGTCTTGAATGGTTGGCCCTAAGTTTATACTCGTTTTAGCTTTCTTTGAAATATCTTCTTCCTTTAATAAAACAAAGTGATTAAGGTCGTGACTAATTTATGCGATTCGATTGGATTGGTTCCAATGAATATCGATTGAAATATGCTTTCGAGTTAAAACCATGCAATGAGATAATAATGCAAAGATGTGAAAGCAAACAACACAAAGAATTATAGTGGTTCAGAGACTCAAGCTCCTACGTCCACTCTCTCTGATCTTCAGAGAAATTCCTTAACCACTTCCTAAAGCTTTCTGGCTAACTCACTGTAGCTTACTCACTTTTCTACTTTGAGTTTTCTGGTTGACTCACTGCAGCTTACTAACTCAAACACACACAAGTGTTCAGACTACCACAAGTAGCGTGCTAACTTCTTCTCTAGAGTTTTTCTCGCTAACTTCATGTAGCTTACTAACTCTTTACAACTCTAACTCACCAACAAAACACACACAAACTACCTTAACAAAGGGTTTGGGTTTTGGGTTGGTTTCCAACTAGGGTGAGATATCCTTTACAATAAGAACAAATGCAAAGACTAGGATATCTCTTTCTAAGCTTTGGATATATCTATCAATCTAGGCTTAGAATAGTGAGCTCTCTCCAATGTGAAACACTTGGGAAATTCTAGGGTTTTCGAGTGCTTCAATTTGCAATAATACTAATGAGCTCTTGAGTTGCTTTGAAATTTCCCGTACCTTTCAATGTGAAGGTTCACTGGTATTTATTGGCAACTTCACCAAGGTCACTCTTTTGAAAAACTATCTGTTGGAAGAGATTACTTCATGAGTTTCCTCTTCTGGTGTTTGATGAACGACTATTTTTAGGTTTTGAACACTCCCTTGTATATTTTAGGAAATATGCAGTCATGTAGCCAATCACCAACTTTTGCGATGCGGAACTTAGTACTCTCGACATAATTGAGGTCCTGTAAACTTCGATTAATAAGTGAAATCTGATGTTGTCTTCCTCTGATTGGTCCTTGTCTTCAGTGATGTAGACGAACAAAATGGCTCTTTTTGGTCAATCTTTATGAATGAGACAACCTTAAACAACACTTAGACTTAGTTCCTTTTGTCTGCGTTAGAATGTTTTGGGCAATATCTATTTTTCTGAACATGTGCGTTTTTCTCAGTTTTGTAGTCTTCAGATAGATATTATTGGTGCCCGAACATTGAGTTATCTTGAGTATTACGTATCTTCTTGAGTCTTGATAATTCTTGAGTCTTGATGTCTTGATTTCTTCTTGGGTCTTGAGTCTTGATTTTCTACTTGGGTCTTGAGTCTTGATTTTTACTTGGGTCTTGAGTCTTGATAACTTCTTGTGTCTTGATGTCTTGATAACTTCTTTGGGTCTTGATATTCTTGATTACTTCTTTGGGTCTTGAGTCTTGATTACTTCTTGTGTCTTGATGTCTTGATAACTTCTTTGGGTCTTGAGTCTTTAGTTACTTCTTTGGATCTTGAGTCTTGATTACTTCTTTGTGTCTTGATATTCTCACGAGTCTCGAGATTCTTCGAGTCTCGATTTTCTTCGAGTCTCGGGTTTCTTCGAGTCTCGATTTTTCTTGAGTCTCGAGGTTTCTTACGAGTCTCATTTTTTTCTTCTGAGTTTGATTTTCTACGAGTCTCGGGATTCTTGAAATCTAACTTTGATCTATATCTGTAGACTATAAATGGTGCAGATAACTTCCTGAACAATCTATACTGAAACCTGACCCAGTCTATCAAGATTATCCTGAACATGTCATACTCAGCGGTTTTGGGATCTATTCAAAACTTCTTTATTAAATTCATCTCCCAACAATTTCCCCCTTTTTGATGATGCCAAAACCATCTTTTAAGAAAACCTAACATATACTCAGGTTTCAGTTTATCTATTACAAACCAAAAAGGCAACTTTTCCCAACAATTTCCTTAACAATCTGGCATATCAAGACATGTAAAAAGATAATGAGATATTATCTTTGAGCATAAAGATAAATTTTCATTGATGTAGGATAAGAGTTACATATTATAATGAAAAACAAAAACAACTGAATTTAAAACAGACATACAAAGTCTTCAGTCTTCTTCTACTTCATCCTATGGCACTTCCAGGTTGAACATCCCATAGTATCTCTTCTTCAGTTCATCCCTTGCTTTGATGATATCAGGGTTGTTTCTTGTTAGGCCTAGCTGGATGGCATACTGAGCTATCTCCTGAGAAATGGCTGTCTCATTTACATAGCCATTCTCAAATCTAGGAGTTGGGTAAGTGTATGGACCAGGGGCTACTATCTGAGTATTTCCTTCATCTGCCAAGTTGATCCAACTTTGCAGGTACTTAGGATAGAATGTCAGTAAGTACTCAATGAAGGCTTCATTCATATCCGAGCTGCTCCCCCTCCATTCTCTCAGAATCTCATAATAGAACCAAAAGGTTCTCTTGATCTCCTCCCATGCATCATTGAACTGAATAGGCATCCATTTGTCAATGTGCGGCCATTTCTGAGTTTTTTCTGTACCCCTCCTTTTGCTCAAAAACTTTTTAAAACCACTTCTTCTTTTCTGCTCTTCTTCTTTCTTTTTCCTGATCAAAGGAACACCTGACACAGAAGCAGCAGTCTTCTTCTCTTTTTCGATTTGAAGGGTTTTCAGAGTTTTCTTGGTATTGAAGACTTCTTTCTGAATTTCAGTTTCTTCTTTTTCAGCTTCTTCCTCAGATTTTTCAAAATCCATTATCAATTTCCTCTGAGTAGGCTTAGAAGCTTTAGCTCTTTTCTTCTTTTCTTGCTCCACAAATGCAACAGCCTTTCTCTTATCAGTTCTGACAAGATTTTCACTGGCTTTGCTTGTTTCAACCATCCTTCTAATACTCAGTTTCTCAGAAATTACTTCCTGAGTGATCTGATCATTTGTCTGAGTGAAGGTAGGTTTCTCAGCTTCTTTGAATTTTAGCTTCTCAGTGGCTTCAACCTCACTCAAGGCATCCAAAGTTTCTTTCTTTCAGCTTCTTTCTGAGCCTTTCTCTCCATGGTTTGTGCCAACAACTCACTTAATTTGCCACCAGGCCTTTCCTCCTTCTGGCACCATACCTTGGGAGTAGTTGAGTCAGTGCAGTATCCATATGGTATTGCTCTTTGCTTATACTTCGCACTTCCCCTACAGACTGATCATGCTCATCCTCTAGCCTTCTCATGTAATTCTTAGCCATTGAGAACTCATCTGAAAGAGGTGCAAACTGATTTGAGAAGACATCATGCATCATCTCTGTCATCTTGGTCCTGAGCATAGAGCCCATTTCCTCAACAGCTGTTTTGATCATCATATCATTCTTCACAACCAGCTTGGCTTCAAGATAGGTAGTTCTTTCTTGATACATCTGCTTCATGTTGGCATTGAGCTCTGTGTGCACTCCATCAATCTTTCCATCCAGTGCAGCTGATTTCTCTGATAAAGTAGACTGAAGCATATCAGATGATGAACTCAGTTTCTCCATTTTTAGATCTTGAGCAGCCAGAGCTAACTCCATCTGAGTCATCTTATCTGTGAGACAAGTTTGCAAAATGCCTGAAGAAGAGCTTATATTCTCAAGCTTTTGAGATTGACTAGCCAGCATCTCTTCCATCCTTGGCTCTATCTTCTTCAATTCATCCAGGATTGGTGTTAAATCAACCACTGGAGTTTGTCCAATGTTTTCCAATTGAGCTGGGTGCTCCAATTGAGCCTCAGTCTGCATACCATAAACAACAAATTTAAAGATAGATACTTCAGTAACTTTGGCATAATTTACAATAGTGCCAAAATGTACCTGAAGAGTGCTAACTTCAGTCTGAGGTTGTCTGGTATCAGTCTGCTCAATGTCAGCTTCTGTCTCTATCTCTTTCTGAGGTTCTCTTCCTGTCTCAACTGGTTTTTCCATTTCATCTTGTTTGTCACCCTCTTTATCTTGATCCTCATCTCCTTCTGGATTCATAGACCTAGAGGCATCAACATCAGCTTTCCTTTTCTCAGCCACCTTTCTCTTTACTAGCTCATCAAAGTCAACAATTTTCATTCTGAGCTTGGTCTTCCTGAACCCAGAGAACTCTGTCAAAACAGCAGTCTCAGCATTCCACCAATCTTCTCCTCTGAAGGAGGCTATATTCAGCATCTCCGGAAGAGTCTGATTCAGGATGTAGATCGTGGTTCTGAGTCTGAAGAAGAGATCATGAAGGTCAGGATATGCATTAAGCTCAGGGTATCTGTCCAGGATGAACCGTTCCCCCTTGCTTCCCCATTCAGTTTCTTTTGCCTCTCCCTTCTTCAACTTTGGGCTCTCAGGGATAGTAGGATCGGATTTTATGAGTTGTAGTGCTGATTGGTCAAGAAATGGTTCATTCAGAAGGGCATCTAGGTTCAGTAACTCCTGAGGTTCTTCTGAAATCTGAGTTGTTCCCTCTTCAGTTGTGATCTGAGGTCCCTTGAAAATTTCCTGAGAAATTTTATCAGAACTCAGAGAGGTTTCAAGTACCTCTGAGAATACATGTTCCTCAGTTTCTTGCTCCTGAACATTCTTCACCACTTGAGCAAGAACCTGAAGTGGAGATTGTTGGGATTATACTGAAAAGTATGCTTTTACTTTGTATAATCGAAACTGAATTTCCAGACTTATTTACTGAAATAAATTGTTTATCACTGATGCTTTAAATATGATTGAATGTTATATATATTTACTGCATAACTGTTCAATAATTCGTACGTGTTACACTGTAGTTAATTTAGTGATACCCGATCACGCGAAGATTAAATTAATCCCCTTGTAACTATAAGTACGCCATTCACGACCTAGATGGAAATGAACAACCATCGCGAAAGGTTGAGGTGTAAGGCTCGGATTGGTTTGTCTTGACCAAGAGATTACACTAGTGCATGGTGATCTTATTTGAATAGGACCTCTGAGGAGGATAAATTCTTGAGGAATGAACAAGGAAGAATTAGACCTCGGTGGATCGTTGTTTCTTAACCTTCGTCCCCTTAAATAGGATCACGTGGGATCGGTAACTATTGCTTTGACTTATCATGGGTAGCTTAATCGAGAGAGATTCAATACTTTTTATCTTGGGCAATATTATTGGTCACATGTGATTGCTAAGATTTAATCTGAAGAATCGTGTGCAAGAAATACGCTTGCTTGATTTGCCCCCTTGGGAGGTTCATAAGTTTTATCATACCAAATCTTGCAAGTGGAATTAGTTTTAAAGTATGGATAATAATGTTGAACCGTTCTCGACCAAGGACAAAAGATATTAATTAACGGAAAGCTATTTGCTTGGCTTGAATTAATTAATGGGCTAGATAATCTTAAACACGGAAATAATGACCCGGGAGCCATATTGATTTGTAATATGGGTTAAGATGGATAGTGCAATATTAATTATGTAGTGGGATTAATTAATATTTATGGGCTTGAATTATATTGTGGCTCAATATTAGATATTCAAGATCCATTAGAAGGTTCAATCTTAATTCTCCTAAAGGCCCCCTGAGTAGCCCAACATATAGTCCAATAACTGAAAAGGTGATTAAAATAAAATAAATATTGTTGCTTATGTTTCCTCATTAAATTCGAAAATTATGAATAAAAGAGGGAGAAAGATTTTCTTTGAATTTTGTTATGGAATGAAGATATGTATTCTTGGAACACAAGATTATCTCATTAAATTCAAGAAATCTCCCACTTGGTTATTCATTAAGAGATTTTCAAAATTTTGGAAAATAGAGGGCAAGAAAGATTTTCTTGATTTTCTTGAAAAGATATTATGGAAGATATGTATTTCTTGAAATACAAGAATATCTCATAAATTCAAGAAGATCCAAATCTTGGATTCTTGCACCTTAGATTTTTCGAAAATTCTCCATAATAGAGGAGGTGGATTTTTGTGGAATATTTTAATTATGGGAAAGAGAATATATGGGATATATTCAAGATTTCTTGGTGACCAAGAAAAGTCTTATCCCACATTGAAAAATTCACAAAATTTCGTGCTCCTCCTATCCTATAAATAGGGGATGATTAGTTCATTCCCAAGTACAATTCCATGTGCTGGAAATATTAGCAAATCCACATAAGTGGTGCAACAAAGTTTATTTTTTCCTTTTGTTAATTGTTCGCGAGTATCCTTCCACCGGATTGTCGAGCAAGGGCTAAGGGAATACTTGGGAAGTCCTTTTGGTTAGTCCGTCCGTCCGACCAAAGCCACTGCCATCCCGAGAGGTACGTTCACGTAAACCCGTAGATTCCGCATGCGTAGGTTTTACGTGGCTTTTATATGCATGATATGTTGTTGCAATTATTATTTGAATTAATATAGGATTAATCCATGCTAGTAATAATTAATGAATTAAATTTGTATTTAAATATTCACCCCGAATAGATCTGTGCAACTCATTCCCCAACAGAGATTTCATTCCTTGTTGTCCTTCAGCTTGTGTTTCCTCAGTTTCACTGACCTCCTTCTCAGCAATAGATTGAAGCCTTCTGCGCTTATGAGGAGCCAGTGCTTTCTTCTTGAGTTTCTCACCTTTCTCCCTTTTAACTTGCATTAGGGCTTTCCCTTTGGCTTGCTTGACTTCTTCAGTTTCCCTGACCTGGTCCACCACTGTACTGTCTTCCTCGATTTCTTCTTCGGCAGTCTCCTCCTGAGACTCAGTGGTTTTCTCTTTCTTTTCCCTCAATGTCTTCTTAGTTGGCTTGAACATTATCTTTGATCTGGGAAAAGATGTTGTATCTGCAAAGATATCCCCCTCTTCTCTGCATGTTTCTAAAATAAATGCAATCTTGGTTGCATGTAGGATTTTTCCTTTAATCACCACACTGCCATTTATCTTTTGAATATGCTTGGCTTGATCACTGACTACTTTTATCAGGTAGTTCAACCAATTAAATGCCCTTGAAGGAGAATCTTCAATTGCTGCCATTAGCCTCAACTTAGGCTTTCTTATCTGCTCGAAACTACCAGAACCACTCACAATGCATTTGCTCACAATATCTAAAAGGACTCTATATTTAGCTTTCAAATACTTTTTGTTCAGGGTAGCTTCAAATTTTATAGGATGCTCAGCAATTTGATCCAGATATTCCTGTTCCCTACCCACCATATATATAGTATGGTCCTCCCCTCTATCATTTAGCTCATATATGGCATTTAGATTCTTGGGAATAATGTATAACTCCCTAACAAAATCCACATATTTTTCCGACCGCTCTAAATGTGACACCGTGATCTTAGAATCTATGGAATTTTCATCATCTAATTGCATATTGGCAACAAACTCTATTACCTCTTTGGCGTATTCGGCATCTGGTTGATTCACGACCAGACAAGTGAGTTTTGCCATTCGGAGCATGTGTAACGCCTCTTACTCATGAGCAGCGTTTGTCGTGCTTTCCAGAGAAATGACATTCTCGTACCAAGGTTTGTTGGTAACAACAAGTTTGTGGTAGACAGTAAGCGTCATTTTGATGAATTTTGTGAAGGGTTTTTGGAAAGTGGAGAAGTTTGTGTAAACGGAGAGTTTGGAGTTTCGTGAAGACGAAGGTTTTTGCAATAAGGTTTGAATGAAGTCTTTGCAATGGGTATATAACTTGATTTGTGAAAAATCGCGCGGATCAAGGAATCGACGGTCAAGATCGAAATAAGCTAAAAATGGGTATTTGAAAAGATGATTTTTCAAGTACTGGCCGCCAATTTATCCTTATTGGTGATTAATGAACAATGCATTTAATTACTGTTCCTACAGACTATTGACTTTCCTGAGAATTTCAAAGGTCCCGCCCAATTATTTCTTCAGGTGTTTTGTCATTTATTGCCAATGATTACTGAGATTCTGATAGGCAATAAATGTGGTGCATGAGTAAATACTTCTTCAGACTAATTTTCTCCATCAGTCTTACTGAGTATTGACCTTGATAAAATGTCAGTATAATACTGAGTACTGAACTTCAGACTTACTGAGTTCCCAAGACTCAGTGTTCAGGACTCTTAATTTTATCCTGAGTTTTTCAGTAAAAACCTAAGAAAACTTCATGCATCTGAAAACCTTCAATTTTTCAGATTTGCTTTATTCACCTGGATCCAACATACTTAAGTCAACTGATAGTTCCGGAAACCTTGATTCAGCCAAAGGTTTAGTCAAGATATCAGCTCTCTGTTTATCAGTATGAATTTTCTCCATTCGTATGTCCTTCTTCTCAACATGATCTCTGATGAAGTTATGTCTGATATCAACATGCATACATCTGGTGTGCAATACCGGATTTTGTGTAATAGCAATTGCACTATTATTATCACAAAATATAGGTACTTCATTGGCTATAATCTTATAATCCCTTAATTGTTGTCTGAGCCAAAGAATCTGTGCACAACAGCTTCCTGCAGCCATGTATTCAGCTTCAGTAGTACTGGTTGCTACTGAGGTTGTTTCTTTGAAAACCATGATATCAGTTTACTTCCAAGAAATTGACAAGTTCCTGTGGTAGACTTCCTGTCAATTCTACATCCTCCATAATCGCATCTGAATAACCAGTTAATTTAAGGTTATCATCAGCTGGATACCATAATCCTCTATTCACAGTGCCTTTAAGATATTTCAGAATCTTTTTGGCAGCCTCCATGTGACTAGCTTTAGGATTAGCTTGGTATCTTGCACATATCCCAACAGCAAATGTTATATCAGGCCTACTTGCTGTGAGATATAGCAGTGATCCAATGATCCCTCTATAATCAGTGTGATTTACTGATTTGCCTTCAGGATCAGGATCCATCTTGTAGTTAGTATTCATGGGAATTCTAACTGCATTGCAATTCTGTACACCATACTTTGCAATCAGATCTCTGGTGTATTTTGCTTGATTGATGAAAATTCCTTCCTTAGTTTGTTTCACCTGAAGTCCAAGAAAGAAATTCATCTCCCCCATCATTGACATCTCAAACTTTCCTTTCATCAGAGTAGAAAACTTTTCACACAACTGATGATTTGGAGATCCAAATATGATGTCATCTACATAGATCTGAACTAGTAAGATATCCTTTCCATCTTCTATCCTGAACAAAGACCTATCAACAGTTCCTTTGATAAAACCATGGTCAGAAAGTAACTGAGAAAGGGTATCATACCATGCTCGGGGTGCTTGCTTAAGACCATACAAGGCTTTCCTGAGCCTGTAAACTTGGTCATTCTGACAAAATCCTGGAGGTTGTTCTACATATACTTCCTCCTTAATCACACCATTCAGAAATGAACTTTTCACATCCATCTGATAGCCTGTGAATTTCATGTGGGCAGCATATGCAAGAAACAATCTGATGGCTTATAGTCTTGCAATAGGTGCAAAGGTTTCATCATAATCCAAATCTTCTTCTTGGGAATAACCTTGTGCAACAAGCCTTGCCTTGTTTCTTACAATGTTGTTGTTTTCATCTCTCTTATTCTTGAACACCCACTTAGTTCCAATCACATTGTGCCTTTTAGGTCTGTCCACTAGCTCCCAAACTTCATTCCTTGAGAACTGATTCAATTCTTCTTGCATAGCAACAATCCAGAATGAGTCTTGTAGAGCTTCTTCAATCTTAGTAGGTTCCTTTTTAGATAGGAAACAACAGAACAAAGAACTTTCACCATGGAACCGTCTTGTCTTTACTCCTTCTGATAGATCACCCACAATCTAATTTGTAGGATGACTATCCAACCATTTTCTCCTAGATGTTCCCCCGTCAGTAGTGTCCTCAACATCATAAATGTTAGGTTCAGGCAGTTTATTAAATTCAGGGAACAACAGAAAAGGAGAAAGGGAATCATCTTCCTCAGGGGAAATTCCATTCAGAACATTGTCAGAGACATTTGTTCCCCCTTGGTTGATAGATTCAGAGTTTGCCTCAGCTGTGACCACATCTTCATCGGCATTACATACCTGAGTCTGAACTGGTGTCTGTTCAGATTGGTCAGCTTCAGTGTGTTGGCTTTCCTTTAGTGGAGAATTTTCATCCTGAGTCTCACCATCCTGAGTTTTTCCATCCTGAACTTCTTTGTCTGAGTCTGATTCACTCCATTCATAGAAAGTGACTGACTTCTTCTTTTCAGGTTCAGAGGATTTCTTTTTCAGGCTAAGTCTGGTGATTCTCTTGGTCAGTTCTCCTGAGTCATGTTCCCGTTTCTTCTGAACACAAGTAGATTCATCAAAAAACAACATTAGGTGTTTCTTCCACAATAAGAGTTCTACAGTTGTAAACTCTGAAGGCTTTACTGACTTCAGAATATCCTAAGAATATCCCTTCATCAGCTTTGCTATCAAAAGTTTTCAACTGATCTTTATCATTATTGTGTATGAAACACTTGCAACCAAACACATGAAATAAAGAAACAAGAGGCTTCCTTTCATTCCACGGCTCATATGGAGTTTTTCCTTGATTCTTGGTCAGCATGGATCTGTTCTGAGAGTAGCATGCAGTGTTGATAGTTTCAGCCCAAAATCTCTTAGGAATATCAGCTTCAGCAATCATTGTTCTTGCAGCTTCTTTTAGAGTCCTATTTCTTCTTTCAGCAACACCATTCTGTTGTGGGGTCCTTGCAGCTGATGTTTCATGGGTTATACCATTTGGTGCACAATAATCATATATATAATGATTGATAAACTCAGTTCCTTTATCTGATTTGATTTTGACCACACTCAGATTCTTTTCAGTACTGAGCCTTTTCAGTAGTTCAGGCAGTTTTGTCTGAGTCTCTTTCTTACTGAGTAAGAATATGACCCATGTGTATCTAGAGTAGTCATCAACTACCACAAGTGTATATTTCCTGCAATTAGTGCTCACATGTGTTACTGGACCAAAGAGATCCATATGTAACAGTTGTAGTATTCTATCAGTAGAGACATCTACTTTGCTTTTAAAAGATGCTCTGATTTGTTTTCCTTTCTGACAAGCATCACAAACATGATCTTTTCTGAACATTTCATTTGGTAACCCCCTCACAAGTGCTAATCTTGCAAGTTTGTTCAGGGTTTTAAAGTTCAAGTGATTCAGTCTTTTGTGCCACAACCAACTAGTATCAGTGGAACTTCTTGCAACCAAACATGTATCTTTAGGAGATAATTTCCAATCAGCAAGATACACATTTCCTTTTCTAGTACCAGTCAGTAAAATTTTCTGTGAAGTATTGTCTTTCACATAGCATAAGTTCTTTGAGAACTCAACACAGAATCCTTTGTCACAGAATTGACTAATAGAAAGCAAGTTATGCTTTAAACCAGACACATATGAAACACCATGGATATGAACAGAATCAACTTCAAGAGTTCCATATCCTTCAGTTTGTCCTTTGGAGTTGTCTCCAAATGTGATCTGAGGGCCTTTTTGCTCAACATAGTCAGTGAGTAGTTGCTTATATCCTGTCATATGTCTTGAACATCCACTGTCTAGATACCATACACCAGGTGCCAACTCTGTTGGGGAATGGATTACCTAGATCTATTCGGGATGAATATTTAAATACAAATTTAATTATAACAATTATTACTAGCATGAATTAACCCATATTAATTCAAATAATAACAAATCATACATATAAACAATTCACGTAAATCCTACGTATGCGGAATTACTACAAGTTTACGTGAACTTACCTCTTGCAATAGCGATGGCCTTGTTGATGAAAACACACCAAAAAACCTTCCCAAGTATTCCCTAGTTCTTGCTTGACTATTCGGTGGAAGGACACTCGCGAACAATTAACTAAAAGGAAAAATAAAATTTGTTGCACCACTTTTGTGGATTTACTAATTTTTCCAGCACATGGAATTACACTTGGGAATGAAAGAATCATCCCCTATTTATAGATGGGGTGTTGGTCGAAAATTTGGGGAAAAACCAATGTGGGAAAATCTTTTCTTGATCTCCAAGAAATTTTGAATATATCTCCTATATTCTTTTTCCCATAATTAAAATATTCCACAAAAATCCCACCTCATCATGTTATGGAATTTTCGAAAATATTGGGTCCAAGATTCCAAGATTTGGATCTTCTTGAATTTATGAGATATACTTGTACTTCAAGAAATACATATCTTCCATAATATCTTTTCAAGAAAATCAAGAAAATCTTTCTTGCCCTTTATATTTCAAAAAATTCGAAATACCTATATGAATAACCAAGTGGGAGATTTCTTGAATTTAATGAGATAATCTTGTATTTCAAGAATACATATCTTCATTCCATAACAAAATTCAAAGAAAATCTTTCTCCCCTTTTATCCATAAATTTCGAAAAAGTATGAGGAAATTAGCAACAAATATTTATTTTATTTTTAAACACCTTTTCCAGTTATTGGACTTTATGTTGGGCTACTTGGGGGGCCTTTAGGAGAATTAAGATTGGACCTTCCAATGGATCTTGAATTATCAATATTGAGCCACAATATTATTCAAGCCCCATAAAATATTAATTAATCCCACTACATAATTAAAATTGCACTATCCATCTTAACCCATATTACAGTCAATATGGCTCCCGGTTATTATTTCCCGTGTTTAAGATTATCTAGCCCATTAATTAATTCAAGCCACTGAAATAGCTTTCTATTAATTAATATCTTTTTGTCCTTGGTAAAGGAACGGTTCAACATTATTATTCATACCGGAAACTAGTTCTACTTGCAAGATTTGGTATGATAAAACTTATGAACCTCCCAAGGGGGCAAATCGAACAAGCGTACTTGCACACGATTCTTCGTATTAAATCTTAGCTACACATGTGACCAATAATATTGCCCAAGATATATGTCATGAGCATGAAATATGGAAAATGGATGATCTATTATATTCTTCAGGGCTTGGCCCATTTCATTTATAGTGGGCCTGGGGATTTAATTATGGGCTCGCTCAGGTTAAAGGAAGCTGAAGAGTCGGGCGCTCAGGTTTATCTGAGCGGGGCATCTGAGCCTGAGGGGTTTTCTACTGAGCCTCAGGTGGAGTTTGCATCTGAGCCTGAGGGCCTTTCTACTGAGCCTCAGGTGGGGTTTTTCTTGAGCTGAGGGGTTTCTCTTGAGCCTCGGGTGGGGTTTCTCTTGAGCCTCGGGTGGGGTTCCGTCCCGAGCCTCGGGTGGGGTTCCGTCCTCGAGCTGAGGGGTTTTCATCTGAGCCAAATCTGCCTGAGTGTCATTATCTGACTGAGCCAAATCCACCTGAGTGGATGTACCTGAATGAGCATAATTCCCCTGAGCCAAATCCACCTGAGTGGTTTTATCTGAACGAAGAAATGTTGGACTTTTTTAGATTGGGCCCAGACACTGAGAATGATCTAGAATCTCCATTAATCTATTTTAATTATGTATTTAAATTACCTAAGGAATATCCATCTGTATGTGGACCCCACTGTTTATTACAAATAGGGCCAACGGCCGATGAATGAGACATCAAAAAATTTACAACTATTCTCTCTCCTCTAACTATCTCTCTCTCTATTTAATTCTCTCTCCCCCAATTTCTTCAAATCTTCATCTCTTACTCTCTTCCTCTATATGCAATTTATCTTCGTATTTCCAGAAAATTATACAAAAATATGGATTATAGTGTTGGTAGCGCTGGGATCGCTACAATTGGTATCAGAGCCCACTATTCTCGGGTAGTGGGTTATGAGCCTAATCAACGGCTCAAGATGGAAACGATCTTCCATGAAGGCGATTTAATTGATGATTCGGGAACTGCAACTGGAAAAGAGTTTCAAGGTATTCAAGCTATGAACCCCTTACCTAAAGTCGATTTCCCGTATTTTGATGGTACTCGTCTTAGGCTTTGGATCCTCAAATGCAATGGGTATTTTAAATGTATTCCTGATATAATGGATTCACAAAAAATCAAACTAGCGTGTGTGCACTTTGAGGGTAAGGCAGCACATTGGTATCAAAATTCCAGACTAAAACAAGTAGATATTACATGGCAACAATTTTTAGAAGTGTTATCTGCTAGATTTGAGGGATGTAAAGAAGCTAAAATTAATTGAGAATTTGATAAATTAAGGCACAGTGGTTCTTACTCAGATTATGTAGAAAGATTTGTAGAATTGAAGGTTGGGTTGCTACTATTGAACAACAACGATTTTTCTGAAGAGTATTTTGTTGCTAGTTTTATTAATGGGCTCACTGAAGAATCACAGGCTTTTATCACAAAGTTTGAACCAACCACCTTGCAACAAACAATTGAGCTAGGAAGGAAGTATTTGGAAACTATTGAAGCCATCACTAAAAAGATAACTATTGAAGAAGATGAATTATCTTATATTAAAATGGCAGGGGATTCAGATACTCAACTTGAGAGCATCAAGACCTATGAGATGGAATCATATGTCACAGTAGATTCAGAGCTCGATCGAGTTCGAAAAATGCGCCGAGATGGCTCAATTTACTCGGAGGATTTGACTGCTGAAGTAGACACTATGGGAGAATGGGATGCTTCTTCAAATGTGAAGCTGGTTGTGATTCATATGGGTGTGATGTTTGGTGGAATTGTTGGGAAAGCTTTTATAAAGGTAAGCTCTAAGAAATTTAATTCTCCTATACAATTCTTCTACTTGAACTTGGTCGAATCACCTTCAACTGAGCCTTTCGATCCCGACAAATATCAGATTCAAGATTCCATTGAATGGGCTCCTCCCACGTTGAAAGATTATTTATCAAACAAAGTGAAGCAATTGATTTACACCTTCTGGAGGATGCTACAATCACGAGCGAGCAACATGGACGGAGATCAAATTTTAGATGGAAGAGTTCTCGTCTTAGATCCTTGGGGACAAGGATTTTAAAAACGGGGGAGTATTGTCATGAGCATGAAATATGGAAAATGGATGATCTATTATATTCTTCAGGGCTTGGCCCATTTCATTTATAGTGGGTCTGGGGATTTAATTACGGGCTCGCTCAGGTTAAAGGAAGCTAAAGAGTCGGGCGCTCAGGTTTATCTGGGCGGGGCATCTGAGCCTGAGGGGTTTTCTACTGAGCCTCAGGTGGGGTTTGCATCTGAGCTCGAGGGCTTTTCTCCGAGCCTCGGTGGGGTTTTCATCGAGCTCGAGGGGTTTCCTACTGAGCCTCAGGTGGGGTTTCCGTCTGAGCCTGAGGGGTTTTAATCTGAGCCAAATCTGCCTGAGTGTCATTATCTGACTGAGCTAAATCCACCTTAGTGGATGTACCTGAATGAGCAGAATTCCCCTGAGCCAAATCCACCTGAGTGGATTTATCTGAACGAAGAAATGTTGGGCTTTTTAAGATTGGGCCCAGACACTGAGAATGATCTAGAATCTCCATTAATCTATTTTAATTATGTATTTAAATTACCTAAGGAATATCCATCTGTATGTGGACTCCACTGTTTGTTACAAATAGGGCCAACGGCCGATGAATGAGATATCAGAAAAATTACAACTATTCTCTCTCCTCTAACTATCTCTCTCCCTATCTAATTCTCTCTCCCCCAATTTCTTCAAATCTTCAAATTTTCATCTCTTACTCTCTTCCTCTATATGCAATTTATCTTCGTATTTCCAGAAAATTATACAAAAATATGGATTATAGTGTTGGTAGCGCTGGGATCGCTACAATATAAAGTATTGAATCTCGTTGATTCTCTACCCGTAATAAGTCAAAGCAATACTTACTAACCACACGTGATCCTATTTAAGGGACGAAGATTAAGAAATAACGAACCACTGAGGTCTAATTCTTCCTAGTTCAGTTCTGAAGAATTTGTCCTCCTGTAGGTCCTCTTCAGTGCACTAGACATGCACTAGTGTAATCTCTTTGGTCAAGACAAGCCAATCTGAGCGTTACACTTCAACCTTTCACGATGGATTGTTCATTTCCATCTAGGTCATGAATGTTGTACTTTTGGTTACAAGGAACTGTTAATTTAATCTTCTGTGATCTGGTATCACTAAATTAACTACAATGTAACATGTATTATTTATTGAACAGTTATGCAGTAAATATATGTAACATTCGATGATATTCACAGCATCAGTGATAAACAATTTAATTTAGTAAATAAGTCCGAAATTCAGTTTGATTATACAAAGTAAAAGCATACTTTCCAGTATAATCCCAACAATCTCCCACTTATACTCAAAGTCTGCTTTTAAGTATACTACAGCATGTCTCGTGTAGATCCGTGACACATAATGTCACCTAACACGAACCTAATAATGTCTCCCACTTATACTCAAAACAGATTGGCAACGGTCTTGACTCCCATCCCTTCCACATGTCTCTCGAATGTATTCTGAGGCGGACCCTTTATGAATGGATCAGCTAGGTTGTCTCCTGATGCGATCTTTGCCACCTCTATATCTCATCTCTTAACGATATCTCGTATAAGATGATATGTCCTTTCAATGTGTTTGCTGGCCTTGTGGGCTCTTGGTTCCCTTGAATTTGCAACTGCTCCGGCATTGTCACAATAAACAGTGATTCTGCAGGGCAAATTCAGAACTACATCCAAGTCCACTAGGAAGTTCTTGAGCCAAACCGCTTCTTTCGCTGCCTCGCAAGCAGCTACATATTCGGCTTCCATGGTAGAATCGGCGATGCATTTCTGCTTGACGCTTCTCCATGTCATGGCTCCTCCCCCCATGCAAAACACACTGCCGGAGGTAGATTTTCTGGAATCTATGTCTGATTGGAAATCTGAGTCCGTGTAGCCTATGGGGATTAGATTATATGACTGATAAACCAACATTCTATCTCGAGTTCTTTTCAGATACTTCAGAATGTTTTTAACTGCCGTCCAATGTTCTCTCCCCGGGTTACTTTGATATCTTGCTACCATGCCAACGGCAAAGCATATATCTAGTCTCGTGCACAACATTGCATACATAAGACTTCCGACAGCCGAAGCATAAGGAATGCCTTTCATGTTATCTATCTCCCTTTGTGTCTTAGGGCACATTTCCTTGGATAGATGGATTCCATGTCTGAAAGGTACGAAGCCTTTCTTGGAATCCTGCATGCTGAATCGTTTCAAGACAGTGTCTATGTATGAAGCTTGCGATAAGCCTATCATCATTTTCTTGCGATCTCGAGTGATCTTGATCCCAAGGATGTGCCCAGATTCCCCTAAGTCCTTCATATCAAACTGTTTTAAAAGCCATGCCCTTACGTCCGATAACACCTTTACATCGTTCCCGATGAGCAGAATATCATCTACGTATAGTACTAAGAATACCAATGCAGTTCCGACACGCTTTTTGTACACACAACTTTCGAACTCGTTTTGATCAAACCCATAAGACTTTATAACATGATCAAAACATTGGTTCCAAGCTCTGGATGCCTGTTTGAGTCCGTAAATGGACTTCATGAGCTTACAAACTAGGTGTTCTTGGTCCTTTTCAATGAAGCCTTGGGGTTGTTGCATATAGATTTCCTCATCAAGACTTCCGTTAAGGAAAGCTGTCTTGACATCCATTTGTCAGATTTCAAAATCGAGATGTGCAGCAATCGACAAGAGAATCCGGATGGACTTGAGCATTGCTACAGGTGAAAAGGTTTCCTCATAGTCGATCCCTTTTTTCTGAGTATAACCTTTCGCCACAGGCCTTGCCTTGAAGGTTTCTACCTTCCCGTCCGATCCCCTCTTTCTCTTGTATACCCACTTGCAACCAATAGGTTTGACCCCATTAAGTGGTTCGACTAGCTCCCACACTCTGTTATGATCCATAGACCCCATTTCTGCTTTCATTACCTTTTGCCAAGAAACCGCATCCTTGTCTTAGACTGCCTCATCATATGTCCATGGGTCTGGTTCGTCCTGACCGGGAATCAAGTCCGAGGACTCTCCTATTCCCATGAATCTCTCGGGCTGTTTCACAACCCTCCCACTACGACGAGGTTCCAGTTGTGTAAGTGTGTCGTTTGGTATGTCATCTTGTACAGTTGGCAATGAGGTTTGCCTCCTTAACTCACTTAAGGTAATCTCACTTCTGGGTCTTCTTTCGTTCATATAGTCTTCTTCCAAAAATCTAAAGTGGGTGCTTATTACCACCTTTTGATCTTCGGGACTATAGAACATACACCCTTTTGTTCCCTCGGGGTATCCTATAAACAGCCTTAATTCTGATCGAGGATCCAATTTCCCAGCTTTCTTGTCCAACACGTAGGCCGGACACCCCCAAATTTTCATGTGTCTCAAGCTGGGCTTGCGCCCGGTCCACAATTCTTTGGGAGTTTTGGGAACCGATTTGGATGGCACCAAGTTCAGAATGTAAGCCGCTGTTTCCAAGGCATGACCCCATAACGACTTGGGTAGATCCGCATAACTCATCATTGATCTAACCATTTCCAAAAGAGTTCTGTTTCTTCGCTCTGCAACCCCGTTTTGTTGAGGGGTTCCGGGTGTAGCTAGCTGGGATGCAATCCCTTCATCTCACAAGTAGTTCAAAAACTCATCGCTGAGGTACTCGCCTCCACGATCGGATCGTAGAGACTTGATACGTTTTTCCTTATGATTCTCTGCTTGAGCCTTAAATTTTTTGAATTTCTCAAAGGTCTCAGATTTATGCTTCATAAGGAAAATATAACCGTACCTCGAGTAATCATCAATAAAAGTGACGAAATACTCGTAACCTCCTCTTGCTTTGGTTGACATTGGACCACATACGCCTGTGTGAACGATTTCTAACACTTCTTTGGCTCTATTCCCCTTGGCTCCGAATGCCCTCTTGGTCATTTTACCCTCCAAACATGATTCGCAGGTTGGAATTGGTTCAACTTGGAGAGACTCCAGTGAACCGTCTTCTACCAACCTTTGGATCCTCTTTGGATTAATATGTCCCAATCTTAGATGCCATAGAAGTGTTTCTTTTGTTGGAAACAATTGATGTGTTATATGATGCATTTCGTGAGTGGTGTGCACAGTTAATTGTATAGAGATTACTTGACAACGTTCCATGACAGATAAATTTATCATAAAGAGAAATAGTAACAACTTTATCAAAAGTAACCGAATATCCATCAAGGTAAAGTTTTGAAACAGAAATTAAGTTCTTTCTAAAATTCGGAACGTAAAGTACATCTCTTAAAATTAAAACTCTGTCTTCAAAAGACAGGTGCACTTCTCCCACTGCTTCAGCTGCCACTTTCGTAGCATCGCCCAGTGTGATGAGGAGCTCACTCCCACTTAGTTGTCGGGTCCGCTTGAACCCCTGTAAAGTAAAACAAACATGATCAGTGGATCCCGTATCCACCACCCATGAATCGGAGGCATACGCCGCTAAGCAAGTTTCAACAACTAGTGCGTGAGAATTACCTTTCTTTCCATTCCTTTTGGGTTTGGAACAGGCTGACCTCCAATGTCCTTTTTCACCACACTTGAAACACCTCCCCCTAACAGGCTTGCTCACTCCTCCACCTCCCTTCACCTTTTCTTTGCCATGGGCAACACTTGAGTTCGCTTGCTTGTGGTTTTTGTCCTTTTTCTTGTTCTTACCACCCCTTGGCCTAGAAGAAGAAGAAGGTCCATTTGCCACCAAGGCTTGGCTCTTTTGCCCCAATATCGCCTCTGCCGAGACCAAAACTTGCAATAGATCAGGCATCCGAAAACTTCTGATTATTCTTCTGGTAGTTCAGCCTGAACTGTTCAAAACTTTTCGGCAGAGAGTGGAGCACGAAATCAATTTGGGTCTCGATGTTGTATTCAGCGCCAAGTACCTCAAGTTTGTTAAGGTGAGCCATCATCTGGAGAACGTGCTCCCTTACGGCCGTTCCATCCACCATTTTCATAGAGAGCAAGTCCCTCATGGTGATCTGACGAGCCACACGGTTCTGATGTTGAAACATCGCTTTAAGACTAGTCATGATGTCTGCAGCGGTCTCAACGTTCTGGTGTTGGTGTTGCAACACATCTGACATAGAAGCCAAGATGGTACACTTTGCCATTTCGTTGGAACGCTCCCAGTCAGCATACTCTTTCTTAACCGTTTTAGTTGACTCATCTTTTGGTTTTTCTGGTTTAGGTGTAGTGAGAACCCAGTTATGGCTTTGTGCAGTGAGGACAATAGTAAGTTTACGAATCCAATCAACAAAGTTTTCACCAGTAAGCAAATTTTCTTTAAGTATATTGAACAGTGGATTAAAAGGTTGCGACATGATGAACTTAAATAAATAATAATATGCATAGGCACAAATATATCACAAGGTTCGATCACATGTTTCATATTAAAATCTCAAAAAATATGAACATGCATCAGCCAACATCTCAAAATAGTTTAAATAAGCCACGTGGGGTGGGTCATTATTTAAACACATTCAAGCAGGTTACAAAACATGAACAGTTACAAACCTTTAATAGCTAGATTAATAGTTGGCTCCCACTTGACCAATATAAAATTGACAGGGACTTCGGGGAAGTATATGCATATCAATTTTATACCTAAGTAATAACCATGATTAAATACAGAATTATTATTTCGCTTTGAACGAGCCTCGTGGGGAGGGTCATCGTCGCCACTAGTAATAATCCACAATCATCCATTTGGAATTTATTCATGTGAAAGCTATCTTTTGACCGTCCCGTGGGGGGAATTTCTCCAAAAGAATTCACAAATAAATAAATCATGGAGGTCAAAATTAATTCAATTTTATTATTCATAAAATTGTCAATTAATTGTTTAAGCATACTTAGAAATTTTCGAAAGTGAGATTTTTCAAAACATTTTCTCATGCATTGGAAATTTAAACACAATTTAAATAAACATAAAATAATGCATAACATCAAAACAAAAAATTAAACATATTCGGCAAATATATCCAATTGTCATGGTTAATTTTTGTCATCTCTTGATCTTGAGAAATCGTCTTCATAGCCTTCAACGTTCGTCTCAAAAAGCTCCCACTTGACCGTTTTAAAAAAAATGCCTTGTCAAGCCACATCATCGACCAGCTCGCGGGTCGGAGTGCCCGCCTAGCACTCCCCCGGCCGTGTCGAGTGACGTCCGTCTTGTGGCCGCTTGAAAAGCGCCCGACGACGTCGCCGG
Organism: Stenogyne calaminthoides; assembly: GCA_037126765.1. Classification (NCBI taxonomy): domain Eukaryota; kingdom Viridiplantae; phylum Streptophyta; class Magnoliopsida; order Lamiales; family Lamiaceae; genus Stenogyne; species Stenogyne calaminthoides. The sequence goes on along the minus strand of JBBCBC010000024.1, from coordinate 4,449,109 downwards.
CAGGTCGCCTCGCTCGGAAGCATGCTTGGCGGTTCTCGGCGCTGCGGCGTCAAGCAAGCGCCAGCATGGGCGCCACGCCCGCCCATATGCCGATCCGCACCGACGCAGCCCTCGCTGCATCCGCCCGTCGCCGCGTCCACTCGCGATCGCTTTGTTTCGACCTCGATCCAAAGGCCTTCGGCGGGCGGGCGGCCTTGACCCACGCCACTATCTGCTAGCATCCGCGTACAGCGCCTCCTCCTTTGGCGCGTTTCGCGCGGCGACGCATCCGCCTACGCTTCGATTAGGATCCCGTCTTTTAATTATTCGTCTCTACCTCCGTTTCCGATCAGGTTACAATTTATTTTACAAAAATAAATAAACCTAGATCTAGACTAGTCTATTACATTGATCAAATCAAACAAATTCTAATCTACTCGTGGATTTTCTCACGAGGCAAAACGAATTCGAACGAATCGAATTAAAAAACAACAATTTACATGCATGCATAAATAAACACATTAAATTCCATGACAATTGGATACCTGCAAAAAAGATCTAGCAATTCTACTATCCAATTTCAAATTTAATGAAAATGAATTCAATTACAATTTAAAGATCAGAGCCAGAAACCGAGGCTCTTTTCTTGATCTCCAAGAAATTTTGAATATATCTCCTATATTCTTTTTCCCATAATTAAAATATTCCACAAAAATCCCACCTCATCAAGTTATGGAATTTTCGAAAATATTGGGTCCAAGATTCCAAGATTTGGATCTTCTTGAATTTATGAGATATACTTGTACTTCAAGAAATACATATCTTCCATAATATCTTTTCAAGAAAATCAAGAAAATCTTTCTTGCCCTTTATATTTCAAAATTTTCGAAATACCTATATGAATAACCTAGTGGGAGATTTCTTGAATTTAATGAGATAATCTTGTATTTCAAGAATACATATCTTCATTCCATAACAAAATTCAAAGAAAATATTTCTCCCCTTTTATCCATAAATTTCGAAAAAATATGAGAAAATTAGCAACAAATATTTATTTTATTTTTAAACACCTTTTCCAGTTATTGGACTTCATGTTGGGCTACTTGGGGGGCCTTTAGGAGAATTAAGATTGGATCTTCCAATGGATCTTGAATTATCAATATTGAGCCACAATATTATTCAAGCCCATAAAATATTAATTAATCCCATTACATAATTAATATTGCACTATCCATCTTAACCCATATTACAGTCAATATGGCTCGCGGTTATTATTTTCCGTGTTTAAGATTATCTAGCCCATTAATTAATTCAAGCCACTGAAATAGCTTTCTATTAATTAATATCTTTTTGTCCTTGGTAAAGGAACGGTTCAACATTATTACTCATACCGGAAACTAGTTCCACTTGCAAGATTTGGTATGATAAAACTCATGAACCTCCCAAGGGGGCAAATCGAACAAGCGTACTTGCACACGATTCTTCGTATTAAATCTTAGCTACACATGTGACCAATAATATTGCCCAAGATATAAAGTATTGAATCTCGTTGATTCTCTACCCGTAATAAGTCAAAGTAATACTAACTAACCACACGTGATCCTATTTAAGGGACGAAGATTAAGAAATAACGAACCACTAAGGTCTAATTTTTCCTAGTTCAGTTCTGAAGAATTTGTCCTCATGTAGGTCCTCTTCAGTGCACTAGACATGCACTAGTATAATCTCTTTGGTCAAGACAAGCCAATCTGAGCGTTACACTTCAACCTTTCACGATGGATTGTTCATTTCCATCTAGGTCGTGAATGGTGTACTTTTGGTTACAAGGAACTGTTAATTTAATCTTCTGTGATCTGGTATCACTAAATTAACTACAATGTAACATGTACTATTTATTGAACAGTTATGCAGTAAATATATGTAACATTCGATGATATTCACAGCATCAGTGATAAACAATTTAATTCAGTAAATAAGTCCGAAATTCAGTTTGATTATACAAAGTAAAAGCATACTTTCCAGTATAATCCCAACAAATTCATTTCCACTCATCAGTGCTATCTTGTATTCATTCAGCTCAGTGCCCTTTTCCTTTACCTGATAGACATATCAGTTTTTAGGTACCCATTTGGTGTAGGGTCCTACCAGGTTAGTTGTACCTTTTGGAACTCAAATCTGCCTAATAACTCTAATTATTTTAGAGTGGCTGATTTGTCTTCCATAAACATCTACATACACATTCACCACTCTAGGTGCCTTGGCAGTACCCTGTGTATGAGTGCCAGCCTTAGCATGAACATGAGCCTTAGAGTTCTTCTTGGGTTCAGGCCTTTTGTTCAAGTGCTTTGGCTTTGGTGCAGCTGGTCTTTGTCTCTGCTGACTTGGGTTCAGGAAACCTTTACCCTTAGGCAAGTGGGGTTTAGGTTGCCTGTACTGAAATTGGGGTTTTTCAGTAATCTGAGGACTTGGTCTTTTAAGTTGAGAATATCTCTGCTGAGTGTTTCTCTTCTGAAAATTCCTCTGATGGTTCAGTGCAGATCTCTTCAGATGGGTATTCTTAGCCTGAGGCTTTGAAATCTTGGCACGAAAATTTCCCTCTTTGAGTGTTCAGTTTTCTAGCCTTTTCCGAGGTTTGGGCTTTCTTCCTGAACCTTCAGTTTTTTCAAAACCATAGGTCCTTTACCCTTGTCTAAAACTTCGGTACGTTCTTCAAGAAGAAGATTAGATGCCATTTGGTTTAACAAAAAACGATCTTGGTGCTACTAGAAGCAAAGATTGAGAAAAACCTTGTGAGGTTCCCCTCGAATGTATCCCAATCCAACTTTTTTATAGTTGCTTGGTCTTTGATAACTCTGAATTTCATCTATTACTTTAGATGAGAATTCAATAGAGCTAACTTTCTCTCACAAGACTATCCTCACATTTCTTTAGAGTTTCATGCTTCTCAAAGAGGTCATTGAACTTCGATTCGATAAAATTTGAATATCTTTAGTGGATTTCTCTAATTTTCAATTCAGGATCTCTATCATCTTCTCTTTTTCTGAGAGTTGTACTTTCAGAACATCCAGTTCATCAGTAGTTCCCATCAATTGAGAAGTGGTCTTAGCATTTTTAGAGTCTTTCCACTTGATTCAAAGATCAATTCCTTGTTACTCGCTCTTGAGTTTCAAAGGAGCGATTCTTGTAAATACGAATAGTCCTTCATAAGATTCTCAAATGAATCCATCAGTCAAAATTATCTTTTCTGATTGAACTTGAGAAATCATGTGCTTGTGTAGGAGCAACAATAGAGATAGAAGAATTTACCTCCTCTACAGCCATAAGACAAACATCATCATTGTCACTGTCTGAGAAAATCTCATCTGAGGAACTGGAACCTTCTTCAGAATGTTCTTCCTCTTCTGCAATCATAGCTTTCTTGCTGGAGAACTTCCTGTCTCTCTTGGCTTGTCTTTCCTTTCTTTCTTTAGCACTTAGCTCAGGACAGTCATATTGGAAGTGACCTTTCTTTTGACAGTTATATCATTTGTTGGTATCATCATTCTGATCACTTTCCTCCTTGGTCTTGGAGTCCTTCTTCTTGGATGAGGATCCTTCATCTTTCTGGTTCTTCCTTTTTTTAGTGTATCTATCCTCAGCTTCTGAGTCTCTTTTGTACCTGTGATTCCTGTAATATTTCTTATATTTCCCATATCTTCTATTTAGTCTTTCAAACCTTCTTGCCATCAGTACTAGCTTGTCCTCCTGCTCATCCTGATTTTTGGCAAGTGAGTTCTCAGACTCTCTAGACTTGCAGGATTTCTCTTTGGCTTTGAAAGCCACATTCTTGCTAGATGAAGAATCATCTTTGCTGTCAGGTTTCTTAGTTTTCTTGTCAATCACAAACTCATAAGCTTTCAGTTCAGAGAAAACTTGTTGATATGGCATGGAATCAATATTTTTGGTGTTTTCAATCACCACTGCATGTATATCCCATTTCTTAGATAATCCTCTAAGAATTTTCAGTGCCACTTCTCTCTGTGGGTATCTTTTCCCAAGATCATTCATAATTCTAGTGAATCTGACTTCGAGTTTGTCAATGGATTCACTTTCTTCCATTTCAAAGCTATCAAACTTTCCAATAGCAACAAAAAGTTTGTTTTCTTTAATATGATATGTGCCTTGACACATAATAGCAAGTGTGTCCCATATTTCTTTTGCAGTTTCACAGTGAGAGATCATCCCCAAAACACCATCATCAATAGTGCTATACAAAGTATCTTTAGCAATGTAGTCCAGATTGACTAACTTTCTCTCATTAGGAGTAAGTTGATCATCAGGTTTTGGAAATTCATCTCTGGGATCATTTCTCTCAGTATCAGTGATTCTGGGATTCACAACAGTAAATTTGATTGGTCCTTCAGAAACCACTCTCCACATTCTTTCATGTTTTGAATACAGATGAGCCTGCATTCTCAGTCTCCATAGGTCATAGCTCTCACCAGAGAACATAGGAAGTTTCTTAGAAGGCATGATGACTGAGCCTTGTAAGATATTAGCAAACAGATCTATTCAGTAGACCACCAAAGTCTTTCAGCAAATAGATTATTGCTACCAAAGCAAGTGGTCAAAATGAACCACTGCTCTGATACCACTTGTTGGTCCCGGTGATAACGAGTCTCACACGTGTATAGGGGGGGAATACACGTGTTCAGTGATTTTTAAAACTTTTCTTTCACTGAGGTTAGATGGGTCGGGTTATCCTGATAATGTTGCCCTGAGAAGCACAAATCACCCTGAGTCAAAGTCTACTGAGACAATGATCCTGAGCTGCTTTCAGAAGCTTCAGATTAGCCCAACTGATCCTGAATTTATCAGAGATCCTGAGGAGCTTGGATCAGATAATTATCTTACTGAACACTTAGTAGAGTTAGTTCAGTTTGGTAACTATCTGTTCTAGCTACTCAAGTGTGCGGAATGGTTGGCCCTAAGTTTATACTCGTTTTAGCTTTGCTTAAATATCTTCTTCATTTAATAAAACAGTGATTAAGGTTGTGACTAATTTATGCAGTTCAGTGGATTGGTTCCAACTGAATATCAGTGAAATATGCTTTCAGTTAAAACCATGCAACAGATAATAATGCAGTACAGAAAGCAAACAATACAGCAATTATAGTGGTTCAGAGACTCAAGCTCCTACGTCCACTCTCTCTGATCTTCAGAGAAATTCCTTAACCACGTCCTAAAGCTTTCTGGCTAACTCACTGTAGCTTACTCACTTTTCTACTTTGAGTTTTCTGGCTGACTCAACGCAGCTTACTAACTCAAACACACACAAGTGTTCAGACTACCAAAAGTAGCTTACTAACTTCTTCTCTAGAGTTTTCTGGCTAACTCACTGTAGCTTACTAACTCTTTACAACTCTAACTCACCAACAAAACACACACAAACTACCTTAACAAAGGGTTTGGGTTTTGGGTTGGTTTCCAACTAGGGTGAGATATCCTTTACAATAAGAACAAATACAAAGGCTAGGATATCTCTTTCTAAGCTTTGGATATATCTATCAATCTAGGCTTAGAATAGTGAGCTCTCTCCAATGTGAAACACTTGGGAAATTCTAGGGTTTTCGAGTGCTTCAATTTGCAATATTACTAATGAGCTCTTGAGTTGCTTTGAAATTTCCTGTACCTTTCAATGTGAAGGTTCACTGGTATTTTTAGGCAACTTCACCAAGGTCACTCTTTTGAAAAACTATCCGTTGGAAGAGATAGCTTCATGAGTTTCCTCTTCTGGTGTTTGATGAACGACTATTTTTAGGGTTTGAACACTCCCTTGTATGTTTTAGGAAATATGCAGTCATGTAGCCAATCACCAACTTTTGCAGTCTGAAACTTAGTACTACTGAAATAATTCAGGGTCCTGTCGCTTTCAGTGTCAGTGAAGTACAGTGTTATCTTCCTCTGATTGGTCCTTGTCTTCAGTGAATGTAGACAAACAAAACGGCTCTTTTTGGTAAATCTTTCTGAATGAGACAACCTTAAACAACACTTAGACATAGTTCTGTTTGTCTTCATTAGAATGTTTTGGGCAATATCTATTTTTCTGAACATGTGCGTTTTTCTCAGTTTTGTAGTCTTCAGATAGATTTTATTCAGTGCCTCTAAACATTCAGGTTATACTGAGTATTCAGTATCTTACTGAGTCTTCAGTAACTACTGAGTCTTCAGTGTCTTCAGTTTACTTACTGGGTCTTCAGAGTCTTCAGTTACTTACTGGGTCTTCAGAGTCTTCAGTAACTTACTGTGTCTTCAGTAACTTACTGGGTCTTCAGTATTCTTCAGTTACTTACTGGGTCTTCAGAGTCTTCAGTTACTTACTGTGTCTTCAATGTCTTCAGTAACTTACTGGGTCTTCAGAGTTTTTAGTTACTTACTGGATCTTCAGAGTCTTCAGTTACTTACTGTGTCTTCAGTATTCTTCTGAGTCTCAGGATTCTTCTGAGTCTCAGTTTTCTTCTGAGTCTCAGGTTTCTTCTGAGTCTCAGTTTTCTTCTGAGTCTCAGGTTTCTTCCGAGTCTCAGTTTTCTTCTGAGTCTCAGGATTCTTCAGAATCTAACCAGATCTATATCTGCTGACTATACATGGTGCAGATAACTTCCTGAACAATCTATACTGAAACCTGACTCAGTCTATCAAGATTATCCTGAACATGTCATACTCAGGGGTTTTGGGATCTATTCAAAACTTCTTTATTAAATTCATCTCCCAACATCCTACATGCAACCAAGATTGCGTTTATCTTAGAAACATGCAGAGAAGAGGAGGATATCTTTGCAAATACATCATCTTTTCCTAGATCAAAGATAATGTTCAAGCCAACTAAGAAGACATTAAGGGAAAAGAAAGAGAAAACCACTGAGTCTCAGGAGGAGACTGCCGAAGAAGAAATCGAGGAAGATAGTAAAGTGGTGGAGCAGGTCAGGGAAACTGAAGAAGTCAAGCAAGCCAAGGGGAAAGCCCTAATGCAAGTTAAAAGGGAGAAAGGTGAGAAACTCAAGAAGAAAGCACTAGCTCCTCAGAAGCGCAGAAGGCTTCAATCTATTGCTGAGAATGAGGTCAGTGAAACTGAGGAAACACAAGCTGAAGGACAACAAGGAATGAAATCTCCACTTCAGGTTCTTGCTCAGGTGGTGAAGAATGTTCAGGAGCAAGAAACTGAGGAACATGTATTCTCAGAGGTACTTGAAACCTCTATGAGTTCTGATAAAATTTCTCAGGAAATTTTCAAGGGACCTCAGATTACAACTGAAGAGGGAACAACTCAGATTTCAGAAGAACCTCAGGAATTACTGAACCTGGATGCCCTTCTAAATGAACCATTTCTTGACCAATCAGCACTACAACTCATACAATCCGATCCTACTGTCCATGAGAGCCCAAAGTTGAAGAAGGGAGAGGCAGAAGAAACTGAATGGTGAAGCAAGGGGGAACGGTTCATCCTGGACAGATACCCTGAGCTTAATGCATATCCTGACCTTTAGGATCTCTTCTTCAGACTCAGAACCACGGTCTACATCCTGAATCAGACTCTTCCGGAGATGCTGAATATAGCATCCTTCAGAGGAGAAGACTGGTGGAATGCTGAGACTGCTGTTTTGACAGAGTTCTCTGGGTTCAGGAAGACCAAGCTCAGAATGAAAATTGCTGACTTTGATGAGCTAGTAAAGAGAAAGGTGGCTGAGAAAAGGAAAGACGATGTTGATGCATCCAGTTCTATGAATCTAGAAGGATATGAGGATCAAGATAAAGAGGGTGACAAACAAGATGAAATGGAAAAACCAGCTGAGATAGAAGCTGACATTGAGCAGACTGATACCAGACAACCTCAGACTGAAGTTAGCACTCTTCAGATTGAGGCTCAGTTGGAGCACCCAGCTCAATTGGAAAACATTGGACAAACTCCATTGGTTGATTTAACACCAATCCTGGATGAATTGAAGAAGATAGAGCCAAGGATGGAAGAGATGCTGGCTAGTCAATCTCAAAAGCTTGAAAATATAAGCCCTTCTTCAGGCATTTTGCAAACTTGTCTCACTGATAAGATGACTCAGATGGAGTTAGCTCTGGCTGCTCAAGATCAGAAAATGGAGAAACTGAGTTCATCATCTGATATGCTTCAGTCTACTTTATCAGAGAAATTAGCTGCACTGGATGGAAAGATTGATGGAGTGCACACAGAGCTCAATGCTAACATGAAGCAGATGTATCAAGAAAGAACTACCTATCTTGAAGCCAAGCTGGTTGAGAAGAATGATTTGATGATCAAAACAACTGTTGAGGAAATGGGCTCTATGCTCATGACCAAGATGACAGAGATGATGCTTGATGTCGTCTCAAATCAGTTTGCACCTCTTTCAGATGAGTTCTCAATGGCTAAGAATTACATGAGAAGGCTAGAGGATGAGCATGATCAGTTGGCAGGGGAAGTGCGAAGTATAAGTAAAGAGCAATACCATATAGATACTGCACTGACTCAACTACTCCCAAGGTATGGTGCCAAAAAGGGGGAAAGGCCTGGTGGCAAATTAAGTGAGTTGTTGGCACAAACCTTGGAGAGAAAGGCTCAGAAAGAAGCTGAAAGAAAGAGAACTTTGGATGCCTTGAGTGAGGTTGAAGCCACTGAGAAGATAAAATTCAAAGAAGCTAAGAAACCTACCTTCACTCAGACAAATGATCAGATCACTCAGGAAGTAATTTCTGAGAAACTGAGTATTAGAAGGATGGTTGAAACAAGCAAAGCTAGTGAAAATCTAGTCAGAACTAATAAGAGAAAGGCTGTTGCATTTGTGGAGCAAGAAAAGAAGAAAAGAGCTAAAGCTTCTAAGCCTACTCAGAGGAAATTGATAATGGATTTTGAAGAATCTGAGGAAGAAGCTGAAAAAGAAGAAACTGAAATTCAGAAAGAAGTCTTCGATACCAAGAAAACTCTGAAAAAACCCTTCAAATCGGAAAAGAGAAGAAGACTGATGCTTCTGTGTCAGGTGTTCCTTTGATCAGGAAAAAGAAAGAAGAAGAGCAGAAAAGAAGAAGTGGTTTTAAAAAGTTTTTGAGCAAAAGAGGAGAATCTAGAAAAAAACTCAGAAATAGCCGCACATTGACAAGTGGATGCCTATTCAGTTCAATGATGCATGGGAAGAGATCAAGAGAACCTTCTGGTTCTATTATGAGATTCTGAGAGAATGGAGGGGGAGCAACTCGGATATGAATGAAGCCTTCATTGAGTACTTACTGACATTATATCCTAAGTACCTGCAAAGTTGGATCAACTTGGCAGATGAAGGAAATACTCAGATAGTAGCCCCTGGTCCATACACTTACCCAGCTCCTAGATTTGAGAATGGCTATGTGAATGAGACAGCCATTTCTCAGGAGATAGCTCAGTATGCCATCCAGCTAGGCCTAACAGGAAACAACCCTGATATCATCAAAGCAAGGGATGAACTGAAGAAGAGATACTATGGGATGTTCAACCTGGAAGTGCCAGAGGATGAAGTAGAAGAAGACTGAAGACTTTGTACTTCTGTTTTAAATTCAGTTGTTTTTGTTTTTCATTGTAATATGTAACTCTTATCCTACATCAATGAAAATTTATCTTTATGCTCAAAGATAATATGTCATTATCTTTTTACATGTCTTGATATGCCAGATTGTTAAGGAAATTGTTGGGAAAAGTTGCCTTTTTGGTTTGTAATAGATAAACTGACACCTGAGTATAGGTTAGGTTTTCTTAAATGTAACAAGATGGTTTTGGCATCATCAAAAAGGGGGAAATTGTTGGGAGATGAATTTAATAAAGAAGTTTTGAATAGATCCCAAAACCCCTGAGTATGACATGTTCAGGATAATCTTGATAGACTAAGTCAGGTTTCAGTATAGATTGTTCAGGAAGTTATCTGCACCATGTATAGTCAGCAAATATAGATCAGGTTAGATTCAGAAGAAAACTGAGACTCAGAAGAAAACTGAGACTCAGAAGAAACCTGAGACTCAGAAGAAACCTGAGACTCAGAAGAAAACTGAGACTCAGAAGAATCCTGAGACTCAGAAGAATATCAAGACACAAGAAGTTATCAAGACACGAAGACCAATGAAATAATCAAGACAATGAAGTAAATCGAAGACAATGAAGACTTGAGAAGACTTCAAGAAGATACTGAATACTCAGTATATCCTGAATGTTCAGAGGCACTGAATAATATCTATCCGAAGACTACAAAACTGAGAAAAACGCACATATTCAGAAAAATAGATATTGCCCAAAACATTCTAATGCAGACATAAGGAACTAAGTCTAAGTGTTGTTTAAGGTTGTCTAATTCAGAGAGATTTACCAAAAAGAGCCGTTTTGTTTGTCTACATTCACTGAAGACAAGAACCAATCAGAGGAAGACAACACTGTACTTCACTGACACTGAAAGCGACAGGACCCTGAATTATGTCAAGTAGTACTAAGTTCGCATGGCAAAAGTTGGTGATTGGCTACATGACTGCATATTTCCTAAAACATACAAGGGAGTGTTCAAACCCTAAAAATAGTCGTTCATCAAACACCAGAAGAGGAAACTCATGAAGCTATCTCTTCCAACGGATAGTTTTTCAAAAGATTGACCTTTTTGAAGTTGCCTATAAATACCAGTGAACCTTCACATTGAAAGGCACGGGAAATTTCAAAGCAACTCAAGAGCTCATTCGTATTATTGCAAATTGAAGCACTCGAAAAACCAAAGAATTTCCAAAGTGTTTCACATTGGAGAGAGCTCACTATTATAAGCCTAGATTGATAGATATATCCAAAGCTTAGAAAGAGATATCCTAGCCTTTGCATTAGTTCTTTTGGTAAAGGATATCTCACCCTAGTTGGAAACCAACCCAAAACCGAAACCCTTTGTTAAGGTAGTTTGTGTGTGTTTTGTTGGTGAGTTGGAGTTGTAAAGAGTTAGTAAGCTACACTGAGTTAGCTAGAAAAATCTAGAGAAGAAGTTAGTAAGCTACTTGTGGTAGTCTGAACACTTGTGTGTGTTTGAGTTAGTAAGCTGCAGTGAGTCAGCCAGAAAACTCAAAGTACAAAAAGTGAGTAAGCTACAGTGAGTTAGCCAGAAATCTTTAGGAAGTGGTTAAGGAATTTCTCTGATGATCAGACAGAGTGGACGTAGGAGCTTGAGTCTCTGAACCACTATAATTTGTTGTGTTGTTTACTTTCTGTACTGCATTATTATCTGTTGCATGTTTTTAACTGAAAGCATAATTCACTGATATTCAGTTGGAACCAATCCACTGAACTGCATAAATTAGTCACAACCTTAATCATTGTTTTATTAAAGGAAGAAGATATTTTAGCAAAGCTAAAACGAGTATAAACTTAGGGCCAACCATTCCGCACACTTGAGTAGCTAGAATAGATAGTTACCAAATTGAACTAACTCTACTAAGTGTTCAGCAAGATAATTATCTGATCCAAGCTCCTCAGGATCTCTGATAAATTAAGGATCAGTTGGGCTAATCTGAAGCTTCTGAAAGCAGCTCAGGATCATTGTCTCAGTAGACTTTGACTCAGGGCGATTTGTGCTTCTCAGGGCAACATTATCAGGATAACCTGACCCATCTGACCTCAGTGTAAGAAAAGTTTTAAAAATCACTGAACACGTGTATTCCCCCCCCATACACGTGTGAGACTCGTTAGCACCGGGACCAACATATATCTAGGGCAATATTATTAATTACATGACGATTGCTGACATTTAATACGGAGAATCGCGTGCAAGTACGTCTTGCTTGATTTATCCCCTTGGTGGGCTCATATCCTTTATCATGCCAAATCTTGCAAGTGGAAATTTATTTCCGGCATGGATAATAATGTTGAGTTGTCTTTACTCCAAGAACAAAGATATTAATTAATATAAAGCTTGTTCAGTGGCTTAATTAATTAATGGACTAAGATAATCTTAAACGCGGAAAATAATGATCGGGAGTCATGTTATATGTAAAATTGTAATATGGGTTAAGATGGATAGTTCAATATTAATTTTATAGTGGAGTAAATTAATATTAATGGACTTGAATAATATTTGGCCCAAAATATTAAAGCTTCATAGTCCATTGGAGGTCCAATCTTAATTCTCCTAAAGGCCACCCAAATAGCCCAAAATAAAGTCCAATTAATGAGAGAGAGAGAAAAATATTCTTGCTATATTTCCAAGTGTAATTTTCGAAAATCTTGTCTATTAAAGGAAGAAAAGATTGTCTTTATTTTTTTGTAGATATTTTATGGAAAGAGATAATTATTATAGGAATACATAATTATCCCATAAATTCAAGAAGTCAAATCTTGACTCCTTTATTAGTGTAAATTTTCGAAAATATAGGTAGAAGAGGGGAAAGAGCTTTTTATGGAAAATTTAATTAAGGAGAAAAAAATATAGGAGATATATTCAAGATTTCTTGGAGATCAAGAAAAGATTTTCTTCCTTATTTTCCTAGCCCTAATTTTCGCCCCCCCCCCCTATGAGCTCTTCATTCCCAAGTGCAATTCCATGTGTTGGAAATATTAGAAATCCACAAAGGTGGTAGCAAAATATTTAATTTCTCTCCCATTAAAATCGTTCGTTGAAATTTTCCCACCGGATAGCGTTCGTGGACTTTGGGGATATATTTGGGAAGGCTCTTGGGTTGATTTATCAGTTTGATTTTTCAAGAGGTTAGTAATTCCGTAACTCCTAGTTCCGCATGTTTAGGATTTACGTGAATTATGTGTACGCATGTAGTTTATTATTATGTTGAATTGATTTAGGATTAATTCATGTTAGTAATTAACTGTTTAATTTAAATATGTATTTAAATAATCACCTCGAATAGATCCGGGCACCCATAATTTCCCAACAACTGGTATTAGAGCTCTGGTTTCGAGTTCTGATTGGATAGTAGAATTGCTAGATCTGCTTTGCAGGTATCCAATTGTCATGGTATTTAATGTGTTTATATTCATGCGTATGAATTAATGGTTTTTAATTCGACTCGTTCGGATTTGTTTTTCTCGTGAGAAAATCCACGAGTAGATTAAGCTATTTGATTTGTTCAATGTAATAGACTAGTCAAGATTTAAGGTATTTATTTTTTCTTAAATAAATTGTAACCTGATCAAAGACGGAGACGAGTTAAAGATGGATCCGGGCAAGATGGGTGGCGGCGTCGTCGCGCGAAATGTGCCAAGGGAGGCACGAGGCGCCTGACGATGCCAAGACGACGGGCCGAGGTGGTCTTAAACCGAGGCGGGATAAAGCCGAGGCGTCTTCGAAAGCGATCTCCGCCGAGGCGCTATATAGAACACGGGCGCGACGTAAGCTTTTAGCCCTAGGCGATAGACGACGGCGCCCGCTTAAGCATGCCGGACGGATCTGCCACTTGAAGCTGCTTGGCGTGGCATTTCAAGACGAAGTTCTTTTCGAGATGAACGAGTGGGAGAAATTCAAGACGGCCTTTCTTCAAAATCAAGCCAAAGAAAATCAAACCATGACAGTTGGATAATTTGTGTCCAATGTGTTTATTTTCTGGTTTGCTTGATTTACTTCTGTTGTATTTTCTTGTGCTTTATTTAATTTGTTTAAATGTGTTTGCATGAGAATTGTCCAACGAAAAATCTCAAATTCAAAAATTACTAAGTATGTTTTGATGATTAATTTGTTTTGATACAAATTAATTTTGACCTCCATGATTTATTTATTTGTGAAATCTTTTGGAGAAATTCCCCTACGGGACGGTCAAAAGATAGCTTTCACATGAATAAATTCCCAAAAGGATGATTACGAATTATTATTAGTGGCGATGATGACCCTCCCACGAGGCTCGATCAAAGCGAAGTAATAATTTTGTATTTAATCATGGTTATTACTTAGGTATAAAATTGATATTTATATACTTCTCCGAAGTCCCTGTCAATTTTATATTGCTATTAATTTTTTTTAATTAAAGGTTTGTAACTGTTCTTGTTTGTAACCTGCTTGAATGTGATTTAAATGATGACCCTCCCACGAGGCTCATTTAAATCTGTTTTGAGATGTTGGTTGATGCATGTTCATATTTTTTTTGAGATTTTAATATGAATCATGTGATCGAATTATGTGATTTAAGTTTGTTTTGATCTGGATATTGATACAAAATATATGTTTATTTTAGTTCATCATGTCGCAACCTTTTAATCCACTGTTCAATATACTGAAAAGAAAGCAACTCACTGGTGAAAACTATGTCACTTGGAAACGTAATATGACTTTTATCCTCTCCGCACAAAAACATTATTGGGTTCTTGGTTGACATAAACCTGATAGAATCACTGAAGGGTCATCTAGTTCGGTGTTTGTACGAAATCTGGGAGCATGCCAATGAATCAATAAAACTGATAATCTTGACTTCATTGTCTGATGATTTGAGGCTCATTCATGAGGGGATTGATTCAGCTGCGGAGATTGTTCAAAGTCTTGAGGAAATGTTTTCCTCTGAGAACTGCATGATCAAAGAGTTTCATCAAAATGGAGTCGAAAGGCTGAAAATGATTGAGGGAACACCCGTAAGGGATCACATTCTCAAAATCAGATGCCATTTTGAAAAACTTGCTTACCTTGGTGCACGATACGATGATGAGGCTCAAATCGAATTCTTGTTCCTAACTCTTCCAAGGAGCTTTAATGAGTTCTATTGTAATTTTGTGATGAGCGATCACATATTTACCATAAATACCCTACAAGAGATCTTGGAGACGGTAGAGAAACACTTGGGACAAGAAGACGAAGCTTTGGTGACTATGAAACTGCTCTCAAAATCTAGGGCAAAGGAAGGCAAGATTGAGAAGGAGATGAATAGTCTGATCCAAAGCAAGGCCACAAACGAAAAGGGTAAGAAAGCCAGTTGGTTGAAAGTCCAGAAGACACCAAGAGAAAAATGTTTTAACTATGGAGAAAAAGGACATTGGAAGTCGGCCTGTTCTAGATCCAAAAGGAATGGAAAGAAAGGTAATTCACACTCACTAGTTGTTGAAACTTGTTTGGCGGAGTATGCTACCCATTCGTGGGTATTGGATACGGGATCCACTGATCATGTATGTTTCACATTGCAGGGTTTCAAGCAGACCCGATGACTAAGTGAGAGTGAGATCCTCATCACGCTAGACGATGCTACGAGAGTGGTAGATGAAGCAGTGGGAGAAGTGAACCTGTCCTTTGGAGACAAGACGTTAATTTTAAGAGATGTTCTTTATGTTCCTGTTTTTCGAAAAAACCTTATTTCTATTTCTAAACTGTTTATCGATGGATATTCTGTTCGTTTTAATAAAGATGTTACTGTTTTTCATAACAATGTGATTATCTATCGTGGAACTTTGAGGAACAATCTCTATATTATTAACTGTGCACATCACTCACAAAATGCATCCTATAACACATCTACTATTTCTTGTAAACGAAAGCGCTCGGCTGACGTGAACGAGACACTTCTTTGGCACCTAAGATTAGGTCATATTAACCCAAAAAGGATTCAAAGTTTGGTGAAAGATGGTTCTTTGGGGTCTCTCCAAATTGAGCCATTTCCGACTTGCGAATCGTGCTTGGAAGGTAAAATGACCAAGAGGGCATTTGGAGCCAAGGGGCTTAGAGTTAAAGAAGTGTTAGAAATCGTTCACACCGATGTGTGTGGTCCAATGCAAATCAAAGCTAGAGGTGGCTACGAGTATTTCTTTACTTTTATCGATGATTATAGTTCACTCAATATTAATGTATGGCAATACTCTTGTTTTAATATTATGTTTGATTGTTTGCATTTATTCATACAAGTGTTCCCATGAGTCATTACTGTCGTTGAGGTTGTGATAACTCAGATTAGTTAAGCATGATTCTCAAATAGCCCTGATCAAGGATCATCAAGAATGGGATATTGATGATGCAATGTATATTGGTTTGTGATATGCATCATACTCTTAGAGAGTGTAGTAAGATTTCACTTACTACGAGATACTAGGTATCTCATGATGGATGCACAAATACCTTAGAGGGTATTGGTATACCCATCCGAGAAACCGTTTGATGTATTTCCACTATATGTGTCCACGGGTGTCTCAATTAGTGGGAGCGATGCGATACTCCTTTGACTTGAGGTCAATACGCACTACATATGTGGAGTGATGAACTTTGACCATGACCGACGCTTGCACCCATCTATGGGTAGATATGGCTTGGATTGAGTTCATCACGAAATGAATGTGCGTGGTAGTTGAGCCAAGAATAGGATTCATTCCTCAATGTGGATTTAGAGAGAATACTCATCTTCTCATCATAATTGGATCAAAGTCATCAGCCGATGCACGTCAACTTAGACTTTGTTGCTAAGTGTGACATACATGATCAATTATTGGTTAGAGATAATATGATTAAGGTATTTGAATAGACACTTCATCATGTTCAAGACTTAATCGAGTATTCGTGAATGAAAGGAGGAAATCGTAATAGCCCATGTTTCAGTTACAGGTAGTTGCACGTTTCTCGCAACGTACCTCATATATTGAGAATGTGTGATTTATTGTCTAGGGTTCAATTAAGACCGTTAGTTTGACTAATCGCTCGATATATGAGGGCCTACGGGTCACACAACAAGTAGTTCCCCTTTACGTATTATAGTTGGTTGATTAAATGTTAAATTGGATTTAATATTTAATTTATGGAGAATTAATTAATAATAGATTAATTTAGAATTAATTATTATTAATGTTTAATTAATTAAGATTCTCAATAATAATATATGGAATATTATTATAGGATTTAATATATATGGAATCAAATACATAGAGATTTGATATATATGGGAATTAAATCCGTAGAGATTTTATATATGGGAAATAAATCTAAGAGATTTATTTTATAAGATTAGGGATATTATTTCCTAATCAGTTTAGCTTAAGATTTATGCTGGACCTCTCCTATATATATGAGCTCTTGGGAATTCACAAAGAACGTTGATTCATATTTTCTCCATAAAATCTAGAATATGATTTTTCCTAGCGAATTTCGTCTCAAATTCAACGCTGGCATATTTTCTCCACTGTAAGGTTTCTCTTTATGTTTATACGTATTCAATTATGCAATTACGTGTTCGTTGTTGGTGAACTGTTTATTTCCGTTGCGCATGTAATATGTGTTTACCTGCCTCTAAATTCCAACAGTGGTATCAGAGCTTCAAGCTCTCTATTTTAATTGCATAATTAAAATTTTGTTTTGAATAAATAATTTTTTTATTCAAAGTGGGGCACGGTTATTTCGTTATAGCCTAGACCGCACCCCTTGTTTATTTTTCACGGGTCATCTTCTTCGAGCAAAACCCCCAAATCGAGTTCTATGGCTTTCTCTAGGAGGAGAATCCACCTCGTTCACTCCACCTCGCGTTCCGTCCGTCGCCGAGGACGCTTAGGTGCGCCATTCGTCGCGTCTTGGAGCTCGTGACACAGTAATTTCTCCATCAATTTTGCTCTACCTTTGTTCTTCGTGTCTTTCCATGACGGTGCGCCCTTTGACGTGAGTCGAGGCGGCGTGCCACCGGAATCGACATGAATCAGTGGCGGAGCACCGCCGATTCGATCATCTTCTTTGCGATTCTGGTTTGGAACCATTTCGCTTGGGTTCGTGGCTCCGCGCGTGACCCATCATCTTTGACGCGCTGTCCCTTGAACATGACAGCGAGTTTCCCGCTCGCTGAGGCGGCGATGGCGACTCGCATCGGACCACGACTTCGATTTTGCGACGCATTTGCCCCCTTTTTCTAGTTTTTGGTTTCCGATGGTTTTCTGTGGTTTCCAGTTTCTGTTTTGGGTTGTTGCTTGATTAATGATTATACTCATCGCTTTTTTAAATGCGATTTGGTTTCGATTGCTTTAGAATTGACGTTTTCGAGAATCGTCGTTTTTAGTTTTGCGTGTTCTGATTTCGATTCGTTTGGGTTACGTCCTTGTATCTTGGTTTCATTTATTCAATTAGATTGAATGATGAAATTTTGACAATATTGACTGTTCAATTGACTAATTAGGTTATTCCAGATGAACCGAAGTTGAAATTGTTGGTATCAGATGTCCCGATTGACGGATGGTTTCCGGGCAGTGATGAGGGAGAGGCCGTCTTGCAAATTGGATTTCTAATAGACCCCTCCGTGCAAAGATTTAGTAAATTTCACTTGAGCCCTTGCAAATAAATAAATAAAAATCTGGTTTTCTTAAATTAATTAGGATTAATTTTAAAAACTTAAAATAAAATTGGATTTTATTTTATAATTAATTAGATTAATTATTAATTTTAATAATCAAGAATTAAATTTAAAATTGGATTTTAAATTTAGTTTTAAAAGGATTATTGAAATCCCACTTGTTAACCTGTTTAATTTAATTCGTTAACGTTTTTATAGTCCACATTATAATTATTTGGGTAGGCGGCACCCAATAATTGTCGGACCGTATTAATTGTTTGGGTAGACGACGCTCATATAAATGTTAGTACGTGTAAATCATGTTTGGGTAGGCGGAGCCCAATAATTGCTCAAATGTGATGTAGATTAACATGTTGGATCTCGATTAAGCAATTAATACCCCGCCTTTAAAAACATTCCTCGCTAAAATATGGTTTTCTCATTAATTTGATAAGATGTCTTCCATCAAAATTAAAGTAAACCGGAGATTTCGTTCCAATGAGTACTTAAGAACCCTCATCTTTTGCTCGGATCTACATCTAACGGGACTTTTATAGGGACATGTAATGTCCCCCCTTGATGGTTGTAAACCAACTTAACTTTGTTTCGCTAGCCCTCGCGGGGAATAAAGGGTAAGGGACATCAGTTGAACTAGGTTCGACAAACTAGGAATTGCAGTTTTGCAATTGGTTTGGAGACCTACCAGTTATGCTATTGTAATGATCAGCCCTCGCTGGGATTATGATAGTAGTTAAGTGGGATTATAATTTATATTTGATATAAATTTGTACTTTTTCGATGAGGTCATTAAGTATGTGAAAATAATGGAGACAAAATAAACACAAAAGAATGGCCATGTTTATTTTGATTGCTGAATATTGATCATAGGAATTATGTGTTTAATTCCCGTTTTATTTTATTTCTCTTGGTTAGTTGAAATGTATAATTGTTATTGAGATGTGTTTTGGAAACAAACAAATTGGCTAGGCCAAAAAATTTGGTCTGGCACCGAAACGTGCGTTTGATGCTAAGGCAAGAAAAGATTGAGTACGTGTTGGACACATATATCCCGGTTGCCCTTAAAGCTAGTACTCTAAGCAACCACGTTTGACGTAGCAGCTTAGAAGAAGCATCAAGAGGATGCTTCCCAGGCTCAGTGTGTGATGTTGCTCGGCATGACTCCCGACATACATAGGCAACATGAGAAAATGGGTCCCTTCGAAATGCTCAAGCATCTGAAGGATCTCTTTGATTCTAAATCTTGTTTTGAGTTTAATGAAGTGATGAGAGATCTGTTCAGATGCCGGTTAGCCAAAGAAGGGAAGATTTCACCTCATGTGATAATGATGATAGGCCTAATTGAGAAACTTGGTAATTTAGGCATTAAGCTAAAAGACCAATGTTTTCATTTATGCTATCTTCCAGTCGCTTCCGGATTCATATTTTAGCTTCATTGTGAACTGCAATATGAATAAGAAGGATGCGACCATGCCTGAGTTTTACAACGTGCTCAAGACTTTTGAGTTCACTATCACTAAGATGGTGTTCAAAAGAAGGAGCGGGTAGACAAGGATGTGTACCTCTACTATAAGTAGAAGATGGCACTGGAAGAAGGACTATAAAGTTCTGGTTGCTAAAAGGAATGCACTAGGTGCTTCTGGCACTAGAACATCTATGTTTGTTATTAAGATAAACATGTTCATTAATAGCACTAACTGCTTGGTATTAGATACCAGATGTGGCTCTCACATTTGTACAAATGTGAAGGGGCTCATGCATCTTAGAGCAGTTAGGGCGGGTGAAGTCGTCTTACACGTGGAAATGAAGCAAGAGCTGCTAACTGAACGTGTGGGGACTTATGTGTTAGACTTGCCCTTTGGTGTTAGATTAGAACTTAATGATTGTCATCTAATTCTTTCTATTACTCACAACATGTATTTGTTGCATTATGAATGTGATGTTCTTAATATACAAAATAAAAGACTCAAACTTAGTAATCATGAAAACCCGACTTACTTATGGCATTGTAGAACTTGATCATGTAAACGAGAGAAGAATTACAAGGTTAAGAAAGTTAGACTACTTAACCCCATTCGACTATGAGTCTTATGGAGATTGTGAATCTTATCTCATGGGCAAGATGATCAACAGACCATTTTCTGGGAAAGGTGTGCATGCCAAAGAAGTTCTAGAGTTGATCTACAACGATGTTTGTGGACCATTGTCCACTCTAGCTAGGGGTCACTTCGAATACTTCATCACTTTTACTGATGATTTTTCAAGATACGGATATGTGTAGCTTATAAAACACAAATTAAAATCTTTTGAGAAATTCAAAGAGTTTAAGGCTGAAGTAGAGAACCAACTTGGTAAGAGTATCAAGACTCTTCGATCAGATCGAGGAGGTGAATACCTTAGTCATGAATTCAATGATTACTTGAACTTACATGGAATCCAGTCACAATGGACTCCTCCCGGAACACCTCAGATGAACGGTGTGTTCGAGAGGAGAAACCGAACCCTGTTAGACATGGTGAGGTCCATGATGAGCTTTTCCTCTCTTGTGACATTCTTATGGGGATACGCATTACAAATCTCAATCTACATTATGAATAGGATTCCATCTAAATCGGTTGAGCATATACCATATGAACTATGGTGTGGGAAGAAGCCAAACTTTTACACATATCAAACATGGGGTTGCCCCGTGATTGTGAAAAAGATGCTTACCGAGAAGTTGGAATCCAAAGGTGAAAAGGGTTACTTTGTGGGTTATCCTAAGAAAACTAAAGGATATTACTTCTATCTACCTGAGAAAGAATCAGTGATTGTTTCTAGGCAGACCAAGTTCCTCGAAGAAGACTATGTCTTTAAGGAACAAGGTCGTAAGCTGATAAAACTTGAAGAAATTCAAGAACCACAAATTAACAAAGAGAATGATATCTTGTCAAAGCAACATGACAAGGAATCAGTGGGAGCATTCAGCAAATTTCATGGTGGGAGTCTTTCACTAGGTGATCGTCTTTCAGCCAGTGGGAGCGTAAGTGGAGTTGGCTTGCCTGTGCAAGAACCTCCAAGTAGGCTGAATGAGAACTGCATAGTTCAAATTCCCACCCAAGAGGCATCTGAAAGTGTAGCTCTTGAGGACTCTCCGGACATTGATGAAATCGATGCACCATAAAATTTTCATGATCAAAATGTACAGCCTGCACAACCACAGCTCCATAAGTCAATTAGGAATCGTAATCCGCCCATTAGACACGGTTACCTCTTGGAAGAACTCGATGATATGGACATATCGGATAAGGACGATCCTAGTACTTATTTTGAAGCAATATCAGATATTGATTCAGGGAAGTGGCATGAAGCCATGAAATCCGAGATGGACTCGATGTACACCAATCAAGTCTGGGACTTGGTTGAGTTGCCTAAAGGGGTTAGACCCATATGTTGCGATTGGGTCTTCAAGTGTAAGACTGATGCAAATGGCAAAGTACATACCTACAAACTAGGTTGGTGGTGAAGGGTTATAGTCAACGCAAAGGCATTGACTATGATAAGACTTTCTCACCAGTTGCAAAGATCAAGTTCATTCGAATTTTACTTGTGATTGCAGCACACTATGATTATGACATTTGACAGATGGATGTCAAAACAGTTTTCCTCAATGGAAGCATTGATAAGGAAGTGTTTATGACTCAACCGGAAGGTTTTACATCTAAGCCAAATTCTAATCTAGTATGCAAGCTAAAGATATCCATTTATGGATTGAAGCAAGCTTCTAGGAGTTGGAATATCCTATTTGATGAAGCTATCAAGTCCTTTTGACTTTATCATTAATTCGGAAGATCCTTGCATTTATCGTAAACGCAGCGGGAAGAATATTGTTTTCATAATCGGGTATGTTAATGAAATATTGATTTTGGGAAACAATATCCCGTTAATACAGTCCGTTAAAGATTTGTTGTTAAAGACCTTCATGATGAAGGGTCTTACTGGAGCCTCCTACATCTTAGGGATCAAGATCCACAGGGATAGATCCAAGAGGATGTTGAGGCTGTCACAGTCCACCTATGTAGACAAGGTGTTGAAGCGTTTTGCGATAGAGAACTCTAAGAGAGAGTCTCTACCGACAAATCATGGGATAAAGCTGTCAAAGAAGGATTGTCCTTCTATTGAAGCTGATAACAAGCACATGAAAGATGTCCCATATGCATATGCAATTGGGTCAATCATGGACGTCATGACTTGCACTAGACCAAACGTGGCCTACGCTATAAACATCGATGGTAGATACCAATAGAATCCGGGTGAGTCTCACTAGATTACTGTCAAGACCATTCTGAAGTATCTCAGATGAACTAAAGAATGTTTTCTTGTCTATGGTGGACAGTCAAAACTAGTAGTGACTAGTTAAGCTGACACAAGTTTTCAATCCGACTATGATGATTACAAATCACAGTCAGATTACATTTCACTCTCAATAATGAAGCGGTCAGTTGGAATAGTTCCAAGCAAAATGACCGAAGATTCAACAACCGAAGTATCAGAAGCCTCAAGGAGGCTATCTGGATATTATAGTTCTTAAGAGAACTAGGGGTAGTTCCAAGTGCCAGTTGTCTAATAAAGTTGTATTAAGACAACGTTGGTGCGAATGCGCAAGCAAAGGAACCGAGATCAGCAAACAGAAATAAGCATGTACCTAGACTTATCATTTGATCCGAGAGATCATAAGGATAGGAGAAATAGAATTAAAATGTATTCCCACATATTTAATTTGGAAGAACATTTCACCAAAACACTTAGTGTTCATGTACACACTCGACATTTGATAGTCTAAGGGTTAGACATGTAGGTGATTGACTCTAGTCCAAGTGGGAGATTGTTAGTGATAGTGTCCTATAGACAAGCTATTGTAAGGACATAATACTCGATGATATTCAATTTTTGATTTAATATTATAGTTCACTTAATATTAATGTATGGAAATACACTTGTTTGAATATTATGTTTGATTGTTTGCATTTATTCATACAAGTGTTCCCATGAGTCATTGTTGTCGTTGAGGTTGTGAGAACTCAGATGACTTAAGCATGATTCTCAAATAGCCCCTATCAAGGATCATCAAGAATGGGATATTGATGATGCAATGGAGATTTGTGTGAGATCTACATCATACTCTTACAGAGTGTAATAAGATCTCACTTACTACGAGATACTAGGTATCTCATGATGGATGCACAAATACCTTAGAGGGTATTGGTATACCCATCCGAGAAACCGTTTGATGTATTTCCACTATATATGTCTACGGGTGTCTCGGTTAGTGGGAGCGATGCGATACTCCTTTGACTTGAGGTCAATACTCATTTTACGGATTATAGTTGGTTGATTAAATGTTAAATTGGATTTAATATTCAATTTATGGAGAATTAAATAATAATAGATTAATTTAGAATTAATTATTATTAATGTTTAATTAAATTGGATTTAATTAAATAGGATTCCCAATAATAATATATGAAATATTATTATAGGATTTAATATATATGGAATCAAATCCGTAGAGATTTGATATATATGGAAATTAAATCCGTAGAGATTTTATATATGGGAAATAAATCTTAGAGATTTATTTTATAAGATTAGGGATATTATTTCCTAATCAGGTTAGCTTAAGATTTAAGCTGAATCTCTCCTATATACATGAGCTCTTGGGAATTCACAAAGAACGTTGATTCATATTTTCTCCATAAAATCTGGAATAGGAATTTTCCTAGCGAATTCCGTCTCAAATTCAACATGACAAATTTGTGCAAGTCCGTGAATAGGGATTATATGGATACCATAGTAGAGAAATATGCATACGATTTATTGTAAGTTTTCTCTTTAAGTTTATACCTATTCAATTATCCAATTATGTGTTCGTTGTTGGTGAACTGTTTATTTTCGTTGCACATGTATTACGTGTTTACGTGCCTCTAAATTCCAACAATCTCGCTCCAATCTCCCTGTAATTTCCGTATGTCGCGCAATTACACCTCGCTAGGGTAATTATAATTTCCAAGTATGTGACCTCGCATACTCTTGAATAATTCTCACACCAGGTCGCGTGTCGAGTTTTGAGCTCGGGAAGGGACCTGGTATGCGACAAGTGCCTCGGTTTTCACTCAAACCGTGGCGTGTCTGCATGATTCGATGTGACGTTTCGTATTTCGAGGATAGCGCATCATGACATTTGGGATTACTTTCTGCAGGCGTAATGATGGCGTGTGCCCCACATGCGCCAAACTCTAAGAATCGTGATGTGCGGGGGGCCTCGGTTCGCAAGCTCTACGCGCCCTAAATGTCTTCTATTTAAATGGGGATCCCCCCTCATTTCTCACTTTTGACTTTTCTCACCTTCACCTTCCTCTGCAAAACGTTCCGTCATGAAGATCATCGCTGCTGCCGGAGTTTCAACAATCAAACATTTCAGGTAATCCCCCCCTTTCCCTCACACAAAACATGGATCCTCAATCAACCGGCCCAGTTTCGGAAACCTTCTCCAGGGAGACCACCGTAGCTCGACTGCTCGAATTAGGGGTGCCACCGCGAGAAGTGAGGTACAGCGGCGGTCCCCCCATTTTTGACGTGTCGTCTGGCTCCGCCACCCGCGATGATATGGGCGGTGGAGACTCAGACTCAAATTATTCCGCCTTTCTCCGTGAAGACGACGCAGTGGATGGCGGTGAGGAAGACTAGCTGGAGACCGCCTTTGCCGACTCGCTCCGACCCAAATTACGCCAAATGGGTGAGCACACTTATCGGTTTATTGAGTTTCTGGTCTATCGGCCCGCAATCTCTTCGCAGTCGATGAGATGCTTTCGTTGACCAACATAGTGGGTGCCCATGCCGAGGGGAGCAATTGGTACTACGTGCGGGCTCGCCCCAATAATAAGATTGTGGAGGACGTCTCGAACAAGGTGGAGGGATGGAAGTCGAGGTTCTAGTGGGTATTTGGACACTGGCGGAGCCCAGTGGAGGAATCCGATCGAGGTGGCCGGATCAACATTAGGACTGAGTTTGGCTTTGCCAAAAGTAAGCCTTAATATTTTTTTACATTTCCATGGTCGCTGATTTGACTTTGTTTTCTTTTTGCAGCTAAACATTCGGAAGAACTGCTTTTTTTGAACTTCTTAGCTCGTGCGGTTGTGATCTGCCGAAAGGAGTACTCCGAGAGGTCTCTCAAAGTGTTGGGCACGGATGAGTTCCTGAAAAGTTCGGGTCTGCTAATCAGTCCCAACCATCTGCGAGTTCAGAACCCACGAGGTAGGTATCTGCTTTTTCATAAAGATATTAAGGACTTATCATCTTGTTGACCCCGATATTATTGTTGGCAGCTGCACCTCGCTTCATCCTTGCCATCATCCCCACTCTAACCGAAGTCGAGATCATGTCGGCATCCAATCTTGCGGCCATGGAGAAGGGGAGGATGAAGCATCTTGCGGAGGCCAGAGCCAAACAAAAGGCAGAGAGGGAGGCCCAAGAGCTCGCCAAGGTGGCCTTTGCGGAGGAGGACCCCGGGACCCAGCAGACTTTGGGGCCTCAAGCCGTCACCACCTCAGGGGCTGAGCATTCCGCAACCTCTCCTGAGGCGGGTCCGACCCCCTGAGATAAAGGGAAGAGGTCGGAGGGCTCGGGCAAACGCCGCGACCGCAGTCCTTCGAAGATCGTCCCAAGAAAAGTAGGCATGGGGACAAAACTCACGGGCCGTCCCGAGGTACCTCGATGGATGACCCATCCCGCTCCGCGAGCTCCCGGTATGGACGCATCCCTGATGAGGAGCTGTCAAAGGACGACAAGACTTACCTTGGTTGGGGTAAGCCTGTCGGGTAAGTGCCTAATTCTATTCGCACCTCATCTGCCCCCTTTTGTTTTTTTTTTCTTCCTTTATTAAATATTTGCTTTTTGACTTCTATAGGGAGACTTCTGACCAGCCGGGCTTCGTCTCGGGCTACCTTCGCTCCAGGCTCCTCGACACTCTGCAGGGCCTGCTGAGCTATCTGCATCGGGCCTGCGAGCTGCCCAACAGGTCTTGGATGCTTGGCTTAGATCACGCTGTGGAGGATGCCGGGCCCATGGGCAACATCCAGATGGCCATGGTGTTTGCTGGCCGGATAGTTGAGACCATGATGAAGGCCTTCGAGGACTTCTCCACCTCTGACGAGTGGGTCAGGAAGGCCGTTGAGGAGAAAAAGCAGGCAGAAGAGGCTCGGTAGAAGGCCATCAATGCCAAGAACCTCGCCCTCAGGTTAGCTGAGGAGGCCAAGATCAACTTCAAGAACTCAGAGAAGAAGGTCCGGGACTTGGAGGACTCGATGGCTGGGTTGGATGCCGAATTGAAAGCTAGCAGGTCGCAGGTCACCTTGTTGCGGGCCGATCTAGACCTCCGAGAGGGCGTCATCCAAGAGAAGAATGAGCAGCTCCGTGTCCAAGGGGTCGATCTCAAAGAGAAAGAGCAATAGATCACCCGCTTTAAGGAGGATAACGTCGTCCTGGATGGCATGGGCAATTTCACCTCCGTTGAAGCCATGGTGAAGTGCATCTGTCTTGTTTGCTCTTTTCCTTAGGGGTCGGCCCTTAAGGCGGCTCTGGTCGCGACCTTCTTCGACCTCAACCCTTCTAAGCCTGAGGATTCATTCCCCATCGCCGACCTCAGGCTTGATGGGCTCAACTTGAGTCGGTTCGAAGGTATTGCAGATCTCGACCTATACGACCCGACCTCAGTGCCTTCATCTTTAGTGGTCGAGAGGGAGGAGGAAACGG
Organism: Stenogyne calaminthoides; assembly: GCA_037126765.1. Classification (NCBI taxonomy): domain Eukaryota; kingdom Viridiplantae; phylum Streptophyta; class Magnoliopsida; order Lamiales; family Lamiaceae; genus Stenogyne; species Stenogyne calaminthoides. The sequence continues at coordinate 4,422,070 of JBBCBC010000024.1, read as the reverse complement.
GTCCCACGGTGGAGGCTCAACCTGTTGGGGTTATACTGGAAAGTATGTTTTTTACTTTGTATAACCAAACATAATTTCTTATTTAATTACTGGAATAAATTATTTATCACTATTGCATTAAATATGATTGAATGTTATATATTTGCTGCATACATGTTCAATAAATAGTACGTGTTACATTGTAGTTAATTTGGTGATACCAGATCACAGAAGATCAAATTAACAGTTCCTCGTAACTAAGAGAGTACACTAGTGCATTATGATGCGCTGAATAGGACCTACAAGAGGATAAATTCTTCAGTACTGAATATAGAAGAATTAGACCTCAGTGGTTCGTTATTTCTTAATCTCCGTTCCTTAAATAGGATCGTATGAAATTAATAATACTTTGACTTATGAGGGGAAGAGAATCAACGTGATTCGATACCTTATATCTTGGGCAATATTATTAGTTACATGACGATTGCTAAGATTTAATACGGAGAATCTTGTGCAAGCACGTCTTGCTTGATTTGTCCCCTTGGTGGGCTCAGAAGCTTTAGCATACCAAATATTGCAAGTGAAAATTTATTTCCGGTATGGATAATAATGTTGAGCCGTTTTTACTCCAAGGATAAAGATAATAATTAATATAAAGCTTTTTCAGTGGCTTAATTAATTAGTGGACTAAATAATCTTAAACATAGAAAATAATAACCGGGAGCCATATTATGTTGGGGTTATACGTGAAAGTATGATTTTACTTTGTATAACCGATGTATTAAACACTTATTTACTGAAATAAATTATTTATCATTGTTGCTTTAAATATGATTGAATGTTATATATATTTATTGCAAACAGTTCATATAATAGCACATGTTACATGGTGATACTGTTGGGATTATACTGGAAAGTATGCTTTTACTTTGTATAATCAGACTGAATTTCGGACTTATTTACTGAAATAAATTGTTTATCACTGATGCTTTAAATATCATTGAATGTTAGATATATTTACTGCATAATTGTTCAATAAGTAGTACGTGTTACATTGTAGTTAATTTAGTGATACCAGATCACAGAAGATTAAATTAACAATTCCTTGTAACCAAAAGTACACCATTCACGACCTAGACGGAAATGAACAATCCATCGTGAAAGGTTGAAGTGTAAGGCTCAGATTGGTTTGTCTTGACCAAGAGATTACACTAGTGCATGTTTAGTTCACTGAAGAGGACCTACAGGAGGACAAATTCTTCAGAACTGAACTAGGAAGAATTAGACCTCAGTGGTTCGTTATTTCTTAATCTTCGTCCCTTAAATAGAATAGCGTGGGGTTAGTAATTATTGCTTTGTCTTCTTACGGGTAGAGAATCAACGAGATTCAATACTTTATATCTTGGGCAATATTATTGGTCACATGCGATTGCTAAGATTTATCTGAAGAATGGGTGTGCAAGTACGCTTGTTCGATTTGCCCCCTTGGGAGGTTCATAAGTTTTATCATACCAAATCTTGCAAGTGGAACTAGTTTTCGGTATGGATAATAATGTTGAACCGTTCCTTTACCAAGGATAAAAGATATTAATTAATGGAAAGCTATTTCAGTGGCTTGAATTAATTAATGGGCTAGATAATCTTAAACACGGGAAATAATAACCGGGATCCATATTAACTGTAATATGGGTTAAGATGGATAGTGCAATATTAATTATGTAGTGGGATTAATTAATATTTATGGGCTTGAATAATATTGTGGCTCAATATTGATAATTCAAGACCCATTGGAAGGTTCAATCTTAATTCTCCTAAAGGCCCTTCAAGTAGCCCAACATAAAGTCCAATAACTGAAAAAGGTGTTTAAAAATAGAATAAATTTTGTTGCTTATTTTTGCCATTTTTCGAAAATAGTAAATAAAAGAAGGAGAAAGATTTTCTTTGAATTTTGTTATGGAATGAAGATAAGTATTCTTGGAATACAAGATTATCTCATTAAATTCAAGAAATCTCCCACTTGGTTATTTACTATGAAATTTTCGAAAATTTTGAATAAAAAAGGGAAAGAAATATTTTCTTGATTTTCTTGAAAAGATATTATGGAAGATATGTATTCTTGGAATACAAGAATATCTCATAAATTCAAGAAGATCCAAATCTTGGAATCTTTATCCTTAATTTTTGAAAATAACCATAACAAGAGAAGGTGGGATTTTTATGGAATATTTTAATTATGGAGAAAAGAATATATGAGATATATTCAAGATTTCTTGGATATCAAGAAAATATTTTTTCCTCCCTATTCCATGTTGAAAAATCGGCCAACACACCCTCTATAAATAGGGGATGATTTCTTCATCCCAAGTACAATTTCATGTGCTGGAAAAAATAGTAAATCCACAAAGGTGATGCAACAAATTTTATTTTCCCTTTTGTTAATTGTTCGCGAGCTTCCTTCCACCGGATTGACGAGCAAGGACTAGGGAATACTTGGGAATGCTTTTTGGTGTGTTTAATCGACGAGACCATTGCCACTCCAAGAGGTTAGTTCACGTAAACTCGTAGTAATTCCGCAAGCGTAGGATTTATGTGAACTGTTTATATGCATGATTTGTTGTTGAATTATTATTTGAATTAATATAGGATTAATTAATATTTATGGGCTTGAATAATATTGTGGCTCAATATTGATAATTCAAGACCCATTGGAAGGTTCAATCTTAATTCTCCTAAAGGCCCTTCAAGTAGCCCAACATAAAGTCCAATAACTGAAAAAGGTGTTTAAAAAATAGAATAAATTTTGTTGCTTATTTTTGCCATTTTTTTTGAAAATAGTAAATAAAAAAGAAGGAGAAAAGATTTTCTTTGAATTTTGTTATGGAATGAAGATAAGTATTCTTGGAATACAAGATTATCTCATTAAATTCAAGAAATCTCCCACTTGGTTATTTACTATGAAATTTTCGAAAATTTTGAATAAAAAAGGGAAAGAAATATTTTCTTGATTTTCTTGAAAAGATATTATGGAAGATATGTATTCTTGGAATACAAGAATATCTCATAAATTCAAGAAGATCCAAATCTTGGAATCTTTATCCTTAATTTTTGAAAATAACCATAACAAGAGAAGGTGGGATTTTTATGGAATATTTTAATTATGGAGAAAAGAATATATGAGATATATTCAAGATTTCTTGGATATCAAGAAAATATTTTTTCCTCCCTATTCCATGTTGAAAAATCGGCCAACACACCCTCTATAAATAGGGGATGATTTCTTCATCCCAAGTACAATTTCATGTGCTGGAAAAAATAGTAAATCCACAAAGGTGATGCAACAAATTTTATTTTCCCTTTTGTTAATTGTTCGCGAGCTTCCTTCCACCGGATTGACGAGCAAGGACTAGGGAATACTTGGGAATGCTTTTTGGTGTGTTTAATCGACGAGACCATTGCCACTCCAAGAGGTTAGTTCACGTAAACTCGTAGTAATTCCGCAAGCGTAGGATTTATGTGAACTGTTTATATGCATGATTTGTTGTTGAATTATTATTTGAATTAATATAGGATTAATTCATGCTAGTAATAATTGTTAGAATTAAATTTGTATTTAAATATTCATCCCGAATAGATCCGGGCAATTAATTCCCCTACACTGGTATTAGAGCCTTGGTTTCGGGCTCTGAATTTTAAATTGTAATTTAATTCATTTTCATTAAATTTGAAATTGGATAGTAGAATTGCTAGATCTTTTTTGCAGGTATCCAATTGTCATGGAATTTAATGTATTTATTTATGCATGCATATAAATTGTGGTTTTTTAATTCGATTAGTTCGAATTCGTTTTGCCTCGTGAGAAAATCCACGAGTAGATTAGAATTTGTTTGATTTGATCAATGTAATAGACTAGTCTAGATCTAGGTTTATTTATTTTGTAAATAAATTGTAACCGGATCAGAAACGGAGGCGGAGACGAAGAATTAAAAGACGGGATCCGGAACCGGGCGTAGGCAGCGTGCGTCATGCAAAATGTGCCAAGGGTGGCACGCGCACGACGCGACGCCTGGCCGATAGCAAGACGGGCGTGGGGTGAGGCCATCGACGGCGATTGCAAGAGATCGGCCAAGCGACGAGATCGCTGCAATTGGGCGATATCTTCGAGATATGTGGGCGACGCCGCCGAGGGCACGCGGGCGACGCGGGCGACGCTGCCGAGGGTGCGCGGGCGACGTGGGGCGACGCAGTGGTGGCGGATGCGCGGGCGGCTGGTGAGCATGGCACGCGAGGGCGGATCTAAGATGGGCGGGGCGATGAAAGGGCACGCGAGGGCGTGATCGGTATGGCGGGCGCGTACATGAAATACCGATGACGGGCACTTCGCCGGCATGCGCGATGCTCGCCGAGATCCACGGGCCGCTGAAGCGGATTTAGCACCACGGGCGACGGCGCCGGGCCCGGGCGCAAGGCAAGACGGGACGCCACTGACACGGGCGGGGGTGTTAGGTGTGCACCGACCATGAGCTGGGTCGAGATACGGGTTTCGACAAGGCATTTTTTTTAAGACGGTCAAGTGGGAGCTTTTTGAGACGAACGATGAAGGCAAAGAAGACGATTTCTCGATATCAAGACATGACAAAAATTAACCGTGACAATTGGATATGTGTGCCCAATATGTTTAATTTTTGTCTTGATGTTTGTGCATTATTTTATGCTTATTTAAATTGTGTTTAAATTTGTGATGCATGAGAAAACGTTTTGAAAAATCTCACTTTCGAAAATTACTAAGTATGCTTAAACAATTAATTGACAATTTTATTCCGGATAATAAAATTGAATTAATTTTGACCTCCATGATTTATTTATTTGTGAATTCTTTTGGAGAAATTCCCCCCACGGAACGGTCAAAAGATAGCTTCACATGAATAAATTCCAAATGGATGATTGTGGATTATTACTAGTGGCGATGATGACCCTCCCCGCGAGGCTCGTTCAAAGCGAAATAATAATTTTGTATTTAATCATGGTTATTACTTAGGTATAAAATTGATATGCATATACTTCCCCGAAGTCCCTGTCAATTTTATATTGGTCAAGTGGGAGCCAACTATTAATCTGGATATTAAAGGTTTGTAATTGTTCTTGTTTGTAACCTGCTTGGATGTGTTTAAATAATGACCCACCCCACGTGGCTTATTTAAACTATTTTGAGATGTTGGCTGATGCATGTTCGTTTTTTTTTTGAGATTTTAATATGAAACATGTGATCGAACCTTGTAATATATTTGTGCTTTTGCATATTATTATTTATTTCAGTTCATCATGTCGCAACCTTTTAATCCACCATTCAATATACTTAAAGACAATTTGCTTACTGGTGAAAACTTCGTTGATTGGAAATGAAAAATTATAATTGTCCTAACTGCACAAAAGCACAAGTGGATTCTTGACACACCAAAATCAGATGAGCCAACTGACGAGTCAAAAAATGCGGGACTCGTCAGATCACCTTGCGAGAGATGTCGTCACTGAAAATGGTGGAGGGCAAACCCGTAAGGGATTACGTCCTCAAATATGATGGCCCATCTAAACAAACTTGAGGTTCTGAGTGCAGATTATAATCTGGACACTCAGATGAATTTGGTACTTCACTATCTGCCCAAAAGTTTCTGAGCATTTTGGCCTCGCTAGCTGATTTGTTGCAAGCTTTGGTCTCGGCAGAGATGTTGATGTGGCACCAAACTCAAGCTTTGACGGCAAGTGGTCTGTTTTCATTTTCTAGGCCAAGGGAAGGCAAGAAGAAGATGACCAAAAGCCATAAGCAATCAGACTCAGTTGTTGCCAAGGGCAATGGTAAGATGACGAATACTGGTGGTATCAAGGAAAAACCAAAGAGGAAGTGCTTAAGCTACGGTGAAAGAGGACAATGGAGGTTTGCCTGTTCCAACCCCAAAAGGGCCGGAAAAAAAGGTAATTCTCACGCACTAATTGTTGAAACTTGTTTAGCGGCGTATACTTCTCATTCGTGGGTAGTTGATACGGGATCCACTAATCATGTTTGCTTCACGGGTTCAAACTGATCCGGCAACTTAGTGGGAGTGAGATCCTCATCACACTGGGCGATGTTACGAAAGTAGCGGTTATTGCAATGCTACGTAAGTAGCATATATTGCAATACTACTTAAGTAACGGTTATTGCAATGCTACGTAGGTAGAAGGTATTGCAAATCCACGAAAGTAGCGTTGCTGCAATATGCTAGTTGAGTAGCAGATATTGCAGTGCTACATGAGTAGTGGTTAAAGCAGTGGGAGAAGTGCACCTGTCTTTTTGAAGATAAAGTTTTAATTTTAAGAGATTATCTTTATGTTCCCTGTTTTAGAAAGAATTCACTTTCAGTTTCTAAAATTTTGTTAATGGATACTTAGTTTCTTCTAATAAGAATGACATCATTTCTTGAAATGATGAGTGTATCTGTTATGGGACATTGGTCGAATAAACTCCATACAATTAACTGTGCACACCACTCACGAAACGCATCCTATAACACATCAACTGTTTCCAATAAAAGAAAATATTCATCAGACGTGAACGAGACACTTCTATGGCATCTAAGATTGGGACATATTAATCCAAAGAGGATCCAAAGGTTGGTAGAAGACGGTTCACTGGAGTCTCTCCATTTTGAACCAATTCCAACCTGCAAATCATGTTTGGAGGGTAAAATGACCAAGAGGGCATTCGGAGCCAAGGGGAATTGAGCCAAAGAAGTGTTAGAAATCGTTCACACAGACGTATGTGGTCCAATGTCAACCAAAGAGGAGGTTATGAGTATTTCGTCACTTTTATTGATGACTACTCAAGGTACGTTTATATTTTCCTTATGAAGCATAAATCTGAGACCTTTGAGAAATTCAAAGAATTTAAGGCTCAAGCAGAGAATCATAGGGAAAAACGTATCAAGTCTCTACGATCCGATCGTGGAGGCGAGTACCTCAGCGATGAGTTTTTGAACTACTTGTCAGATGAAGGGATTGTATCCCAGCTAACTGCACCCGGAACCCCTCAACAAAACAGGGTTGCAGAGCGAAGAAACAGGACTCTTTTGGAAATGGTTAGATCAATGATGAGTTATGCGGATCTTCCCAAGTCGTTCTGGGGTCATGCCTTGGAAACAGCGGCTTACACTCTGAACTTGGTGCCATCCAAATCGGTTCCCAAAACTCCCAAAGAATTGTGGACCGGGCGCAAGCCCAGTTTGAGACACATGAGAATTTGGGGGTGTCCGGCCTACGTGTTGGACAAGGAAGCCGGGAAATTAGATCCTCGATCAGAATTAAGGTTGTTTATAGGATACCCCGAGGGAACAAAAGGGTGTATGTTCTATGGTCCCGAAGATCAAAAGGTGGTAATAAGCACCCACTTTAGATTTTTGGAGGAAGACTATATGAACGAAAGAGGACCCACAAGTGAGATTACCTTAAATGAGCTAAGGGGGCTAACCTCATTCCCAACTGTACAAGATGACATACCAAACGACACACTTTCACAACCGGAACCTCGTCGTAGTGGGAGGGTTGTAAGACAGCCCGAGAGATTCATGGGGATAGGAGAGTCCTCGGACTTGATTCCCGGACAAGACGAATCAGACCCATGGACATATGATGAGGCAATCCAAGACAAGGACGCGGTTTCTTGGCAAAAAGCAATGAAAGCTGAAATGGGTTCTATGGATCATAACAGAGTGTGGGAGCTAGTCGAACCACTTAATGGGGTCAAACCCATTGGTTGCAAGTGGGTATACAAGAGAAAGAGAGGACCGGACGGGAAGGTGGAAACCTTCAAGGCAAGGCTTGTCGCGAAAGGTTATACTCAGAAAGAAGGGATCGACTATGAGGAAACCTTTTCACCTGTAGCAATGCTCAAGTCCATCCAAATTCTCTTGTCGATTGCTGCGCATCTCGATTTTGAAATCTGGCAAATGGATGTCAAGACAGCTTTCCTTAACGGAAGTCTTGATGAAGAAATCTATATGCAACAACCCCAAGGCTTCATTGAAAAGGGCCAAGAACACCTAGTTTGTAAGCTCATGAAGTCCATTTACGGACTCAAACAGGCATCCAGAGCTTGGAACCAATGTTTTGATCATGTTATAAAGTCTTATGGGTTTGATCAAAACGAGTTCGAAAGTTGTGTGTACAAAAAGCGTGTCGGAACTGCATTGGTATTCTTAGTACTATCGTGAGGCGACATTACGCTCATCGGGAACGATGTAAAGGTGTTATCGGATGTAAGGGCATGGTTTTCAAAACGGTTTGATATGAAGGACTTAGGGGAAGCGGGCACATCCTTGGGATCAAGATCTTTCGAGATCGCAAGAAAATGATGATAGGCTTATCGCAAGCTTCATACATAGACACTATCTTGAAACGATTCAAAGATGCGAGATTCCAAGAAAGGCTTCAGTACCTTTCGGGGCATGGAATCCATCTATCCAAGGAAATGTGCCCTAAGATACAAAAAAAGGAGATAGATGACATGAAAGGCATTCCTTATGCTTCGGTGTCGGAAGCCTTATGTATGCAATCTTTGTGCATTTAGATGGATATCCGCTTTGCCGTTGGCATGGTGGCAAGATATCAAAGTAACTTGGGAGAAAGAACATTGAATGGCGATTAAAAAACATTCTCAAGTATCCGAAAAGAACTCGAGATAGAATGTTGGTTTATATCGGATAGTCTAATCCCCATCCGGCTACGGACTCGGATTTCCAATCGGACTTAGATTCGGAAAAATCTACCTTCGGTAGTGTGTTTTGCATGGGGAGGAGCCATGACATGGAAGCGTTAAGCGAAATGCATCGCAGATTCTACCATGGAAGCGAATATGTAGTCTGCGAGGCAGGCCGTGAAAAAGCGGTTTGGCTCAAGAACTTCCTAGTGGACTTGGATGTAGTTTGAATTTGCCCAAAGACAATCATCATTTATTGTGACAATCTTGGGAAGCGGTTGCAAATTCAAGGGAACCAAGAGCCCACAAGGCCAGCAAACACATTGAAAGGAAATACCATCTTATACGAGAAATCGTTAAGAGAGGAGATATAGAAGTGGCAAAGATCGCGTCAGAAGACAACCTAGCTGATCCATTCACAAAGGGTCTGCCTCAGAATACATTCGAGAGACATGTGGAAGGAATGGGTGTCAAGACCGTTGTCAATCTGCTTTGAGTATAAGTGGGAGACATTATTAGGTTCGTGTAGGTGACATTATATGTCACGTATTAGGAACTACACGAGACATGTTGTAGTATACTTAAAAGCAGACTTTGAGTATAAGTGGGAGATTGTTGGGATTATACTGGAAAGTATGCTTTTACTTTGTATAATCAGACTGAATTTCGGACTTATTTACGGAAATAAATTGTTAATCACTGATGCTTTAAATATCATCGAATGTTACATATATTTACTGCATAACTATTCAATAATTAGTACGTGTTACATTGTAGTTAATTTAGTGATACCAGATTACAGAAGATTAAATTAACAGTTCCTTGTAACCAAAAGTACACCATTCACAACCTAGATGGAAATGAACAATCCATCGTGAAAGGTTGAAGTGTAAGGCTCGGATTGGTTTGTCTTGACCAAGAGATTACACTAGTGCATGTTTAGTGCACTGAAGAGGACCTACAGGAGGACAAATTCTTCAGAACTGAACTAGGAAGAATTAGACCTCAGTGGTTCGTTATTTCTTAATCTTCGTCCCTTAAATAGGATCGCGTGGGGATAGTAATTATTGCTTTGACTTATTACGGATAGAGAATCAACGAGATTCAATACTTTATATCTTGGGCAATATTATTGGTCACATGCGATTGCTAAGATTTAATAAGGAGAATCGTGTGCAAGTAAGCTTGTTCGATTTGCCCCCTTGGGAGGTTCATAAGTTTTATCACACCAAATCTTGCAAGTGGAACTAGTTTCCGGTGTGGATAATAATGTTGAACCGTTCCTTTACCAAGGATAAAAGATATTAATTAATGGAAAGCTATTTCAGTGGCTTGAATTAATTAATGGGCTAGATAATCTTAAACACGGGAAATAATAACCGGAAGCCATATTAACTGTAATATGGGTTAAGATGGATAGTGCAATATTTATTATGTAGTGGGATTAATTAATATTTATGGGCTTGAATAATATTGTGGCTCAATATTGATAATTCAAGATCCATTGGAAGGTCCAATCTTAATTCTCCTAAAGGCCCCTCAAGTAGCCCAACATAAAGTCCAATAACTGAAAAAGGTGTTTAAAAATAAAATAATTTTTTGTTGCTTATTTTTCCTATTTTTCGAAAATAGTAAATAAAAGAAGGAGAAAGATTTTCTTTGAATTTTGTTATGGAATGAAGATAAGTATTCTTGGAATACAAGATTATCTCATTAAATTCAAGAAATCTCCCACTTGGTTATTTACTATGAAATTTTCGAAAATTTTGAATAATTAAGGGAAAGAAAGATTTTCTTGATTTTCTTGAAAAGATATTATGGAAGATATCTATTCTTCGAATACAAGAATATCTCATAAATTCAAGAAGATCCAAATCTTGGAATCTTTATCCTTAATTTTCGAAAATAACCATAACAAGAGAAGGTGGGGTTTTTATGGAATATTTTAATTATAGAGAAAAGAATATATGAGATATATTCAAGATTTCTTGGAGATCAAGAAAAGATTTTTTCCTCCCTATTCCATGTTGAAAAATCGGCCAACACACCCTCTATAAATAGGGGATGATTTCTTCATCCCAAGTACAATTCCATGTGCTGGAAAAATTAGTAAATCCACAAAGGTGGTGCAACAAATTTTATTTTCCCTTTTGTTAATTGTTCGCGAGCTTCCTTCCACCGGATTGACGAGCAAGGACTAGGGAATACTTGGGAAGGCTTTTTGGTGTGTTTAATCGACGAGACCATTGCCACTCCAAGAGGTTAGTTCACGTAAACTCGTAGTAATTCCGCATGCGTATGATTTATGTGAATTGTTTATATGCATGATTTGTTGTTGAATTATTATTTGAATTAATATAGAATTAATTCATGCTAGTAATAATTGTTAGAATTAAATTTGTATTTAAATATTCATCCCTAATAGATCCGGGCAATTAATTCCCCTACAGATACCAGATCACAGAAGATCACGTTAACAGTCCCTTGTAAACTAGTGCGTGTTTCACAACTTAGATAGACCCGAACAGTCTATTGGTAGAAGTTGATGTGTAAGGCTCAGATTGGCTTGTCTTGACCAAGAGATTACACTAGTGCATTCGATGCGCTGAAGCGGACCTGTAGAGAGGATAAACTCATTCGCACTGACTTAAGGGATGAAGAGTTAGACCTCAGTGGTTGTTGATTTCTTAATCTCTGTCACTTAATAAGGACCGTGTGCGATTAGTAGTTATTGCTTTGACTTATAAATGGGAAGAGAATCATTGCGGCTTCGATACCCTATATCTTGGGCAATAATATTAATTGTACGATAGTTGCTAAATTAATACAGAGAATCGTGTGCTTGCAAAGTCTTGCATGATTGGTCCCTTTGGTGGGCTCGGAACCTTTATCACACCAAATCTTGCAAGTGGAATTAATTTTCCGGTATGGATAATAAAGCTGAGTTGCCCTTACTCCAAGGATAAAGATATTAATTAATATAAAGCTTTTCAGTGGCTTAATTAATTAATGGACTAAATAATTTTAAACACGGGAAATAATAACCGGGAGCCATATTACCGTAATATGGGTTAAGTTGGATAGTGCAATAGTAATTATATAGTGGCATTAATTAATATTAATGGGCTGAATTATATTGTGGCTCAATATTGGAATTCAGAAGCTCATTAGAAGGTCCATCTTAATTCTCCTAAAGGCCCCTGAAGTAGCTCAAATTAAAGTCCAATAAATAAAAGGTGCTTAAAATAAAATAAAATATTGTTGCATTTTTTTTTCCTTAAAATTTCGAAAATTTATAGAAAAGAGGGAGAAGAATTTTCTTGAAAAGATTTTATGGAAAGGAGATAAGTATTCTTGGAATACAAGATTATCCCATAAATTCAAGAAATCTCCCACTTGGTTTCTTTAATGAAGATTTTCGAAATATATAGAGATATAATAGGAAGAAGGATTTTTCTTGATTTTCTTGAAAAGATTTTATGGAAAAAAATATGTATTCTTGGAATACAAGAATATCTCATAAATTCAAGAAATATCCAATCTTGAAAAACCTCCTATTATTTTCGAAAAAATTGGTTAAATAAGGGTGTGAGATTTTTGTGGAAAAAATACACATGGAAAGAAGAATATATGGGATATATTGAAGATTTCTTGGAGATCAAGAAAAGATCTTTCCTAACCCTAATTTGAGCGAAATTTTCGTCCCCCCTCTCTATTACAAATAGGGGATGAATGTTTCATACCCAAGACACAGGAATTGTTTTTTTTTTTCGGAAAAATATCATCTTCGATAAAATATCAAGTATTTTGAAACGTCGACAATTAGTGTTTTTTCGAAAAATTTCAATTGCGTGCAAGGTAATTTCATGTGTTGGAAATATTAGAAATCCACAAAGGTGGTGCAACAATTTTATTTTCCTTTGTTTTATAAATCGTTCATTGGAGAACCTTCCGTCGGGGTTGTTGAGAGAGGACTTGGGAATACTTGAGAAGGACTTTTGGTTGGTAGCCAATTACTTGATCATGTCCATCTCGGATTGTCTCTCCAACGGAAACTTTTACGTAAACTCCTAGAAATTCCGCATGCTAGGATCTTTTACGTGAATATTATTTTCATGTTGTTGTTGTTGGATTAATTATTATTTGAATTCACTTAGGTAAATTCATGCTAGTAATAATTGTTAATTTAAATTTGTGTTTATGAGGTCATCCCGATAGATCCTGGCATATGTTTTCCCAACAACTAGTATTAGAGCCCTGGTTCGGGCTCTGATCTTTTAAATTGTAATTTAATTTGTTGTTCATTAAAATTTGAAATTGGATAGTAGAACTGTTAGATCTGTTTTGCAGGTATCTAATTGTCATGGTATTTTAATGTGCTTATTTACATGCAAATAAATTGTGGTTTTTAATTAGATTAGTTCGGATTCGTTTTGCCTCGTGAGAAAATCCATGAGTAGATTAGTATTTGTTTGATTTGTTCAATGTAATAGACTAGTCTTGATTTAGGTTTATTTATTTTGTAAATAAATTATAACTGGATCGAGAATGAAGACGGAGACGAAGAATTAAAGACGGACGTCCAAGTGCCCGAACATACGCGAGCCAAGGCGGAGCACGCGGGCTAGGCCGAAGGCCTAACGACTGCGCGCATCGCCAGGTGGGACGCAGACGGGGCCAGCAGGATGCGCGCTAGGTGTGCGCGAGCTGGGCGTGCGGGCGGGCTATTTCGGACGGGGGGCAAAGTAGCCCGGACGCGGGCGCGTCCAGGCGATGTTCCGCGCGTATGTGCCATGGGCGACGGGGTGAGATGGACGAGCCGGACTGAGATGTGTGCCTAGGAGCACGTGGACTCGTGTTTCGGATCGTGAGCTACTTGTTTTTCGGATGTCGTCCTAATCCAAAACGGAGGACACTCATTAAAGAATTGTTGCGGATTCAGTGGGAGCTTTTCTAGACGAACGATGAAGGCAAAAGAAGAGACAATTTTTCAAGATCAAAATTTGGAATTTAAACCATGACAGTTGGATATATGTGTCCAACTTGATTTATTTTATCTTGATGCTTGTTTTAAATTCGTGCAATTTTATTTGTTAAATGTGTTTGCATGATTTAAAATTTTCTAAAGAAAATCTCACTTTCGAAAATTACTAAGTATGTTTCTAATTGACAAATTTTATTCCAGATAATAAAATTACGTCAATATTGACCTCCATGATTTATTTATTTTTGAATTCTTTTGGAGAAATTTCCCCAACGGAACGGCGAAAAGATGGTTTTCACATGAATAAATTCCCAAAAGGATGATTGTGAATTATTATTAGTGGCGACGATGACCCTCCCAACGAGGCACATTCAAAGCGAAGTAATAATCCTTTATTTAATCATGATTATTACTTAGGTATAAAATTGATATGCATATACTTCACCGAAGTCCCTGTCAATTTTATATTGGTCAAGAGGAAGCCGACTATTAATTTTGAATTAAAGGTTTGTAACTGTTCCTGTTTGTAACCTGCTTGAATGTGTTTAAATAAATAATTCACCCAACGTGACCTATTTAAACTATTTTGAGATGTCGGCTGATACATGTTCATATTGTTTTGAGATTTTGATATGAATAATGTGATCGAATTATGTGATATTTTGTACTTGTACAAATTGCTATTTATTTCAGTTCAGCATGTCGCAACCTTTTAATCCACTGTTAATATACTTAAAGTCAATAGAATTGTATAGGAAACTATGTTGATTGGAAACGAAAATTATGATTGTCCTAACTGCACAAAAGCACAAGTGGATTCTTGACACACCAAAAATCAGATGAGCCAATTGACGAGTCAAAAACGCGGGGCTCGTCAGATCACCTTGCGAAAGATGTTGTCGCTGAAACTGGTGGAGGGCAACCCCGTAAGGGATTACGTTCTCAAAATTGATGGCTCATCTGAACAAACTTGAGGTTCTGGGTACAGATTATGATCTGGAGACCCAGATCAATTTGGTACTTCACTCTCTGCCTAGAAGTTTTGAGCACTTTGGCCTCGCTAGCTGATTTGTTGTAAGCTTTGGTCTCGGTAGAGACGTTGATGGGGCACCAAACTCAAGTTTTGATGGCAAGTAGTCCGTCTTCATCTTCTAGGCCAAGGGAAGGCAAGAAGAAGAAGAGGACCAAAAGCCATAAGCAATCAAACTCAATTGTTTCCAAGGGTAATGGTAAGACGAGGGATGGTGGTGGTGTCAAGGAAATTCCAAAGGGGAAGTGCTTCAACTGCGGTGAAGAAGGACAATGGAGGTTTGCCTGTTCCAACCCCAAAAAGGCCGGAAAAAAAGGTAATTCTCACGCACTAGTTGTTGAAACTTGTTTAGCGGCGTATACTTCTCATTCGTGGGTAGTTGATACGGGATCCACTAATCATGTTTGCTTCACGGGTTCAAGCTGACCTGGCAACTTAGTGGGAGTGAGATCCTCATCACACTAGGCGATGCTACGAGAGTAGCAACTGAAGCAGTGGGAGACGTGCACCTGTCTTTTGGAGACAAGACTTTAGTTTTAAGAGATGTTCTTTACGTTCTTGTTTTTCGTAAAAACCTTATTTCAGTTTCAAAACTATTTAATGATGGATATTCTGTTCGTTTTTCTAAACAAGTTACTATTTTTCGTAACGATGTGTTTATCTGTCATGGAACTTTGCGGAACAATCTCTATACTATTAACTGTGCACACCACTCACAAAATGCATCTTTTAACACATCGACTGTTTCAAGCAATAAGAGAAAACGTTCAGAAAAAGTGAACGAGACACTTCTCTGGCATCTAAGATTAGGTCATATTAATCTAAATAGGATCCAAAGGTTGGTGAAAGATGGTTCATTGTCGGACCTACAGATGGAACCATTTCCAACTTGCGAATGAATCATGTTTGGAGGGTAAACTGACCAAGAGGGCATTTGGAGCCAAGGGGAATAGAGCTACAGAAGTGTTGCAAATCGTTCACACTGACATGTGTGGTCCAATTTCAACCAAAGCTAGAGGTGGCTATGAGTATTTCGTGACGTTCACTGATGATTACTCAAGGTTCGGGTACATTTTCCTGATGAAACACAAATCGAAAACCTTTGATAAATTCAAAGAGTTCAAAGCCGAAGTGGAGAATCATATGGAAAAGAGTAACAAGTTTCTACGATCTGATCGTGGAGGTGAATACCTCAGCGATGAGTTTTTGAACTACCTGTCAGAAGAGGGCATTGTTTCCCAGTTGACTGAACCCGAAACCCCTCAACAAAATGGGGTTGCAGAACGAAGAAACAGAACACTCTTAGAAATGGTCAGATCCATGATGAGTTATTCAGATCTTCCCAAGTCGTTTTGGGGTTATGTTCTAAATTTGGTGCCATCCAAATCGGTTCCCAAAACCCCTAAAGAGTTGTGGACTGGGCGCAAGTCCAGTCTAAGACATCTTAGAATTTGGGGGTGTACGACATACGTGCTAGACAAGGAAGCCGGTAAGTTGGATGCACGTTCGGAACTAAGGTGTTTATAGGATATCCCATGGGAACGAAAGGGTGTATGTTCTATGGTCCCGAATATCAAAAGGTGGTAATAAGTACGCACTTTAAATTTTTGGAAGAAGACTTTATGAACAATAGAAAGCCCAAAAGTGAGATTACCTTAGACGAAATAAGAGGGAAAACTCCTATACCAACTGTACAAGTTGATATACCAAGCGTCACACCGACACAACCGGAGCCTCGTCGTAGTGGTCCCCGGGATAATCTTCGGAGTGGAACCTCGTCGTAGTGGAACCTCATCGTAGTGGTCAACCTGAGAGATTCATGGAGATAGGAGAATCTTCGGATTTGGTCCCCGGGGATAAATGAATCAGACCCTTGGTCCTACAAGGAGGCGGTCCAAGATAAGGATTCTGAATCCTGGCAAACTGTGATGGAAGCCGAGATGGGCTCAATGGATCATAATCAAGTGTGGGAGCTAGTTGAACTACCCAATGGGGTAAAACCCATTGGATGCAAGTGGGTCTACAAGACAAAAAGAGGACCAGACGGGAAGTTCGAGACCTTTAAAGCTAGGCTTGTGGCAAAGGGATACACTCAGAAATAGGGTATCGATTATGAAGAAACATTTTCGCCCGTAGCTATGTTTAAGTCCATCCGTATTCCCTTGGCGATAGCTGCGCATCTAGAATTTGAGATTTGGCAAATGGATGTCAAGACAGCTTTCCTTAACGGGAGTCTTGACGAGGAAATCTATATGCAACAGCCCGAAGGTTTCATCACGAAAGGCCAAGAACACCTTGTTTGCAAGCTGAGGAAGTCTATTTATGGACTAAAGCAAGCATCTCGGGCTTGGAACCAATGTTTTAATCATGTAATCAAGTCTTATGGGTTTTGATCAAAATGAGTTTGAAAGTTGTGTGTATAAGAAGTGTGACGGAACTGCCTTGGTATTCTTAGTACTATCGTGAGCGATATATTCGCTCGCCGGAAATGATGTAAAGATTTTGTCAGACGTAAAGGTATGGTTGTCAAAACAGTTTGATATGAAGGACTTAGGGAACCGGTCATATTCTTGGGATCATGATAATTCGAGATCGAAAGAACATAATGATTGGCTTATCGCAAGCTTCATACATAGACACTGTTTTGAAGCATTTTCAGCATGCAAGATTCCAAGAAAGGTTTTGTACCCTTCAGGCACGAAATCCATCTATCGAAAGACATGTGTCCCAAAACACAAGGGGAGATAGATGACATGAAAGGCATTTCTTATGCGTCGGCAGTAGGGAGCCTTATGTATGCAATGCTGTACACGAGACCAGATATTTTCTACGTCGTTGGAATGGTGGCAAGATATCAAAGTAATCCCAAAAATCAACACTGGACTGCCGTAAAGAATATTCTAAAGTATCTGAAAAGAACTCGGGATAGAATGATGGTTTACCAGTCGGACAGTTTATTTCTAATGGGATACACAGACTCAGATTCCCAATCGGACATAGATTCCAGAAAATCTACCTCGGGTAGTGTGTTTTGTCTGGGGGAAGGAGCTGTAACATGGAGAATCGTTAAGCAGAAATGCATCGCAGATTTTACCATGGAAGCCGAATATGTAGCCTCTTGTGAAGCAGCGAAAGAAGCGGTGTGACTCAAGAACTTTCTAGTGGACTTGGACGTTATTCCGAATTTGCCCAGCACCATCACGGTTTTCTGTGATAATGCCGGAGCAGTTGAAAATTCAAGGGAACCGAGAGTCCACAAGGCCAGCAAACAAATTGAAAGGAAATACCATCTTATATGAAAAATCGTTAAGAGAGGAGATATAGAGGTGGCAAAGATCGCGTCGGAAGACAACCTAGCTGATCCATTCACAAAGGGTCTGCCTCTGTTAACATTCGAGAGACATGTGGAAGGAATGGGTGTCAAGAGCGTTGTCAATCTGCTTTGAGTATAAGTGGGAGATACATTATTTGGTTGATGTGGGTGAAATTAGATATCACTGTATAATACATTAGACGTGATGTGGTATACTTAAAAGCAGACTTTGAGTATAAGTGGGAGATTGTTGGGGTTATACTTGAAAGTATGTTTTTACTTTGTATAACCTATGTATTAAACACTTATTTACTGAAATAAATTATTTATTACTATTGCTTTAAATATGATTGAATGTTATATATATTTATTGCAAACCGTTCATATAAAAGCACATGTTACATTGTAGTTAACGTGGTGATACCAGATCACAGAAGATCACGTTAACAGTCCCTTGTAAACTAGTGTGTGTTTCACAACTTAGATAGACCCGAACAGTCTATTGGTAGAAGTTGATGTGTAAGGCTCAGATTGGCTTGTCTTGACCAAGAGATTACACTAGTGCATTCGATGCGCTGAAGCGGACCTGTAGAGAGGATAAACTCATTCGCACTGACTAAAGGGATGAAGAGTTACACCTCAGTGGTTGTTGATTTCTTAATCTCTGTCACTTAATAAGGACCGTGTGCGATTAGTAGTTATTGCTTTGACTTATAAATGGGAAGAGAATCATTGCGACTTCGATACCCTATATCTTGGGCAATAATATTAATTGTACGACAGTTGCTAAATTAATACAGAGAATCATGTGCTTGCAAAGTTTTGCGTGATTGGTCCCCTTGGTGGGCTCGGAACCTTTATCATACCAAATCTTGCAAGTGGAATTAATTTTTCGGTATGGATAATAAATCTAAGTTGTCCTTACTCCAAGGATAAAGATATTAATTAATATAAAGCTTTTCAGTGGCTTAATTAATTAATGGACTAAATAATCTTAAACACGGAAAATAATAACCGGGAGTCATATTACCGTAATATGGATTAAGTTGGATAGTGCAATATTAATTATATAGTGGCATTAATTAATATTAATGGGCTGAATTATATTGTGGCTCAATATTGGAAATCAGAAACCCATTGGAAGGTCCATCTTAATTCTCCTAAAGGCCCCTGAAGTAGCCCAAATTAAAGTCCAATAAATAAAAGGTGCTTAAAATAAAATAAATTATTGTTGCATTTTTTTTTCCTTAAAATTTCGAAAATTTAAAGAAAAGAGGGAGAAGAATTTTCTTGAAAAGATTTTATGGAAAGGAGATAAATATTCTTGGAATACAATATTATCCCATAAATTCAAGAAATCTCTCACTTGGTTTCTTTAATGGAGATTTTCGAAATATATAGAGATATAATAGGAAGAAGGATTTTTCTTGATTTTCTTGAAAAGATTTTATGGAAAAAAATATGTATTCTTGGAATACAAGAATATCTCATAAATTCAAGAAAGATCCAATCTTGAAAAACCTCCTATTATTTTCGAAAAAATGGGTTAAATAAGGGTGTGAGATTTTTGTGGAAAAAATACACATGGAAAGAAGAATATATGGGATATATTGAAGATTTCCTGGAGATCAAGAAAAGATATTTCCTGACAATAAGTTGAGCCAAATTTTCGTCCCCCCCTCTCTATTATAAATAGGGGATGAATGTTTCATCCCCAAGACACAGGAATTGTTTTTTTTTTCGGAAAAATATCATCGTCGATAAAATATCAAATATTTTGAAACGTCGACAATTTGTGTTTTTTCGAAAAATTTCAATTGCGTTCAAGGTAATTCCATGTGTTGGAAATATTAGAAATCCACAAAGGTGGTGCAACAATTTTATTTTCCTTTGTTTTATAAATCGTTCATTGGAGAACCTTCCACCGGGGCTGTTGAGCGAGGACTTTGGAATACTTAAGAAGGACTTTTGGTTGGTAGCCAGTTACTTGATCCTATCCATCTCGGATTGTCTCTCAAACGGATACGTTTACGTAAACTCCTAGAAATTTCGCATGCTATGATCTTTTACGTGAATATTATTTGTATGTTGTTGTTGTTGGATTAATTATTATTTGAATTCACTTAGGTAAATTCATGCTAGTAATAATTGTTAATTTAAATTTGTGTTTATGAGGTCATCCCGATAGATCCTGGCATATGTTATCCCAACATACTATTGTAGCATCGTAATATGGATTAAGATAGATAGTTCAATAATAATTTTATAATGGAATAAATTAATATTAATGGGCTTGAATAATATTTTGGCTTAATATTAAAGTTTCATAGCCCATTGGAAGTCCAATCTTAATTCTCCTAAAGGCCCCTCAAATATCCCAATATAAAGTTCAGTGAATAAAAATGAGAAGAAAATATTATTGCATTATTTTTCCTTGATATTTTCGAAAATAATGAGTAGGAAAGAGAAAAGATTTTCTTGATTTTCTTGGAAAGATTTTATGGAATAAGTATTCTTGAGATACAATTTTATCCCATAAATTCAAGAAACGTAAAAGATCTTATTCCTTCCTATTTATGTGATTTTTTTCGAAAAAGATAAAGACAAGAAGGAGGAGAAGATTTTGTCAGGAGATATTTTGGGAAATATAATATATTGGATATATTCAAGATTGTATCTTGAGAAAGAAGCAAGGAAATTTTCCAATAGCCCAACATGGACAAATTTTCGTCCAACCCCTTGTTATAAATAGGGGATGAATTTTTCATCCACAAGACAATTTCATGTGTTGGAAAAATTAGAAATCCACAAAGGTGGTGCAATAATTTTTTATTTTTATCCTTTATTATAATCGTTCGTGTGAATCCTTCCACCGGATTACGTTCGTGGACAAGGGATATACTTGAGAAGGCACTTTGGGTTGATCCATCGTCTCAACGGTTGTCACTCCAAGTGGTATGTAATCTTGTAACTCCTAGATTCCGCATGCTTAGGATTTACTTGGATTACATGTACGCATGTTGTTGCTTGTTTAATTATTATGTTGAATTGATTTAGGATTAATTCATGTTAGTAATTAATTGAATAATTTAAATATGTATTTAAATACATCTCGAATAGATCCGGGCACCCCGTATTTCCCAACACGACCAGTTGGGGTATTGGGGTTATATGTGAAAGTATGCTTTTACTTTGTATAACCTATGTATTAAACACTTATTTACTGAAATAAATTATTTATTACTATTGCTTTAAATATGATTGAATGTTATATATATTTATTGCAAACCGTTCATATAAAAGCACATGTTACATTGTAGTTAACGTGGTGATACCAGATCACAGAAGATCACGTTAACAGTCCCTTGTAAACTAGTGTGTGTTTCACAACTTAGATAGACCCGAACAGTCTATTGGTAGAAGTTGATGTGTAAGGCTCAGATTGGCTTGTCTTGACCAAGAGATTACACTAGTGCATTCGATGCGCTGAAGCGGACCTGTAGAGAGGATAAAGTCATTCGCACTGACTAAAGGGATGAAGAGTTACACCTCAGTGGTTGTTGATTTCTTAATCTCTGTCACTTAATAAGGACCGTGTGCGATTAGTAGTTATTGCTTTGACTTATAAATGGGAAGAGAATCATTGCGACTTCGATACCCTATATCTTGGGCAATAATATTAATTGTACGACAGTTGCTAAATTAATACAGAGAATCATGTGCTTGCAAAGTTTTGCGTGATTGGTCCCCTTGGTGGGCTCGGAACCTTTATCATACCAAATCTTGCAAGTGGAATTAATTTTTCGGTATGGATAATAAATCTAAGTTGTCCTTACTCCAAGGATAAAGATATTAATTAATATAAAGCTTTTCAGTGGCTTAATTAATTAATGGACTAAATAATCTTAAACACGGAAAATAATAACCGGGAGTCATATTACCGTAATATGGATTAAGTTGGATAGTGCAATATTAATTATATAGTGGCATTAATTAATATTAATGGGCTGAATTATATTGTGGCTCAATATTGGAAATCAGAAACCCATTGGAAGGTCCATCTTAATTCTCCTAAAGGCCCCTGAAGTAGCCCAAATTAAAGTCCAATAAATAAAAGGTGCTTAAAATAAAATAAATTATTTTTGCATTTTTTTTTCCTTAAAATTTCGAAAATTTAAAGAAAAGAGGGAGAAGAATTTTCTTGAAAAGATTTTATGGAAAGGAGATAAATATTCTTGGAATACAATATTATCCCATAAATTCAAGAAATCTCTCACTTGGTTTCTTTAATGGAGATTTTCGAAATATATAGAGATATAATAGGAAGAAGGATTTTTCTTGATTTTCTTGAAAAGATTTTATGGAAAAAAATATGTATTCTTGGAATACAAGAATATCTCATAAATTCAAGAAAGATCCAATCTTGAAAAACCTCCTATTATTTTCGAAAAAATGGGTTAAATAAGGGTGTGAGATTTTTGTGGAAAAAATACACATGGAAAGAAGAATATATGGGATATATTCAAGATTTCCTGGAGATCAAGAAAAGATATTTCCTGACAATAAGTTGAGCCAAATTTTCGTCCCCCCCTCTCTATTATAAATAGGGGATGAATGTTTCATCCCCAAGACACAGGAATTGTTTTTTTTTTCGGAAAAATATCATCGTCGATAAAATATCAAATATTTTGAAACGTCGACAATTTGTGTTTTTTCGAAAAATTTCAATTGCGTTCAAGGTAATTCCATGTGTTGGAAATATTAGAAATCCACAAAGGTGGTGCAACAATTTTATTTTCCTTTGTTTTATAAATCGTTCATTGGAGAACCTTCCACCGGGGCTGTTGAGCGAGGACTTTGGAATACTTAAGAAGGACTTTTGGTTGGTAGCCAGTTACTTGATCCTATCCATCTCGGATTGTCTCTCAAACGGATAAGTTTACGTAAACTCCTAGAAATTTCGCATGCTATGATCTTTTACGTGAATATTATTTGTATGTTGTTGTTGTTGGATTAATTATTATTTGAATTCACTTAGGTAAATTCATGCTAGTAATAATTGTTAATTTAAATTTGTGTTTATGAGGTCATCCCGATAGATCCTGGCATATGTTATCCCAACATACTATTGTAGCATCGTAATATGGATTAAGATAGATAGTTCAATAATAATTTTATAATGGAATAAATTAATATTAATGGGCTTGAATAATATTTTGGCTTAATATTAAAGTTTCATAGCCCATTGGAAGTCCAATCTTAATTCTCCTAAAGGCCCCTCAAATATCCCAATATAAAGTTCAGTGAATAAAAATGAGAAGAAAATATTATTGCATTATTTTCCTTGATATTTTCGAAAATAATGAGTAGGAAAGAGAAAAGATTTTCTTGATTTTCTTGGAAAGATTTTATGGAATAAGTATTCTTGAGATACAATTTTATCCCATAAATTCAAGAAACGTAAAAGATCTTATTCCTTCCTATTTATGTGATTTTTTTCGAAAAAGATAAAGACAAGAAGGAGGAGAAGATTTTGTCAGGAGATATTTTGGGAAATATAATATATTGGATATATTCAAGATTGTATCTTGAGAAAGAAGCAAGGAAATTTTCCAATAGCCCAACATGGACAAATTTTCGTCCAACCCCTTGTTATAAATAGGGGATGAATTTTTCATCCACAAGACAATTTCATGTGTTGGAAAAATTAGAAATCCACAAAGGTGGTGCAATAATTTTTTATTTTTATCCTTTATTATAATCGTTCGTGTGAATCCTTCCACCGGATTACGTTCGTGGACAAGGGATATACTTGAGAAGGCACTTTGGGTTGATCCATCGTCTCAACGGTTGTCACTCCAAGTGGTATGTAATCTTGTAACTCCTAGATTCCGCATGCTTAGGATTTACTTGGATTACATGTACGCATGTTGTTGCTTGTTTAATTATTATGTTGAATTGATTTAGGATTAATTCATGTTAGTAATTAATTGAATAATTTAAATATGTATTTAAATACATCTCGAATAGATCCGGGCACCCCGTATTTCCCAACACGACCAGTTGGGGTATTGGGGTTATATGTGAAAGTATGCTTTTACTTTGTATAACCTATGTATTAAACACTTATTTACTGAAATAAATTATTTATTACTATTGCTTTAAATATGATTGAATGTTATATATATTTATTGCAAACCGTTCATATAAAAGCACATGTTACATTGTAGTTAACGTGGTGATACCAGATCACAGAAGATCACGTTAACAGTCCCTTGTAAACTAGTGTGTGTTTCACAACTTAGATAGACCCGAACAGTCTATTGGTAGAAGTTGATGTGTAAGGCTCAGATTGGCTTGTCTTGACCAAGAGATTACACTAGTGCATTCGATGCGCTGAAGCGGACCTGTAGAGAGGATAAACTCATTCGCACTGACTAAAGGGATGAAGAGTTACACCTCAGTGGTTGTTGATTTCTTAATCTCTGTCACTTAATAAGGACCGTGTGCGATTAGTAGTTATTGCTTTGACTTATAAATGGGAAGAGAATCATTGCGACTTCGATACCCTATATCTTGGGCAATAATATTAATTGTACGACAGTTGCTAAATTAATACAGAGAATCATGTGCTTGCAAAGTTTTGCGTGATTGGTCCCCTTGGTGGGCTCGGAACCTTTATCATACCAAATCTTGCAAGTGGAATTAATTTTTCGGTATGGATAATAAATCTAAGTTGTCCTTACTCCAAGGATAAAGATATTAATTAATATAAAGCTTTTCAGTGGCTTAATTAATTAATGGACTAAATAATCTTAAACACGGAAAATAATAACCGGGAGTCATATTACCGTAATATGGATTAAGTTGGATAGTGCAATATTAATTATATAGTGGCATTAATTAATATTAATGGGCTGAATTATATTGTGGCTCAATATTGGAAATCAGAAACCCATTGGAAGGTCCATCTTAATTCTCCTAAAGGCCCCTGAAGTAGCCCAAATTAAAGTCCAATAAATAAAAGGTGCTTAAAATAAAATAAATTATTGTTGCATTTTTTTTTCCTTAAAATTTCGAAAATTTAAAGAAAAGAGGGAGAAGAATTTTCTTGAAAAGATTTTATGGAAAGGAGATAAATATTCTTGGAATACAATATTATCCCATAAATTCAAGAAATCTCTCACTTGGTTTCTTTAATGGAGATTTTCGAAATATATAGAGATATAATAGGAAGAAGGATTTTTCTTGATTTTCTTGAAAAGATTTTATGGAAAAAAATATGTATTCTTGGAATACAAGAATATCTCATAAATTCAAGAAAGATCCAATCTTGAAAAACCTCCTATTATTTTCGAAAAAATGGGTTAAATAAGGGTGTGAGATTTTTGTGGAAAAAATACACATGGAAAGAAGAATATATGGGATATATTCAAGATTTCCTGGAGATCAAGAAAAGATATTTCCTGACAATAAGTTGAGCCAAATTTTCGTCCCCCCCTCTCTATTATAAATAGGGGATGAATGTTTCATCCCCAAGACACAGGAATTGTTTTTTTTTTCGGAAAAATATCATCGTCGATAAAATATCAAATATTTTGAAACGTCGACAATTTGTGTTTTTTCGAAAAATTTCAATTGCGTTCAAGGTAATTCCATGTGTTGGAAATATTAGAAATCCACAAAGGTGGTGCAACAATTTTATTTTCCTTTGTTTTATAAATCGTTCATTGGAGAACCTTCCACCGGGGCTGTTGAGCGAGGACTTTGGAATACTTAAGAAGGACTTTTGGTTGGTAGCCAGTTACTTGATCCTGTCCATCTCGGATTGTCTCTCAAACGGATAAGTTTACGTAAACTCCTAGAAATTTCGCATGCTATGATCTTTTACGTGAATATTATTTGTATGTTGTTGTTGTTGGATTAATTATTATTTGAATTCACTTAGGTAAATTCATGCTAGTAATAATTGTTAATTTAAATTTGTGTTTATGAGGTCATCCCGATAGATCCTGGCATATGTTATCCCAACATACTATTGTAGCATCGTAATATGGATTAAGATAGATAGTTCAATAATAATTTTATAATGGAATAAATTAATATTAATGGGCTTGAATAATATTTTGGCTTAATATTAAAGTTTCATAGCCCATTGGAAGTCCAATCTTAATTCTCCTAAAGGCCCCTCAAATATCCCAATATAAAGTTCAGTGAATAAAAATGAGAAGAAAATATTATTGCATTATTTTTCCTTGATATTTTCTAAAATAATGAGTAGGAAAGAGAAAAGATTTTCTTGATTTTCTTGGAAAGATTTTATGGAATAAGTATTCTTGAGATACAATTTTATCCCATAAATTCAAGAAACGTAAAAGATCTTATTCCTTCCTATTTATGTGATTTTTTTCGAAAAAGATAAAGACAAGAAGGAGGAGAAGATTTTGTCAGGAGATATTTTGGGAAATATAATATATTGGATATATTCAAGATTGTATCTTGAGAAAGAAGCAAGGAAATTTTCCAATAGCCCAACATGGACAAATTTTCGTCCAACCCCTTGTTATAAATAGGGGATGAATTTTTCATCCACAAGACAATTTCATGTGTTGGAAAAATTAGAAATCCACAAAGGTGGTGCAATAATTTTTTATTTTTATCCTTTATTATAATCGTTCGTGTGAATCCTTCCACCGGATTACGTTCGTGGACAAGGGATATACTTGAGAAGGCACTTTGGGTTGATCCATCGTCTCAACGGTTGTCACTCCAAGTGGTATGTAATCTTGTAACTCCTAGATTCCGCATGCTTAGGATTTACTTGGATTACATGTACGCATGTTGTTGCTTGTTTAATTATTATGTTGAATTGATTTAGGATTAATTCATGTTAGTAATTAATTGAATAATTTAAATATGTATTTAAATACATCTCGAATAGATCCGGGCACCCCGTATTTCCCAACACGACCAGTTGGGGTATTGGGGTTATATGTGAAAGTATGCTTTTACTTTGTATAACCTATGTATTAAACACTTATTTACTGAAATAAATTATTGATCACTGTTGTATTAGATATGAATGAATGTTATATATTTACTGCAAATTGTTCATAAAATAACACGTGTTACATTATAGTTAATGTGGTGATACCAGATCACAGAAGATCACATTAACAGTCCCTTGTAAACGAGTGCATATTTTACAACTTAGATAGATCCAAACTATCTATTGGTAGAGGTTGATGTGTAAGGCTCAGTTTGACTTGTCTTGACCAAGAGATTACTCTAGTGCATTTGTTGCGCTAAAGCGGACCTACAAAGAGGATAAGCTCTTCCGTACTGACCAATGGGATGAAGAGTTAGACCTCAGTGGTTGTTGATTTCTTAATCTCTGTCACTTAATAAGGATTGTGTGTGATTAATAATTATTGCTTTGACTTATGATGGGAAGAGAATCGTCGCGACTTCGATACCTTATATCTTGGGCAATAATATTAATTACATGACGATTGCTAAATTAATACAGAGAATCATGTGCTTAGATAGTCTTGTATGATTTGTCCCCTTGATGGGCTCAAAACCTTTATCATACCAAATCTTGCAAGTGAAATTAATTTTCCTGTATGGATAATAATGTTGAGCTGTCCTTACTCCAAGGATAAAGATATTAATTAATATAAAACTTTTCAGTGGCTTAATTAATTAATGAACTAAATAATCTTAAACACGAAAAATAATAACCGGGAGCCATATTACTGTAATATGGGTTAAGATGGATAGTGCAATATTAATTATATAGTGGCATTAATTAATATTAATGGGCTGAATAATATTGTGGCTCAATATTGGAATTTAGAGCCCATTGGGAGGTCTATCTTAATTCTCCTAAAGGCCCCTCAAGTAGCCCAATTAAAGTCCATTAAATGAAAAGGTGTTTAAAATAAATTAAATATTTTTGTTGCATATTTTTCAAAAAAATTCGAAAAAATAAAGGGGAGAGAGAAAAAGTTTTTCTTGTTTTTCTTGGAGAGATTTTATGGAATAAGTATTATTAGAATACAAGTCTTATCCCATAAATACAAGAAAAGTCAAAGATCTTATTTCTTCCTTTATTTAAGTGATATTTTCGAAAATCTTTCATTCCATGTGTTGGAAAAATTAAAAATCCACAAAGGTGGTGCAACAAAATATTTATTTTTCCTTTGTTTATAATTGTTCATCGGAGAACCTCTCACCAAGGTTATTGAACAAGGGTTTGGGAATACTTGAGAAGGACTTTCGGTTGGTAGCCAGATACCTGATCCTGTCTGTCTCAGAAGTTGTTACTCCAACGGTGTAAGTTTACGTAAACTCCTAGAAATTCTGCATGCTAGGACTTTTACGTGTTTATTATTTGGATGACGTTGTTGACATGATTATTATATGAATTCACATATGTTAATTCATGTTAGTAATAATCTGTGATTTAAATTTGTGTTTATGAGTTCATCCCGAATAGACCCTGGCATAACGTATCCCAACAACTTGTATCAGAGCCCTTATTTCGGGCTCTGATCTTTTAAACTGTAATTTAAATTGTTGTTCATTAAAATTGAAATTAAATTGTAGAACAGTTAGATTTGTTTTGCAGATATCCAATTATCACGTACGCGAGTCAAGGCGTGCACGCGGGCTAGGCTAAAGGCCTAGCGATCGGGCGCAGCGCTAGGCGGTCGTGGACGGGGCAGGTTGGATGCGCTAAGGCGCACTGGTCGAGCTTGGCGTCGGGCGGACGCAGACGAAGCGTGCTGGGGAATGGGCGCTGCAGAGAGAAAAGAATAATGGGCGGCGACGGACGCGCGATCGCGGTAAGGGCGCAGCGCACGGAAGCGCTGGCGTGCACGCACACGTGCACGCGCGATCCGGCCCCGGCGATGCGCTCATTGTCGAAAGGTTTCTTGAGTGACGGGCGGATGGATGGCCGGTTCGGACGTGGGGCGCACAAGGATACGCGTTCCGGGCCATGAGCTACCCATTGCCGGACATCGTCTCGAACCCTAGACTTAGGACATTTAAAAAAAAGAATTATTGCGGTTGAGCGGGAGCCTTTCGAGACGAACGATGAAGTCTACAAAGAAGACGATTTCTCAAGATCGAGACTTGAAATTTAAACCATGACAGTTGGATATATGTGCCTAACTTGATTTTTTTGTCTTGTTGTTTGGTTTTAATTTCATGCATAATTATTTGTTAATGTGTTTGCATGTTATTTGAATTGTCTAAAGAAAATCTCACTTTCGAAAATTACTAAGTATGTTTTATTAATTGACAATTTTATTCCGGATAATAAAATTAAGTCAATTATGACCTCCATGATTTATTTATTTGTGAATTCTTTTGGAGAAATTTTCCCCTCGGAACAGCCAAAAGATAGATTTCACATGAATAAATTCCCAAAAGGATGATTGTGGATTATTACTAAGTGGCGGTATTGACCCTCCCCACGAGTGGCTTGCTAAAAACGAACTTGTAATCTTGTATTTAATCATGGTTATTACTTAGGTATAAAATTGATATGCATATACTTCCCTGAAGTCCCTGTCAATTTTATATTGGTCAAGTGGGAGCCGACTATTAATTTTGTATTAAAGGTTTGTAACCTGCTTGAATGTACTTAATAGACAGTTCACCCCATGTGACCTATTTAAACAGTTTTGAGATGTCAACTGATACATATTCATATTGTTTTGAGATTTTGATATGAATAATGTGATCAAAATTATGTGATATTTTGTGCTTATACAATTGTTATTTATTTCAGTTCAGCATGTCGCAACCTTTTAATCCACTGTCAATATACTTAAAGTCAATAGAGTTATATAGGAAACTATATAGATTGGAAATTATTTATTGTCTTGACCATGCATTTGCATAAGTCAGTCCTTGACGGACCTAGACTCGCTGAGACTAAGATTGTGAGGAAAATAAGTAATATCGTAAGAAATGGTTGAGATCCAATAAAATGACTAAGTGTATCATCTTGACTTCAACGTCAGATGTGTTGCAACACCGATACCAGGACTTGGAAACCATTGCAGCAATTATGATAGATCTTAACGAATTCTTCGCTCACCAGAATCGTAAAGAAAGTCAGATAGCCATACGAATTTTTTTCTCATAGAAAATGGCATTAAGAGGTGTCAAGAGGAAGACCGACAAACGAAAATACTTAATTGTGGTCTGAGAAAATATCGGAGGTCAGCCTGTCCCAAACCTAAAAAGGTTGGGAAGAAAGGTAATTCTCAAACACTAATTGTTGAAACTTGATTAGCGACGTATGCTCCCATTTGTGGGAAGTTGATACGGGAACCACTAATCATATTTATTTCAATGCTTCAAGGATTTTAGATAATCCAACGATTTAGTGGGTGTGAGACCATCATCTCCAAGGGCAATGTTACGTAAGTAACGGTTATTGCAATGCTATGTGATTAGTGGTTATTGCAATTCTACGTAAGTAGGGGTTACTATAGTGTTACGTGAATATCAGGTACTGCATTGCTATGTAAGTAGTGCTTAAAGCAGTGGGAGAAGTGCATATATCTTTTAGTGATAGAATTTTAGTTTTGAGAGATGTTCTTTATGTTTATGTTTTTCGGAAAAACCTGATTTCTGTTTCTAAACTATTTTTTGATGGATTTTCTGTTCGTTTAAAATAAGTTACTATTTTTCGTAACGATGTGTTTATCTGTCATGGAAATTTGCGGAACAATCTCTATACAATTAATTGTGCACACCACTCACAAAATATATCTTATAACACTTCGATTATTTCGAGCAATAAAAGGAAACGTGTTGGGATATTTTAGTTTTGATGAATTATGCCAAAACATTATCAACTTGTGTTATTCAAGCTAACTTACAGATAACAAGTTAAGGGGGAACTCACGAAATCAGAAGAAGATGATCGAGATCAGATGAGGCTGCAGACGAGACTGATTGAGATCAGATGAGTAAGATGAGTTCCGGAGTTAACTGGTGAGCTGAACAAAATTAGAAGAAAAGAAAAGCTAAGTTTGGCTTGATCAAGATCGATGACCATGACCGATCGTAAGAGGAGGTTGCAGATTAGAAGAGGAGCAAATGAGACTGATCGAGATCAGATAAGCTAACCTGATATGCTAACCTAATATGCTAACCTGATGTACTAATCTGATGCAGATAAACTGATATGCCGATTCGATGCTATATCGATCCGATCATGTGAGCTAATCAGATCAAAGCGAGAAGAAATCGATATCGAAAACCGTAAATCAAGATACCAGACAAAGCGAGAAGAAATCAGCGAGAAGTCATCGAAGACAAGTCATCCAAGTCATGTTCATCGAGAATCGAACGCCATCGATGATCGGGCTTAGCTCGAAAAGCTAGTGACCGAGGGTCGATTGTCCGAAGTCGAAGAGCCGAACTCAAGAAGCTCGAGTGTCAAGATGCCCGACGAGATAAGGTCCGCTAAAGAGAAGTCTGCTGAATCAAGAATCCTGAGACTCAGAAGAATCCTGAAGACTAAGAGAACCCTGAAGACTCAGAAGATCCTGAAGAATATAGCCGTTAGATTCAGCTGACGTGGACCAATGAGAGGAAGACAACAAGCCTGAAAAAGCTGCAAAAAACTACAGAATAGTATGGATTTGAATGTGACTCCTTCCAACGGTAACATTCAAATCCACACTATAAATACAAGTTCTTCCTTCATTATTCGTGTGGAGAATGTGGAAAAAGATGCTACAGAGCCAAGAGCCATATACTCAAGCATTCCCACCATAGAACACTGAGCAAGAAATACATGCATATATTCAAGAGTGTTCTACCCTAGATCTAAGCACAAATGTAATATCCTAAGCTTAGAGAGATTTTCCCATCCTTAGCATTGAGACTAAACAAATGTAAGGGAAAATCTCAACCTAGTTGGAAACCAAACAAACCTTACCCAAATCAGTTTGATAGGTTAAGTTTGTAGGTGAGTGAGAACTCGGTAAACATCTAAGCAATCCCGCAAGGGAGGGTAGGAAATCCCATGAGTGAGATAAGTCCCGTTTGAGTGAGAACTCGGTAAACATCTAAGCAATCCCGAAAGGGAGGGTAGGCGATCCCGTGAGGGAGATAAGTCCCGTTTGAGTGAGAACTCGGTAAACATCTAAGCAATCCCGAAAGGGAGGGTAGGCGATCCCGTGAGGGAGATAAGTCCCGTTTGAGTGAGAACTCGGTAAACATATGTTGGTTAAGTTGGTTAAGTTGGTGCCCCATGAAGGGAAGAGTGGATGTAGGACGAGTTATCCGAACCACTATAAAATCGTGTGTTCTTTACTGCTTTATGTTCTTACTTGCCATATGCATTTGATTATAAGCAAAACACACATCGTTCTTAAAAGTAAAAAATTGGAATCACTCTGCCCTCACCCATGTTTTATATGTATTACATGGTATTTTCCGCACTCATGGGTTTCCAGAAATCGGGACCAACAAAACGTTCAGAAAACGTGAACAAAACATTTCTTTTGCATCTCAGATTAGGTCACATTAATCTGAATAGGATTCAAAGGTTGGGGCAAGATGGTTCACTGGAGGACCTACAGCCAAAACCATTTCCAACTTGCGAATCATGTTTAGAGGGTAAAATGACCAAGAGGGCATTTGGAGCCAAGGGGAATAGAGCCACAGAAGTGTTAGAAATCGCTCACACTAACGTGTGTGGTCCAATGTCAACCAAAGCTAGAGGTGGCTATGAGTATTTCGTAACTTTTATCGATGATTACTCAAGGTTCGGGTACATTTTCCTTATGAAGCATAAGTCGAATACCTTTGATAAATTCAAGGAGTTCAAAGTCGAAGTTGAGAAACATAGGGAAAAGAGTATCAAGTTCCTACGATCTGATCGTGGAGGCGAATAACTTAGCGATGAGTTTTTTGAACTACCTGTCAGACGAGGGAATTGTATCCCAGTTGACTACACCCGGAACCCCTCAACAAAATGGGGTAGTAGAATGAAGAAACATAACGCTTTTAGAAATGGTCAGGTCAATGATGAGTTATTCAGATCTACCCAAGTTGTTTTGGGGTCACGATTTGAAAACAACATCTTATATTCTGAACTTAGTGCCATCCAAATCGGTTCCTAAAACCCCGAGAGAATTGTGGACCAGGCGCAAGCCCAGTCTGAGACACTTGAGAATCTGGGGGTGTTCGGCATACGTGCTAAACAAGGAAGCCGACAAGTTAGATGCACGTTCAGAGTTAAGGTTGTTTATAGGGTATCCCATGGGAACAAAAGGGTGCATGTTCTATAGTCCCGAAGAATCTGGGGGTGTTCGGCATACGTGCTAAACAAGGAAGCCGACAAGTTAGATGCACGTTCAGAGTTAAGGTTGTTTATAGGGTATCCCATGGGAACAAAAGGGTGCATGTTCTATAGTCCCGAAGATCAAAAGGTTGTAATTAGTACACACTTTAGATTTTTGGAAGAAGACTATATGAACAATAGAAAGCCTAAAAGTGAGATTACCTTAGACGAATTGAGAGGGCAAACTCGAATACCAACTGTACAAGTTAAAATGCCAAGCGTCACACCGACACACCTGAACCTCGTCGTAGTGAGAGAGTTGTTTGACAACCTGAGAGATTCATGGGGATAAGAGAATCTTCAAATTTAGTCCCCGGGGATAGTGAATCAGACGCCTGGTCCTACAAGGAGGCGTTCCAAGACAAGGATGCAGAATCTTGATAAACGGCAATGGAAGCCGAGATGGGCTCAATGGATCATAATCGAGTATGGGAGCTAGTTGAACCACCCAATGGGGTTAAACCGATTGGATGCAATTGGATCTGTAAGAAGAAAAGAGGACCGGACGGGAAGGTTGAAACCTTTAAAGCTAGGCTAGTGGCAAATGGATATACTCAGAAAGAGGGTATCAATTATGAGGAAACCTTTTCGCTTGTAGCCATGCTTAAGTCCATCTGTATTCTCTTGGCAATAGCTGCACATCTAGATTTTGAGATCTGACAAATAGATGTCAAGACAGCTTTCCTGAATGGAAGTCTTGATGAGGAAATCTATATGCAACAGCCCGAAGGTTTTATTGCGAAAGGCCAAGAGCATCTTGCTTGCAAGCTCAAGAAGTCCATTTACGGACTGAAGCAAGCATCTCGTGCTTGGAACCAATGTTTTGATCATGTAATTAAATCTTATGGGTTTGATCAAAATGAGTTTGAGAGTTGTGTGTATAGGAAGTGTGACGAAAAAACTGCCTTGGTATTCTTAGTACTGTACATAGACGATATTCTGCTCATCGGAAACAATGTAAAGGTTTTGTCAGACGTAAGGGTATGGCTGTCAAAACAGTTTGATATGAAGGACTTAGGGGAAGCCGGGCACATCCTTGGGATCAAGATCACTCGAGATCGCAAGAAAATGATGATAGGCTTATCGCAAGCTTCATACATAGATACAATTTTGAAGTGTTTTAGTATGCAGGATTCCAAGAAAGGTTTTGTACCTTTTAGACATGGAATCCATCTATCCAAAGATATGTGCCCTAAGACATAGAAGGAGATAGATGACATGAGAGGCATTCCTTATGTGTCGGTAGTAGGAAGCCTCATGTATGCAATGCTGTGTACGAGGCCAGATATTTGCTACGTCGTAGGCATGGTAGCAAGATATCAGAGTAACCAAGGAAATCCACACTGGACTGTTGTTAAAAATATTCTGAAGTATCTGAAGAGAACTCGAGATAGAATGTTGGTTTTGTTGAAATTTAGAGGCACGTAAACACGTAATACATGCGCAGCGGAAATTAAAGTTCATCAACAACGAACAGTTAATTGCATAATTAAGTACGAGTAAATGTAAACAGAATTCTTACAGTAATTCGTACACGGATTCCTCAACTATGGTATCCACGTAATAGTCGTTTACTGATCTGCACAGATCTGCCAGCGTTGAATCCCCGAGATGAATTTGCTAGGAAAATCCAAACTCTAGATTTTATGGAGAAAATATGAAGTGATACACTTTGTGAATTCCTAAGAGCTTGTATATATAGGGATACTTAGCTTATTTGCCAAGCTAGCCCAATTAGGGAAATAAACTCCCTAATCTTGAATTAAAATAATTTCTTTTAATTTAATTCCCTAAATATAAATCTCTACGGATTTAAATGCCTTATATGAAAATCTCTACGATTTATTTCCATATACATTAAATCCTACAATTATATTCCAAATATAATTATTGGGAATTCTTATTTAATTAAATATTAATAATAATTAATTCCAAATTAATCTATTATTAATTACTTATCCATAAATTAAATATTAAATCCAATTTAACATTTAAACAACCAACTATAATTAGTAAACAAGCATTACTTGTTGTGTGACCCATAGACCCTCATATATCGAGCGATTAGTCAAACTAACGGTCTTAATTGAACCCTAGACAATAAATCAGACATTCTCAATATATGAGGTACGTTGCGAGGAAATGTGCAACTACCTGTAACTGAAACATGGGCTTTTACGATTTCCTCCTTTCATTCGCGAATACTCTATTAAGTCATGAACATGATGAAGTGTCTATCCAAATAACTTAATCAATTTATCTCCAATCACTAATTGATCATGTATGTCACACTTAGCCACAAAGTCTAAGTTGATGTGCATCGGCCGATGACTTTGATCCAATTATG
Source organism: Stenogyne calaminthoides (assembly GCA_037126765.1). Lineage (NCBI taxonomy): Eukaryota > Viridiplantae > Streptophyta > Magnoliopsida > Lamiales > Lamiaceae > Stenogyne > Stenogyne calaminthoides. The sequence goes on along the minus strand of JBBCBC010000024.1, from coordinate 4,386,310 downwards.
ATGAGAAGATGAGTATTCTCTCTAAATCCACTTTGAGAAATGAATCATATTCTTGGCTCAACTACCACGCACATGAACTTCGTGATGAACCAAATCCAAGCCATATCTACCCATAGACGGGTGCAAGCATCGGTCATGGTCAAAGTTCATCATCCCACACACGTCGTGCGTATTGACCTCAAGTCAAAGGAGTATCGCATCGCTCCCACTAACCGAGACACCCGTAGACACATATAGTGGAACTACATCAAACGGTTTCTCGGATGGGTATACCAATACCCTCTAAGGTATTTGTGCATCCATCATGAGATACCTAGTATCTCGTAGTAAGTGAGATCTTACTACACTCTCTAAGAGTATGATGCAGATCACACACCAATCTCCATTGCATCATCAATATCCCATTTTTGATGATCCTTGATCGGGGCTATTTGAGAATCATGCTTAAGTCATCTCAGTTCTCACAACCTCAATGACAGCATGACTCATGGGAACACTTGCATGAATAAATGCAAACAATCAAACATAATATTCAAACAAGTGTATTGTCATACATTAATATTAAGTGAACTATAATATTAAATCAAACTGAATATCATCGAGTATTATGTCCTTACAAATATTATGTCTCTGGGACACTAACACTAACAGGTTTATCAGTCAAACAGTTTATTTCCAGTGGGATACACGGACTCAGATTTCCAATCAGATATAGATTCCAGAAAATCTACCTCGGATACACGGACTCAGATTTCCAATCAGATATAGATTCCAGAAAATCTACCTCGGGTAGTGTGTTTTGTCTGGGAGGAAGAGTTGTAACATGGAGAAGCGTTAAGCATAAATGCATCACAGATTCTACCATGGAAGCCGAATATGTAGTTGTTTGTGAAGCAGCGAAAGAAGCGGTATGACTCAAGAACTTCTTAGTGGACTTGGACGTAGTTCCGAATTTGTCCAGCACTATCACGGTGTTCTGTGATAATGCCAGAACAGTTGCGAATTCAAGGGAACCAAGTGCCCACAAGGCCAGCAAACACATTGAAAGGAAATATCATCTTATACAAGAAATCGTTAAGAGAGGAGATATAGAGGTGGCAAAGATCGCATCGGATGACAACCTAGCTGATCCATTCACAAAGAATCTGCCTCAGTGGTAAGTAGTAAATTATGCATATTTTTAATAAATTAGAGTGCAATTTATTGGACTCATTTGTATTAAGATGACATGATTAATTACTTATGTATATTTTGATGATGAAATTCTACACTTGATCTATTTATTATGTTCTTGGATGATTTCAGGTAATTTTTAGAACTCTTTGAGGATGCCTGAGACGAGTCAAGTGCGAAAGGAAAATGTCATAATTAATTTGGCTCGTAGCAGAAGCCCAACAAATCAGTCCGCAAAAAGAATAGAGCCCAATGGTTACTTTATTAGTAAAACACGAGCAGCAAGCTAGAGAAGGAGTGGATGCGGCAAGATTTTCTTTCAATTTGACCAACTTAGATAGGGAATAGAGGAAATGGGCCAAGGCCCATGTTAATGGGTTCATTAACCTAATACTATATAATTAAGTTTGAAGGCAGAGGGGACGTGACTTTTTTTTGGGGGGAAGCAAGCCACAAGGCAACTTGGGAGTTGGGAGATTTGCGATACAGAGATACGTGTTTTGAGAGTCTTGTTTAGTTAGTATTTTTATTCCAATTCCGGAGATTTCTGAACTTGTGTTTTGATGACTACTAGTTAAATTCAATATCGTTTGTGACACTCTTATTCTTAGATTAATTATATTATCTATTTTAAATTCTTGCATGTTTGGGTAATTAATTTAGATTGATCACCTAAGTTATTTTATTCTTGCATGCCTGTTAGTTCGTATCGCGTAATTCGTAATTGTTGCGTGCATATGACAATTGGTAACAACTAGTAATATTTTCTAGGTGATATAAATTAAATTCTTTCGAATCGAGCTTGCGTATTCGGGAATTTATTTGACCTTTATCCTAGGGACTAATGCTTTTATTGAATTAAATTTAGATCGTATCTAGAATGTTCAGTTAAAAAGGTTCATTGAAGAGCTTATTTCAATTGGATAAAATTAAGGGATAAAATCGATAAACAGAGCTTGTTGTTTATTGAGGGTCATTAGTCTGAAAATAAGGTGGAGCAAACGATACGTTTAATTAGAAAAGTTAAAACACAAGGGATGAATGAACTGCGAATTGGAATGTTTTTTTATTTGTTATTTTAGTTATTTGATTTTTGTTTTAGTAGTACTTAGAAAACCAATCCAATCCCCCCCCCCCTCTTTTTTCTGTGTTACGTGGTTGTCCCTATAAATTCATACAATTAGTATAATAATTATTCTACGTTCCCTGTGGATCGACCCTTACTTGTCCTACTGCACTCTAGTGGATCGGTTAAGGTATTTAATATATTTTTGGGTGCCGGAGACAACACACCACTCAGCTTACATTTGAGAGACATGTGGAAGGAATTGGTGTCAAGTGCGTTGCTAATCTGCTTTGAGTATAAGTGGGAGAAATGTTATTAGGTTGATGTAGGTGACATTTGATGTCACATAGTAATACATTAGATATGTTGTGGTATACTTAAAAGCAGATTTTGAGTATAAGTGGGAGATTGTTGGGGTTATACGTGAAAGTATGTTTTTACTTTGTATAACCTATGTATTAAACACTTATTTACTGAAATAAATTATTTATCACTATTGCATTAGATATGAATGAATGTTGTATATTTACTGCAAATTGTTCATAAAATAACACGTGTTACATTATAGTTAATGTGGTGATACAAGATCACAGAAGATCACATTAACAGTCCCTTGTAAACGAGTGCATATTTCACAACTTAGATAGATCTGAAAAACTTAGATCTAAACGAGTGTGTGATTAATAATTATTGCTTTAACTTATGATGGGAAGAGAATCATCGCAACTTCGATACCTTATATCTTGGGCAATAATATTAATTACATGACGATTGCTAAATTAATATTGAGAATCCTGTGCTTAGATAGTCTTGTATGATTTGTCCCCTTGATGGGCTCAGAATCTTTATCATACCAAATCTTGCAAGTGGAATTAATTTTCCGGTGTGGATAATAATGTTGAGTTGTCCTTACTCCAAGGATAAAAATATGAATTAATATAAAGTTTTTCAGTGACTTAGTTAATTAATGGACTAAATAATTTTAAACACGGAAAATAATAACCGGGAGCCATATTACCGTAATATGGGTTAAGATGGATAGTGCAATATTAATTATATAGTGGAATTAATTAATATTAATGGGTTGAATAATATTGTGGCTCAATATTGGAATTCAGAGCCCATTGGGAGGTCCATCTTAATTCTCCTAAAGGCCCCTCAAGTAACCCAATTAAAGTCCATTAAATAAAAAGGTGTTTAAAATAAATTAAGTATTTTTGTTGCATATTCTTCTAAAGTTTTCAAAAAAAATACAGGGGAGAGAGAAAAAGATTTTCTTATTTTTCTTGGAGAGATTTTATGGAATAAGTATTCTTGGAATACAAGTTTTATCCCATAAATACAAAAAAAGTCAAAGATCTTATTTCTTCCTTTATTTAAGTGATATTTTCGAAAATCTTGCATATATGGGGAAGAAAAGATATTTTGTGAATATTATGGAAATAGAATATATGAGATATATTCAAGATTGTGTCTTGGGAAGATACAAAGAAATTTGCTAACCTTAATATACATGAAATTTGCACCCCCCACCCGTGTGCCTATATATAGGGGATGAATTTTTCATCCCAACACAATTTCATGTGTTGGAAAAATTAAAAATCCACAAAGGTGGTGCAACAAAATATGAGTATTTTTTTCCTTTGTTTATAATTGTTCATCGGAGAACCTCCCACCAAAGTTATTGAATGAGGGCTTGAGAATACTTTAGAAGGACTTTCGGTTTATGTGTCTCTTGGACAGCGGTTTTCAACCGCTGTCCAAACTTCTCAATTGGACAGCGGTTAAAAACCGTTGTCTAATATTATTTTTTTAATAAATATTTTTATTATATTAGATAGACAGCGGTTTATAACCGCTGTCCAATACAATTTTTTTTATAATTAATATATATTTTTAAAATCCTGTTTATACAAAACCAAAATAAAAAATAAAAACTTATACCACTATAATATATATACGTCCAATACCAAAACATCAAATAAATAAACATAAACATCATGAAATAAATAAATATACACATCATAAACATACGTCCAATCTACACCAAAAACATGAAATATCATCACAAAGATTACTATATTTTACGAACAAGTATAACAAATTGCAAATTTAATATAACAAGATGCAAATTTTTAAAATATACTGTAAAGTGCACCATTTGACCCTATGTCCAGGTTATATTCTAGATAGACATTACACTAATGGTCAACTTTTAGTTGTTACTTCACTCCCATGCCAATACAGTTGCCGCAAAATTAAGGATTAATCAGTAACTAATTAGAGCATTGTAGTCCTTTATAATTGACAAATAGGTCTTTACATTTTAGTAATGAATTTGATCGTAACTTAACAAAGTTCTCTGTGGAGTAGTAAATCGAAGGTTTATTGGAGTAAGTATTGCAAAATTAAGGATTAATCTGTATCATAACCTATTAATTAGGGGACTCATAATCAAAATTTCTTATTGCATTTCATATACTGTAGTATATTCTATATGATCATTTCATATAAAGATTTAGTAAATAAATAGGGAGAGAAAAGAAACATTTAATTATGAAATAAAGAGAAGAGAATATAATTAGTGGATTTAATTGGGGGAACAAGGTGAGGTCCAATTGAATTAGAATTTAGTTAGATGGTATAAGTGCCTATCAAAAAGGCTTATAGCAATAGTAATCAAAGAGATGGGTCCCACCCAAGGCTATGCACAATTTAACCGTCGGAAAGTTGTTCACAACTCAAACGTGTTCATTCTAATCACAATTTGTCGGAAAGATGAAACTTAAACGTCGTTATGACAATCTAACCCCTCATAGTTAGACTGTCAAAATTGCAAAAAAATAAGCGTATTTTCTAAATTAAGTAAATAAATAACAACACTAGTGTTATATTCTTTAACTTAATAAACCTTAATCGTGAATTTAGAAGAAAGTTAATTACTATTACTAGTTCTTAATGGATAAACTTTCTTTCTATTCATTTTTTATACTAGTATTTAAAATGACTTGAACAATTCTCTTTATTATATATCGAATGTTTATAGTGTTTAGATAAGGGAACATATTTTCCTCGTGATGAAAATCTTAAATTATCATAATTTTCCTACGTATTTTACATTCCTATTTATGACAATTGGATCAAATTAACCCCATAAATTTAGAAAAATATTAGACTTATTAGTGAATAATGTGTTTAGAGATTAATTTTAACACTTATATTTTAAAGAAAAATTTACTAATAGATACAAAATTTGGGATCATCTTACTAATAAGTATAAAATGGATTGTATATACAGTCAAAGTTGCATACGAAAGTGCAAATGTATGTACGTACTATTTTTAATTTTGTACCTATTAGTAAGTTTGTAATTTTGAAATGTATCTACAAGTATGTCTATGTATTTAAAAATATAATTTTGAGTCAAAAGAATATTTTTATTACCGAATAATTGTATTGTATAGTTTCACATATATAATTATTTTTTATAAGAACGAACACAAAAAATGTATATATTCACCACGTACATTGTGTTTGTCATATTGCTTGACTAGCTATATACTTTCGCTTCGAGTAAAACCAACTTCCTTGAAAATAGTGATTTATAAAAGGCATTTTTTTAAAAGGATTAATTAAAGAGACAAAAAAAATGAAAGATATTGCTAATTTATTGACAATCATAACATTATATATATGAGTTGGAGCGTCAAATATTTATTTAATCAAAGTAAAAGACAAAATCATATATTTCTATTACTTTAGATTTTTCAGTAGTATTGCTATACTACTAAGTAAGATTTGTATTAATAAAGAAAAAATAAAAACATCGAAAGCCATAAAATTATATTTCAGTTCAGAAGTCGGAACCCTATTAAAAACCTTGCCCAAGAGAAAGACCTCCTTAAAGGCAAAACTTTTAATCAAGGAAAAATAAGTTTTTTTTGTTACAAAGGATATAATGGTAGTTACAAATTTTAAAAATGACTTGTATTTCACTTCTTATACAATAGTCTTATAAAGTAGTGTTAACATTTTCTTCCCATCAATAAATAATTAAATATATATATAACATTTTTTTATGAAAGTACATGTTCTAGAATAGTTTTACAAGAGTACAAAATATGTCCAACCACCACCTTAATTTCCCTAGACCTATCACTATATAAGGAGCTAAGGTGTCTATCAATTCTTCATCATTGGGTGCCGCCGCCTCCACCATGAGACAAGCAAAAAATGAAGGATCTCTTACAGTTGCTCAATGTTATAGATCTGCTACTCCCGGATGTTTGAAAAAACAGATCTAGGTTCCAGGAGAGGTTCATTGCTTTATTTTTTTTTGTTTAATTTTTTTTGTATCTCACCTCTCATATGGATCCAGCTCATACTGCTTTGTATAAAGTACAAAATGTTTGATAAGCGCTTATTTTGTTTCATTTTAGCTAACTTGGTTCTGCTTGACTTGTAGTTACATGAGTATATAAACTTCGAATGGTGTTTTTTTAAGTTGTAATTTATATTTCTTAGTTTTAAGTTGTAATTTATATTTCCATTTACACTTTCTCAAATACTAATATTTTGGACTCGACACACTGTGCTATATTAATTAAATTATATATGTTCCATATACAACACTTTATATGAATTCTTAAATGCTATAATTAAAATTTTAGTAAAAGAAGGATGCGTTATCGATTCTTTTTTTTTTATCGATTCGAGTTCTCCTATTTCAGTACGTACTTTATGTTAAAATAAATTATTATGTTATCACACTAATTACCACATGTCAATGTCTCATATGCACTTGGTGCACGGATATTAAATTCGTGCACTCGCTTTGACTCTGCCCATATTTTAATATTATGGACCCTTCTTTATCGCGCTTTCTCCCCCCTGTTTCAAAATTCTCGTTTCTTGTCCATTGCCACGTCAACGTTGGCTATCCATCTTTTCCATTACCACCTATTGAAATTATGGAATTTTGCTGCAAAATAAAATGATATCCAGTTTATTTTTCAAGGCACATAATCACAAATGAGAAAATAATTAAAATATAATATACTAATAATAACAATAGTAAATAAATAATGTCACGTAATTATACTAAAATACCACAAACAAGTCGCTCAACGACATTGAAACAATGGAAAACATGCAATCCAATAATTTTAATTGAACGTTTTAGTATTAACAAGTTGCATGTTTTTATATTTTTTAGTTGCACGGTTCAATATTAGATAGTTGCATGTTTTTATGTTTATTAGTTTCACGATTCAATATTAGCTAGTTGCATGTTTCTATGTTATATAGTTGTAATTTTTGTGTTAGCTAATTGCATGTCTCTGTACTAGTTAATTGCATGTTTATGTGTTATATAGTTGTATGTCACTACTACACATTTGAGCTTGGAGAGCTCCACTTGGACAACCATTTTTTCGAACAGCTCTCCAAGTGGTTCCTTGGAGAGCGGTTCTATTAAAAAAAAAAAAAAATGGTTAAAAAACATTCATGTCCAAGAATCAAAACTTAGATGTTAGATTCATAAATTTGTGCAAGGGTAATTGGAGAGCGGTTTTGAACCCATTTGTCAAAAAAAAGCTCAGACAAATGGTTCATAACAAACTCTCCAAGTGAATTTTTTTTTTTTTTTTTTGTAAAACTTTTATTTTTTTTTTTTTTTAATTTTAATTTGTAAATTCTTTTTAGGTACAGTTCAAATATTTTATTCTTTAAATTCTCGTGTTATTTCTTTTTAATATTCGTCGTATATAATGAGATTAACACAAACTCTTATGTAAAATTTGTTCATATATAATATTACTTGTTTAAATAGAAAAATATTACTTTTTTAGATAGAAAGGTATAACTTGTTTAAAGAAAAGTATTACTTGTTTAGATGAAAAAGTATTACTTGTTTAAAGGAAAATATTACTTATTTAGATAGAAAAGTATTACTTGTTTAGATGGAAAATTATTACAAGTTTAAAAGAAATTAAGGTAGTACTTTTTTTTTTTAAAAAAAGTACAAGTAAAAAATATAATTTTAATATATTTTAATTTAAATTTATATAAAAAAATAATTATATAAAAATGTGATTGAATTAATAAATAGGATAATTGAAATAAAGAATTTTAAAAAAAATTGTAAGAAAAAATGATTTTTAGAACATATAGAATTAATTTCATTAAATAAACGCAAGAAAAGTATTACTTGTTTAGATGAAAAAGTATTACTTGTTTAAAGAAAAGAATACCTTGTTTAAATAGAAAAGTATTACTAGCTTGTTTAAATAGAAAGGTATAACTTGTTTAAATAAATATATATATTACTTGTTTAGAATAAAAAATATTACTTGTTTAAAGAAAAATATTACTTATTAAGATAAAAAAAGTATATTACTTGTTTAGAAGGAAAAGTATTACAAGTTTAAAAGAAAGGTACGTAGTGTACTTTAAAAAAAAAACAAGTAAAAAATATAATTTTAATATGAGATTGCCTCAATTAATTGGTAGACTTGGTGGCTTATATATGAGATGCTTGGTAGGTTCGTGCCTAAAAATCGATTTTTTTTTTTAAAAAAAAAGTGTTGGAGAGCGGTTAAAAACCGCTGTCCAAGTGTATATGCTTGGACAACGGTTGAAAACCGCTCTCCAAGTGACCCTTGCAATGCGGTTGAAAACCGCTGTCCAAGTGCGATTTCTTGGACAGCGGTTTTTTATCAGCTGTCCAAACTTGGACAGCTGTTACTTGGAGAGCAGTTATAACAGCTCTCCAAGGTCATTTTTCACAGCTGTCAAGCCCAAATGTGTATTAGTGTGTTTCTGCATTATCTAGTTGCATGCTCTTATGTTTTCTAGTTGCACGATTTAGTATTGACTAGTTGCATGCTCCTGTCATAAGTAGTTGCACGCTTCTATTATTGATAGTTGAACGCTTCTATTATAAATAGTTGCACGCTTCTATTATAAGTAGTTGCACGCTTCTTTTATAAGTAGTTGCATGTTGTTGTGGTCAACTACACAAATTTCCCCGTCATGCTCGCCCACCGAACACATGGGCCAATTAAACGGTCAAATGCCACCACTGATACACCTCAATATTGGCGAACAAAGCTACTCGCCAGCCTAGCGAGCGGGTTGACGAATTGTCCGATCGATCACCCGTGCTCTTTTGTCCGTTCTACATCAAGACATCCTGCTCGCCCAAACGAACAAAAAAAGACAAGACATAGTCAAACCTACTCGCCCTTGAAAGCAAGCAGGGAGTGCTATCTGAAGGACTTAGTCGATGGTCATGTCACTTAGGTGAGCAAAATGGTCAGGCGAGGACAAAAACAATATTATTAGTGCCAGAATAAAGCCACTTGCTAAGTCAATACCACTTGGATGACAAGTCAGAAGCCCCACGAGCAGGCAAAGACGAGTGTCCTCTAAAGAGATGCCAAAAGAGATGTGGCAATCCAACACATTCCCTTGCATGACTCGAAATCGACAGCTCATACTTAGAAGGCACCACATGCTTGTCCCATACCCTATAAATAGGCCCTCACAGGTCATTAATAGGGTTCAAAAAATTGGAGAAAGAATCAACATTGGCCATATCCACCTACAAACTCATATGTAACTTTTGCTCGTCACAAACATATTGTGATCGACACATATCTCAAACTATGAATAATATAACCCTGGCTTGGTTCGCCCCCAGAAGTAGTCAATTAAGACAAACTGGGTCATCAAACCATCTTTATCATCTTACGTCACATTGTGCTCGCCTCACGTGTGCCTAATCTTTTGACATATCATCATCTTGTTTGTTAAGTCGCCACACTTGTAGCCACATCATATTTTCCACATCATACGACTTACAACAATGGGCGCTAGAAGGAGGGTGCCATGCCTCAATCAAAAAATACTCAAACTGAGAGGTCAGGACAGAGTCGACCTCAAAATCTGGAGGAAATACAAATCCAACCTCAGGAAGGTCAACCTCGACTAGTGACCCATTTGAAAGATATTGCCGATGATCCAGCCGCCACCGCCAAGGTTATTACTTTTCTCTTGAAAGCCCAAAAAGAAAGAATCGATAAAGAATTGATTAATCAAAAAGCCCAAAATGGTGAACACTCGCATATCCTTGATAGCGAACATGTTAAAGAAAGGGCGGATAGAAAGCGGGCTGAGAAAATAGCTAACAGTTCATCTGACAACGAATTGCCCCAGGGTTCCAGGCGATCGGCGTTCGAGCGATTGAGAGTGCTAGCAAAAGATCGCCTCGGGGACAACAGGCGCCCAGATCCAGGAAAGGAACCGCGGGAAAATATGATGGCCAAATCGGCTCCTCATATTCATTTCCGCAAGGAAAGGCATCCAGACCCCAAAAATTCGGTTGGCACCAAGTTATCCATTCACCATCAGAGGAACAGTCATGAGCGACCTCGAAAGGAGGGACTGCCCCATCATGAGCATGACCCCCTGGGTCCTCATGACGAAATCCAGCCTCGTTCCGGGTCGGTCAGCACCACTAAGTTCGTTGAAATGCAGAAGGTAATTGAGAGTTTACAAGCTGATTTAGCCTTCCACTAAGGGGGTTCCACTGGCGGGCACAATTCTGTGCTCTCCGCTCGCCCCTGCAATTATGACGGCTGAAGTACAAGAAAAGGTGGCCAAAAACAGACCACCCATCCCAATGTTCGACGTGGAGTCCGACCCACATGTTAACCTCAACAAATATATGGACTTTATGATCGCTATGGGGGCAACCGATGCGACACAGTGTCGATCCTTCCCCATGACTCTAGGTGATAGAGCGCACAGATGGTTTTCAACTTTTCCCGCCGCTTCCATCACATCTTTCACTCAATTGGGACAAAAATTCTTGTCTCACTGTTCATCCATGTGTGCCCAACAGGCCCCAAAACAGCGGCTAGCACATTTTTCTCAATTAAAAGGTGAAACAGATCGGGCATATGTAGAAAGGTTCGATCGATGTCTGTATGATGGAGCTCCCGTAGAAGAAGACGCCAAGGTCCTCACAGTGGTCGGGGGTTTAACTGTGAATACGGATATGTGGAAGGCGATGCACCAGGATTGGCCAAACATATATGCCGAATTTCGTGAGCGGGCAGCCAAGATCATAACAATGCAAGACCTACTCGCCCAGTCACGAGCGGGCCAGGAGACGGCGACCAAAAAGGAGGTGACGAGCAGAAAGCCAGCAGGTGAAGGGGGATATAAGCCCCCAGGTTCTTTCAAACCTTTGATGAGGGGACCAAAGCACATTCCTTACAAAGTGTGCTCGGCGTTTTTGCAGAAACCTTGTATAACCAGATTAAAGACCGAGATATGCTTGAAAAACCCCGGAAGATCTTCAGGGATAAAAACCGACTCAATGCGTCTAAGTTCTGTTCATATCACGAATACATAGGACACAACACCAAGGACTGTCGCGACCTGCTTCAACAACTCTGGAAACTATATGAAGAAAATTGCCTCACCCGATATCTCAAAAAACCAGTAAATAGGGAGGCCCGAGCAGAAAGGGCCAACGACCAAAAGAAATACAAAGAGGAGGAGATATCGGACAGCGATCAAGAAGAGTTTTGTCGACAGCTAGACTTGCCCAAGAAGGGCGCCCGACCATGGATAAAGGCCGAGATGGGCAAGAAATCAACATGATCCACCCCGATTATGGGCCAGTGGGGGGATGCTTTCAAGCTCCTACATTGTTGAACCGAAGGAAGAAGATGGAAATGCGCGCCATGCAAAGCGTTCACCAAGTAAATATGGTGACCACATCGGTTAACACCCCACCTTCCCACCAGATCATGTTTTCGGATGATGACCTCGACGGAATCATCACCCCCCACAATGATTCTCTAACTATCAGTGCCCGACTCCTCGGATTAAAGGTACATCGACTTTTAGTCTACACAGGGGTGTACACGAACATTCTGTTCGTCAATACCCTACACCAGATGGAAAAACAAGTTGGAGATCTAAGTATGTACATATAATCATGTGATCATACCATTATAGGTTTTGGGGAATCTATAACCCGACCTTATGGTTTGATTAGGTTAGGAGTCGAACTAGAATCGACTGCGAATCCAGAGATTCGACGAACTAGAATGCTAGATTTTGTAATCGTCGATGCTCGGTCAACATATAACGGGTTCCTGGGTCACCCTTTCATCCAGGAATTCAAAGCTGCCTGTTCGACTTACTACTATTGTGTCAAATTTCCAACCGTTGATGGAACGGGCAGCGTAAAAGGCGATCAGAAAAAAGCCGGGATTATTTATTATCGTACACTTTGGAAAAACAAAGCATGGTAAACATGATGGACCAAACACCTGATGAAGTCGGAGAATCAAGTCAAGTGGGTGCCAGGGCGAGTGCAATTCCCGGGTCGAGCACAAAGTCCCTGGCGAACGCAGAACCCTGGCAAACCGAACAAAACCCAGAACTTATGGACGAAGATTTATCCAATCAACAACCCAGATATGAAGTGTTGGGATATTTTAGTTTTGATGAATTATGCCAAAACATTATCAACTTGTGTTATTGAAGATAATTTACAGATAACAAGTTGAGGGGGAACGAAAGAACAAGTTGAGGGGGAACTCACGAAATCAGAAGTAGATGATCGAGATCAGACGAGGCTGCAGACGAGACTAATCGAGATCAGATGAGTTAAACAAGTTTCGAGTTAACTGATGAGCTGTGCAAATCAGATGAGGAGAAAAGCTAAGCCAAAGAAATCGAACGAGAGAGTCGGTGATCGGATGATCGAAGAATGACGAAAGCCGATCTAATGATCGAAGAGCGTATATGTTGATCGTAAAGAAACCCACCGTAAGATCAAGAGAAGGTTGCAGATCAGAAGAGGAGCAGATGAGACTGATCAAAATCAGACGTGATCGAGATCAGATAAGATAACATGATATGCTAACCTGATGTATTGACCTGATGCTATCCTGAGATATTGACCTGAAGATGTGTTGATCTGATCACCGAAGCCGATCGATCAGCAAGAAGAAATCGATAGCTCGAAATCAAGTGACCCGAGGGTCACCGAGTAAAAGTGAATCGAGGGTCGATGTCCGGTCGAAGAGTGAACTCAAGAAGCCCGAAAGTGTCAAGATGCCCGACGACATTAAAGTCCGCTAAAGAGAAGTCTGCTGAATCAAGAATCCTGAGACTCAAAGAAAACCTGAAGACTCAGAGAAATCTAAGTCTCAGAGAAACCTGAGACTCAGACGAAGAATCTGAAGACTCAGAGAAACCTGATGACTCAGAAAAACCTGAAGACTCAGAAGATCCTGAAGAATATAGCCGTTAGATTCAGCTGACGTGGACCAATGAGAGGAAGACAACCAGCCTGAAAAAGCTGTAGAACTTACAGAATAATATGGATTTGAATGTGATTCTCTCCAACGGTAACATTCAAATCCACACTATAAATACAAGGTCTTTCATCATTCTAAAGCGTGGAAAGTGTGGAGAATGTGGCAAAAAATGCTACAGAGCTAAGAAGACATATACTCAAGCTTTCCCACCATACAACATAAGTCTGTAGATATACAAATATATTCAAGAGTGTTCTTAAACCCAATCTAAGCAACCCACGATATATCCTAAGCTTAGAGAGATTTTCTCAACCTTAGCATTGAGGTTAAACAAATGTAAGGGAAAATCTCAACCTAGTTGGAGACACCAACCCAAACCCAAACCCTATTGTTTGGTAGTTTGTGTGATTGTTCGAGTTGTAAAGAGTGAGTAAGCTGCAGAGTAGTCAGCCAGAAAACTCAAGGAAGAAGTGAGTAAGCTACAGTGAGTTAGCCTGAAAGCTTGTAGGCGATCCCGTGAAGGGTGATAAGTCCCGAGGCGAGCCCGAGAGGGTGAAAAGTCCAGTTTGAAGGAATTTCCCTAGGAACAGGGAGAGTGGATGTAGGAGCTTGAGTCTCCGAACCACTATACTTTGTTGTGTTCTTTATTGCTTTATGTTCTTACTTGTCATATGCATTCAATTATAAGCAAAACACAACACATAGGTTTAAAAGCAAAAATTTTGAATCACCATTCCTTCTCCCCTGTTTTATATGCATTAAATGATTTTTCCGCATTTCATGGGTTTTTCACCGGGACCAACAAGTGGTATCAGAGCAGGAGTTCAAAAGATCACTTTTAATATGATCACCTGAACTGATCTTTCTAAACAAAAACCTGTTTCTTTAAAGATGCATATATTTTAATGTTTTGGCGTCATTATCAAAAAGGGCAAAATTCTTGGGATATTTTAGTTTTGATGAATTATGCCAAAACATTATCAACTAGTGTTATTGAAGCTAATTTACAGATAACAAGTTGAGGGGGAACGAAAGAACAAGTTTAGGGGGAACTCACGAAATCAAAAGTAGATGATCGAGATCAGACGAGGCTGCAGACGAGACTGATCGAAATCAGATGAGTTAAACGAGTTCCGAGTTAACTGATGAGTTGTGCAAATCAAATGAGAAGAAAAGCTAAGCCAAGAAATCGGGAGAGAGTCACCGATCGATGATCGAAGAACAGACGAGCCGATCCGATGATCGAAGAGCGCATAAGCCGATCGAAAGAAATCGACAGTAAGATCGTAAGAGAAGGTTGCAGATCAGAAGAGGAGCAGATGAGACTGATCAAAATCAGACGTGATCGAGATCAGATTAGATAACCTGATATGCTAACCTGATGTACTGACCTGATGCTATCCTGAGATGTTGACCTGAAGATGTTGATCCGATCACCGAAATGATCGATCAGCAAGAAGAAATCGATAGCTCGAGTCAAGGACCCGAGGGTCAAGGAGTAAAAAGTGACCGAGGGTCGATGTCCGGGTCGAAGAGCCAACTCAAGAAGCCCGAAAAGCGTCAAGATGCCCGACGCAGACAAAGTCCGGCCAAGAGAAGTCTCATTGAATCAAGAATCCTGAGACTCAGAGAAAACCTGAAGACTCAGAGAAATCTGAGACTCAGAGAAACCTGAGACTCAGAGAAACCTGAGACTCAGACGAAGAATCTGAAGACTCAGAGAATCTGAAGACTCGGAGAATCTGAAGACTCAGAGAAACCTGAAGACTCAGAAAAACCTGAAGACTCAGAAGATCCTGAAGAATATAGCCGTTAGATTCAACTGACGTGGACCAATGAGAGGAAGACAACCAGCCTGAAAAAGTTGTAGAACTTACAGAATAGTATGGATTTGAATGTGATTATCTCCAACGGTAACATTCAAATCCACACTATAAATACAAGGTCTATCATCATTCTAAAGCGTGGAGAGTGTGGAGAATGTGGCAAAAGATGCTACAGAGCTAAGAAGACATATACTCAAGCTTTCCCACCATAGAACACAAGTCTGTAGATATACAAATATATTCAAGAGTGTTCTTAAACCCAATCTAAGCAACCCAAGATATATCCTAAGCTTAGAGAGATTTTCTCAACCTTAGCATTGAGGCTAAACAAATGTAAGGAAAAATCTCAACCTAGTTGGAGACACCAACCCAAACCCAAACCCTATTGTTAGGTAGTTTGTGTGATTGTTGGAGTTGTAAAGAGTGAGTAAGCTGCAGAGTAGTCAGCCAGAAAACTCAAGGTAGAAGTGAGTAAGCTACAGTGAGTTAGCCTAAAAGCTTGTAGGCGATCCCGTGAAGGGTGATAAGTCCCGAGGCGAGCCCGAGAGGGTGATAAGTCCAGTTTGAAGGAATTTCCCTAGGAACAGGGAGAGTGAGTGTAGGAGCTTGAGTCTCCGAACCACTATACTTTGTTGTGTTCTTTATTGCTTTATGTTCTTACTTGTCATATGCATTCAATTATAAGCAAAACACAACACATAGGTTTAAAAGCAAAAATTTGGAATCACCATTCCTTCTCCCCTGTTTTATATGTATTACATGATTTTTCTGCATTTCATGGGTTTTTCACCGGGACCAATATGAAGTACCAGACATAGAACCTCGAATAGGATTTAATCCTATGGAGGTCGACCAAGAGCAACCGAGTTCAATCATAGACCCTCGATGGAAACAGATGAAGCGGCGAGCAATGCCCGTCGAAGAATTGGAGTCTATTATGCCCGATCCGGATAGACCAGGTCTAGAATTTACATTGGTTCAGAACTCCCGGAACCAATCAAAACGGACATGATTACTTATCTCCGGGCAAATCTGGACTTGTTTTCATGGTCACATGAGGACATGGTCGGCATCAACCCAAAACATGCATGCCACCGCCTTAATATTGATCCAATACGGGTCCCAGTAATTCAAAAGCGAAGGAAGTTCGGCCCAGAAAAGTATGTCGCTCTAAATGTTGAGATAAAGAAACTGCTCGATAACAAACTGATTCGGGAGGTCGAATGCCCAAGATGGCTAGCAAATCCTGTGTTAGTTCGAAAATCAAATGGTGCTTGGAGATTATGTGTAGATTTTACCGATCTAAACAAAGCCTGTCCCAAAGATAACTTCTCGATGCCACATATCGACTATTTGATCGATAGTACAACAGGTCATGAGCTCCTGACATTTATGGATGCGTTCGTTGGGTATCATCAAATCCCCATGCATCCTGATGACCAAGAAAGTACGGCTTTTTGCACCAAGAAGATTATGTATTGCTGGAAGCGCATGCCGTTTGGATTAAAGAATGCAGGAGCGACTTATCAAAGGCTGGTGAACAGAATGTTCGATGAGCACATTGGGCGAACAATTGAGGTTTATATCGACGACATTGTGGTCAAAAGCGAACACAAGGAGGATCATCTCAACCATCTCGCTCAAACTTTTGACATTCTCCTGGCGTATAACATGAAATTGAACCCGAAAAAATGCAGTTTCGGGGTTCATTCTGGGAAATTTCTCGGACATATGGTCAGCCAATGAGGAATTGAAGCGAACCCATCAAAAGTCCAAGCCGTGCTTGTCATGCAAGCTCCCAGGAATGTTAAGGAGGTCCAAAAATTGACGGGTCATCTAGCTTCCTTAAATCGTTTCGTATCGCGAACCGGGGATAAGTGAAAACCATTCTTTGAAGCACTAAAGAAAGGGAAATTCCAGTGCACTGAGCATTACATTCGAATCGCTAAAGTCGTACTTGGCTGACACACAAATTCTTTCCAAACCAATACCAGGCGAACAACTTTATCTTTATTTGGCCGCTTCGAAAGCACGTAATCAAATAATTGTGGTTTCGCCCGAAAGGAAGGACAAACACATTTGCCTGTGTATTATATTAGTCAAGTGCTCAAAGATGCTGAATTAAGATATCCACCTCTGGAAAAGCTGGCGTACGCCCTCATAATGAGTGTTCGTAAGCTAAGGCCATATTTCTTCGACCACTCCGTCAAAATTCTAACCACATTTCCACTACGGCAAGTCCTACACCGACCAGACACGGCAGGAAGACTACTCAAATGGGCAGTGGAATTGGGCCAGTTCGACCTCACTTTTGCTCCACGAACCGCAATCAAAGGTCAAGCAATGGCGGATTTTATGGTGGAATTAACGTATCCACAACCGCTTGAAAGAGGAATCAATCTTTGATGGCACATGTATGTGGATGGATCTTCAACGAACACAAGAGCCGGAGCAGGCGTGGTTCTCATTAGCCCAACACGACAAACTTTCACAACGGCTATCCGTTTTGATTTCTCAGCCACGAATAATGAAGCCGAGTATGAAGCTCTGATTGGCGGCCTACATATGCTATGTCGATGGGAATTCACAAACTGATGATATATAGTGACTCTCAGTTAATTGTATACCAAGTATTGGGCGAATATGAGGCACGGGGCGAGCATATGATACAATATCAGTTGCTCGCCAAGCAACTACTCGAGCAGTTCGAACAGGTTTATATCGAACCACTTCCCCGATTAGGCAACTCATTCGCCTACACTTTAGCACGTTTGGCAACAGCCGAGGGGGTGACTAACACAACTGATATAGTGGTCGTCACGACTGGCTTGCCATCAATCCCGAGGGCGGTGATAGTTCAAATAGAAATCGAACAAGAAACCTGGATGACCCCAATTCTAAAATACCTACAGAATGGTGTCCTCCCCGAAAGCAAAGCGCAAGCTGTTCACTTACGATTACAGGCTGCTCGCTATACAATTCTTGGCGAGCACCTATATAAACGGAGTTTATCACTTCCATTGCTGAAGTGTATCACCTCCGAAGAAGGCCATCGAGTTTTAGAACAAATTCACTCAGGAGTCTGCGGGAACCATACAGGCGGATACGCCTTGGCATACAAAGCCATTAGACAAGGGTATTACTGGCCTACATTGAAAAAGGATTCGATTGCCTATGCTCGGGCGTGTCATAACTGCCAGGTATACGCTCCATTCATCCATAGTCCCCCCGAAGAGCTGGTGTCAGTTTACAGTCCTTGGTCGTTCGCTAAATGGGGAATCGACCTGATCGGCCCTTTCCCCACTGGCACGGCGGGGGTAAAGTACGTTGTGGTTGCCATCGACTATTTCACCAAATGGGCAGAGGCGAAGCTGTAGTTAAGATTACCGAGCAAAGAATGTGGAATTTTGTTTGGAAAAGCATCATTTGTCGTTTTGGACTCCCCCAGTCATTAGTCATAGATAATGGCAAACAATTCGATGGGAGTGAATTCCGATAAAATTGTGCTCGCTGGGGAATAAAAAAACATTATTCCACCCTATATTATCCACAGTCGAACGGACAAGTTGAGGCCGTCAATAAAATTATCAAGCATACCCTCAAGGCTAAACTTGATAATTCCAAGGGAGGAGGATGGGCGGAAGAGTTGCCCGAGATCTTATGGGCATGCCAAACTACTTTCAGAACATCAACGACTGGGGGGTATTGTTGTGGTCAACTACACAAATTTCCCCGTCATGCTCGCCCACCGAACACATGGGCCAATTAAACGGTCAAATGCCACCACTGATACACCTCAATATTGGCGAACAAAGCTACTCGCCAGCCTGGCGAGCGGGTTGACGAATTGTCCGATCGATTACCCTTGCTCTTTTGTCCATTCTACATCAAGACATCCTACTCGCCCAAACGAACAAAAAAGACAAGACAGAGTCAAACCTACTCGCCCTTGAAAGCAAGCAGGGAGTGCTATCTGAAGCACTTAGTCGACGGTCATGTCACTTAGGCGAGTAAAATGGTCAGGCGAGGACAAAAACAATATTATTAGTGCCAGAATCAAGCCACTTGCTAAGTCAATACCACTTCGATGACAAGTCAGAAGCCCTACGAGCAGGCAAAGACGAGTGTCCACTAAAGAGACGCCAAAAGAGACGTGGCAATCCAACACACTCCCTTGCATGACTCGGAATCGACTGCTCATACTTAGAAGGCACCACATGCTTGTCCCATACCCTATAAATAGGCCCTCACAGGTCATTAATAGGGTTCAGAAAATTGGAGAAAGAATCAACATTGGCCGTATCCACCTACAAACTCATATGTAACTTTTGCTCGTCACAAACATATTGTGATCGACACATATCTCAAACTATAAATAATATAACCCTGGCTTGGTTCGCCCCCAGAAGTAGTCAATTAAGATGAACTGGGTCATCAAACCATCTTTATCATCTTACATCACATTGTGTTCGCCTCACGTGTGCCTAATCTTTTGACATATCATCATCTTGTTTGTTAAGTCGTCACACTTGTAGCCACATCATACTTTCCACATCATACGACTTACAACACACGCTTCTATTATAAGTAGTTGCACTCTTCTGTTATAAGTAGTTGCACACTTCTATTATAAGTAGTTGCACACTTCTTTTATAAGTAGTTGCATGCTTCTATTATAAGTAGTTGCACGCTTCTGTTATAAGTAGTTGCACTCTTCTATTATAAGTAGTTGCCCTATAAAATTCCTTTTGTCATGCTATATAATATTTGTACTTACATTTGAGAAGATAGTTTTTACCAGAAACATGCAACTATCTAATACTGAAATATTAAGTCAAATAATTTGGGTTATTAAAATTAGAAAACTAAATAATTTGGGTTATTAAAATTAGAAAATGAAAATAAAATGGGTTATTAAAAGTAGAAAATGAAATAAAACAATTTGGGTTATTAAAATTAGAAAATAAAAATAAAATGGGTTATTAAAAATAGAAAAAAAAAGAAAAAAAAGAGAGGTGTGACATTCGAACCTTTTACCTCAAGGTTAAAAAGAGCCCAATTAACCACTTGAAAAAAGCCCAACTGTGGAAAAGTAGCGACCACATACCATATTACCTCGATCCACGACCCGATTTTTCAAATGGATTACCCATATACGTGAGTGCCCAAGAGACCCACTCTTACCACATAACGTTTTTAAAAATAATAAAAATACTAAAGGAAATGCCAACTGAAATCTTATGTATCATATCTATCTATACTATTTTAAATTTTAATTTTAAATTTTTTAAAAGTGGCAAGGGTTGTGAAATTATTTTCAGACCTTTTTACCCCTGCCACAATTTATAATATTCAATTACATCCTTCTATTACTTTTATTTTATATATTTAATTATTTTATTTTAATTCACTTTTTATTGTTTCTCATTTTATTTTATTTGTTTCTCTTTTTCTTTTGCAGAAAGCCAAAAACCTTTTATTTTTGGGTGAAAAACATTAGGGTACAAAGTGTTAAGATAAAAAGCATTTTAGTACACGGTTTTTTCCCAATTACATGTAACTACAAAATCAGCTTCTAAATTGTCCTTAATACCCTCAATTTCCCTTGCCTTAATAACCTGCACTGATTTGCCTGTTGCTTTACAGAATGAACAGTTATATTACATTTAATAATATTTTTCGGCGGAACCGAGGCAAAGAATGCAGATTTCCCAATGTATTATTGTAGCTTGTCTGAAACTTCATTTTATTATACAAAAAATTTCGAATTCTCTCATACCGAAATCAAATGCGAAGAAAAAAGGAAAATTTCTGCTGAAATCTTCAAAATTGCTTCAGCCCAGGTATTTTCGATCACAACAAACTTGTAAATACTACGATTCTTTTTGTTACAAGTGGTTATTTCTTTTAAAATTTGTTTTTATCAGAAAGATTTGGGTGAAATTACTATTTATATATATATTTGTGAATATTTCTAGTTCGTATTCGTAATTTAGGTTTTCGAAATTTTTGTAGTTATACATTTTCATTCTGGTTTCAGTTTTGGGATTTGTAAGTTTGTATGGGGTGTTTGTCAAGTTTTTGTAGTTGTACAAATCATTTCTAGTCACATGATTTTTCTTGTAAAACGTAGGAACAACTCATTTTGGAATTTGCGTGGAGGCTCTTAAATGGGTAAAGGTATGAAGCTTAGGAGTTATTATTATAGTTCTTCGGATGATGAGGAAGAGGAACATGCCGTGAAGAGAAAGCATGATGGCCAAGGAGAAAAAGCTATGAAGGTACAAGTATACACATTGTACTTTTGTTTTTATTTTGATACTGACGAACATTTTTTTGCACTTTTGACTTATTTATGGTACTATAGTGTGTGTGATTGTACTTTTTTGTTTCTATATAGTTTTTACTGTTATATTGATGCATTAGTTATGATTTTCATTGGTACTATATTTTAGGATCTTCTACTGGTAGAAAGAAGAATCAGCTGAAATGTATGAAGGGAAAAGGTTTGGTTTTTAACCTTTGGGCAGCTGATAAAGAGTATATAACATGTTACATGTAATTTTTTCTATTTTATAATGCAATTTATATACACTCCTATTTATGATAGGGAAAAGGACAAAAACCTATTCGACTTCGACTGAATCAGGTGTTTTTTGTGCTTTTATCATTGTATAGTATGGTTTTGTTTTAAAATTTGGTTTTATAATAATTGTTTAAACTTTATACAGACACTCAAGCTTATACAAGGCAAAGAGATGAGACTAGAAGGAAAAAGAAGAAGAGGAAGACCGATTCAAAGAGAGGTAAACTCTTTTGTAATTATTTTTTGTTTATAAATTTGAAATTAGTATAATAATAGAAGATTTATATGTTGTATGGTTATCAGGTAGTAATAGGTTGAAGGGTCCATTAGATGAATTGCTTGATGCATAACCTCGGAGTACAGTGATTGTGATGAAGTATTAAAACCGAAGAACCGTTTTGGTTAGATATGTTATACATTTTCTATGCAGATCCGAATATACTTATAAAAGCCATTAAATCTGATGCTATTCTTTTGTTTCCCTGTTTAGGTGGTGTGAAATTTGATGATTCCTGTATAAACTATAGGGCTAACTTACAAACAACTGCTCGAGAATTGAAGTATCTTCATTTCACTGAAAAACATAAAACTGAGTTAAAAAGGACTCATTTCTGGCTGTTAATTGATGCACTTTTAAAGGCTGATTTTAATAAGTTACTAGATGTCACAAATATGAGGAGGATATATGGAGTATTCTAATGACATTTGATATGCGTACTGAAAGTTTTCTGATTGGAGATGACAAGCTGACTTTAACGTCGATAGATGTGCATTTAATCCTAGGTGTGGGTGGTGGTGGGAAGGCAATTACACTTAGGGATACTGACTATGATTTACCAGATTGGGTTAATAGGTGTTTTGCGAAAGAGTTAAGTGACACAAATGGTGGGTATGTTCTATACAAGAATAATGTTCATTCCAAGTTAAAGGAGATGATTAGTTTGGTAGATGATTGCAGTGTGCAGGATGTAGCTAGATTAACACACCTTTATATGTTGACATCATTGTTGACACCGTGCTAAAATTCATCAGTCCCATGGCATATGACAGTTCATTTATAAGATTTGAATGGTGTTTGCAATTATGACTGGTGCAAACTGGTGGTTGATACACTGATCGGCAGGATTAAGACAAGCAACAATTTGAAAGTAGGTGATTGTGTTATTCTATTACCGGTAATGCTACTTTGTTTTTTTTGTTTTTTTTTTGGTACTGTTTTTAAAATGGACTTAATAACATCTATATTATATCTTTATGCAGTTTTGGTTGTGTGAACACACAAAATTGATTGATCCTATCAATGAAATGGCTTTTCCACGTTTCGTGTTTACAAGCTGTCCAACACATTCGTGAGACATGTTTGCTTCTGAAATGATAAAGTAGTTAGACCCGGACTGGATCTTTGCCTTTATCAACAAATTGCATCTCTTGCCATCAATCGAATCATCACCACATATCGCAGGTACATACTTGGCATCGTTCCTTTTGTATATAAAGTTGAATCCCATCTTGGTAGAATACTTAATTAGAGCCTTTCTAAATTCTACAACACCACCCCTAAAAATCTTCCCAACACCACCATCCAGTAAATGTGCCCAATCATCATAAAGTTTATGCCTCTTTGAAACAGATGGGCAAACATCAAAAGATGGTCTAATTCCTAATAGAGAATCACTTCCTAAACAACCACCAAATGCCCCATCATCATCATCCAAATCAGAATCGACGACTTCACTATCTTGCAAACTAATCTCATTTGACCCCTGCACTCCAATATTGTTATATACACCACCAGAAATTGCCACATCATTTGCACAAAATTGAACCCCAATTATATTCTTACACTGTAATTCACAAATTGTCATCAAATTTCTAAAATCATCATCACTACACAATGCCACGTTGGTAAAATCACCCACAGAAGCAGAAAATGAGAGCTCCCTTGAAAGAAATTCGGGCCAACAGACGCATACCTAATTAACACTCCGGAAAAAACACCAATAGAAGCATTAAAAACGCAAATACCAGTAATCAGCTTGACTAACAGAATCAGAGCCACTTGACTACATGTAACTACAAAAATCAGCTTCTAAATTGTCCTTAATACACTTTGGGTAAAATTACAGTAATCAAATTGACTAAGAAATTCTAGCCAAAAAGACGCATACCTGATTTTTGAAATCGATGAAGGATGAAATAGCTTGTAGTGATATTTGCTTGCACCGATCACCGTGTTTCATGCTAATGATGATTGTCGAGTTCATCAGCTCGAATTTTGCTCAAAAGGATTCAAGAAATTTGACAAATGGCGTAAGAAATTGGGAAAATTTCTCCCCAATAGGTAGAACACAAGGAACCCAAAATACACAGTGATCGACTTGTATCTGATTTCGTCCCCAATCTGTAAAAAAATTGGAAGAATTTTCCAGAATTGATTTTCAAAACCCACCAGAAACTCGTTTCTGTGGGTATACCTAATATTTCCTTCAACAAATGAACCCATGCAATAGATGATATACCATATAATTTGAAATTCAAATTCGGATGAACAGTATATGATGGGACAATCTGATGATGACAAAACTTCTGCAGAGTTTACGGCGGCTTGGAAAACCGAGGATGGGGGGAGCTGAGCTTTGGGGATTCAATTAAGGGGTATTTGTGTCTTTCACCCTATATAGTTTGTATCTTAATGTAATTGTAAAAAGCAAGTGTATGTAATAGTTAGGGTAACCAAAAACTCGTACCTAACTGTAATTTTTTCTTTATTTTTCCTCTTTTACAGATCGGTCGGAATTCTGGCCAGCCAACATGTCTCCGGGGCCCATCGCTACGCCGTTGTCCCCGCCCACAAAATTAAGTTTCATTGCTTTAATTCTGGGTAAGCGATAATCTGTCTGCAGCGCCCATCGCTGTCGCCGCCCCCGCTGCCACCCCCGCTTCCGCCGCCGCCCCGACCCTCCAACAGGTTTAAGTTTGTTGCTTGAATTCCAGGTAAACTGGATTTGGTTTCATTGATTAGATTTCGGGGCCTTGAATTTGATGATTTTTGTTTGGGATTTAGGGGTTTAGGGCTTTGAATGTTTTTTTTTTCCCTCTTCAGCAAGCCCGCCATTCCGGCTCCTCTCCGGCTCTTTCAGGTATTATAACTATGATTGTTGACGATTCAATTCAAAGCCCTGTTCAAATGGTAACTTTCTTGAATTTATATTGTGAATTAGGTCCAAGAATTTTTGTGTCATATTAAAACTTTTTATCCAGCGGGGTGGGGCGGCCACATAATTCCTGAAAATCACTATTTTATTCTTTTATATATGTGCATTGTAGATATATTTTTGTGTAAATTAAATTATTTTTCCTTTGCCCCACAAAAAATGCTCGCGGACATACTATATGTCTTGGCCTTGACGATGTCCTTTGAAGAAGAAAAGGCATACAGTCACACTTTGCTCCATTATCAAATAGTTTTTTGGTATAAACATCTAATTATTAATGGCAATCTCTTTTCTGTGTATAAACTATTGAAAACATCTAATAATTTTAGCATAAAAAATAAGGTCTCAACTCAACAGTTATTATGAAGTGCCTGGTTTATACATTCATATCTTATTGTATTCCTACATTCGTCTATGAGTAATTGCTTTTAGTGCATGAAACTCCGAATTGGTTAGATTAAATCATTCTGCAAAACCTGATGTGTTAAAGGTAACTCATGAATGTTAAATTTGAATAGCATCCACTTTTATGCATTATGAATGCAAAATTTGAGGTGCTTCAGAATATTTTGTAGCAGAAGATGCAGAAGAGACTTATCGTTCCATTTCCATTCTTTAATATTGTTTTGTTCTGTTATATGTGCTTCGAGTTATGTTCTACTCGTGCCTTTTGTCTTGAACCAGTTGAGATATGTGTTCATTGTGTGTGTGTAATATTGTTGTGGATATGTTTGTATCAATTTAGTGATAACATTAGTGGAAAATAGATATGGAAAATGGCAGTCATATGAGTGTAATCAAGCTTCCAATAATATGATTGAACTAAATAATATTTCTTTAATTATTCTCTTTTGACTGTATATTTATAATATTTTGTGAGATGTGACTTTTGTTTCACCTTACTACCGTCCACTGATCAGAATTACCATGTGATGCAACAGAAAATTCCAATGGCCATCATCAGGCGCAACATAAAATCTGTCAATGGAAATGGAGAAAAGAACGAGGATGAAGGGGTTTAAGAAGGAGATGGGAGATTTTAGAAGAATTTTGAAATTGAACCAGATGGCGGAGGAATTTGTGCCACTGTCAGTCCCGGATGTCGGATCAGCCTTTGGCAGTGGCAACACAGGGTCGTGGTTGTCTTATGATATTTTTTTAATCGGTAGGGAGATGATTATGTATATTTTCTGATTGTTTTCGGAGCTTCTAATGAGAGAGGCACCGGTTTGATGTTCGGCCTGCAACAATTGGTTTTTCCGCCATACCTTTCAATCTGTGCATAGGTACATTAAATAGCCCACACTCTTTAACTTTGCATATATAGATTAATTATGTATTCTAATTTGCATGGCTCATTTCTTGAATTTCCAGAATCTTATTTTGGTATTTGGATTCTATTTCTATGAATTTTGGTATTTAATTTATGCTTGAGTTGTTACTTTTTGAAGCTGGGTACATAAGCCAGAGGGATATATAGATTCATGTTTATTATGATTTTAATGATATGGTCATTGGTCTCAACACAGACGGTTTCGTCCAGCTCAGTTTCATTCAATCGGAACTTCAGATTTGGTGAATAAAGAAGATGAATTTGATACATAATTCTTGGTTACAATTCGATGACATTTTGTTGGAGAATAATCCTCGCTTGTGCGGTATTCAACCTTTGGCCTCCTCAATTCCCTCTGTACCATGCTGCTGTTCTAGGCCACCATGAGGTATGGTGAAGCTTTATTTTGTTTATAATTTCTAATATTCGTCTTTCTTTTTAAATTTTATAGATAATTTCCATGCTAATGGCAAAAAAAAAAAAAAAAAAAAAGAAACATGGAGATATTATTTTTGGCTTGTGGAGAAGAAATTGTGAATTAAATTATTTGAGGCAACATGATTCTCGGATAGATTCGGAGAGGAGAATCTAAACACACTCACAAATCCCCCCAATCATAACTCTCCAACGTGAATCATAACTAAGCTTCTGTTAATCCTTCCACCTTATCCTATCCCATAACAATTGAGTTTGGAAACAATATAAGAGTTTGGCCTTTCAATTACCAATTAATGAGCCTAAATAATTTTATGATTATTTTAAATATCTACTCAACTTGCACGCTTTCTCTGTTTTCTATTACTCTTTAGCTTTTGACATGAATTATATTTGTGTGTTTGAGAAGAAGATTTGGTGGCTATCTTCAATCTAAGTTGTTCATAGTTTAGTTGATTTCCTTTTGCCATTTTTTGTTCTTGAATTTGTTTTTGGTTGAATTGGCTGGAAGGGTTGTGGATTAATCTACGTCCCTGTGGGCTGTGTTGATGTATTTGTATTTGTTAGTACTTTTTTAGCTCAATTGTATATCCATGTACATTCTATTCCCATTGAATGTTTACAGTATCCATTTTTCTCAATGGGGTTAATCAGGGAAACATTCTTTTTCTTCGAGTTCTTTTTCGGGCTATGTGAAAATACTTGCAAATAACTGTATAGGGCTCTTCTTTAATTTTAATCATGAGTTTGGGAACTGAATTTTAAATATGCATTCCAATTAATTCAATTTGTTAGGATGAAATAACATATTTTGTTATATTATGATGTTATGATTTGAGTCTTCTGAGATCATCTTTGTTTTGGAAATGCAATATCTGAGATTGCAAGGAGTGAAATATACAGTCCAATTACATCAATTGGTAGGATTTCTTCTCTGTCCACCCTATTCATATTCTTCTCTTTTTCATCATTGATTATACTTTCATCCTTCATAAATATTTTAGAGTTGTCATGTATCTAGAACAAAAGAGTGGGTGGAAATGACCCTGTGATAAGTGATCACAAGATTTAATATTGTTGGATAAATTCTTTTATTGCTTTAATGGTGATATATATTTCTCTCTGGTGTTGTATTTTCCAGTTTGTATTTATTTTTTTTGGTCAGGATTTTTCAGTTTGTATTTAAGGAGATTGTCATAGGGATTTTGAAGTGAACAGACTATCCGAGGAGAAAGTAGCAAATATATTGAAGAATACATGCTTGATTTCTTTTGTGTAGGTTACTAAAAGTTTTCTTTTCCCTGTTTCTTTGACATGGAGAGCTTCGGATACCAAATGCGAAGACATTAAGATTTGCTACATTCTCCGTGGACCTCAAAGGTAATCGGATACTAAATTGAAGGCATTAAGATCTATTACATTCTATGGATGTACAATATGCTGATGTTAGTGAATTACATGCTCTTACAAAGATTAACAATCATATTGTAGATTTACTGTGCTGTGTTACTTGAGTGAATTACTTTGATTTGTATTGGATATGCTCTAATGAGATATACAATAATATTTATGAATTTAATATTCTAGAGAAACTAATAAAAGAATGAGGACTATGAGGTCGATACAAAAGTTCATGGTATAAGGTGTGAGATAAGTTTCTGACCGTCAACTTTATCAAGTTATTAAGACCTTGCGTTGATTTTGTTGGGTGTTCTTATAATTCGAGGAGAATGTTTCAAATGCATTAGTGTGTATCCACCATAATCATACAGATTCACAAGGTTGGGGTATATCTCCAAGAATACGTATTCTCTCATAAGCTTTTCAAAGAAATTTTCATACAAAATACAAAAATGTCGAGATACGAGAAAATTTTTACAACGTTTAGAGACTAAAGTAAGACAACTTCCTTTAACAATGGAATTCTTTAATACAAAAAATGTAGATAATACGTGCTATTCATTTTGAGAAAAATATTATTTAAATCACTCAACAACATCTTATATTTTAGAACTAAACTAATGGTATTTGGAGGAGATTTCAGGCAAGTACTTCCAGTAGTTCCTAAAGCAACAAGACAGTAAGCGGTTAACGAGAGTCGGATACGACTTTGATTTCAGAGAAAGTGAGAAGCATAGAAAGAGAGCATGGGAATGGATCACTGCTTATGATCTCACTTCGCCTATAATAGATAAAGGGCGGAAGTAGCTGCTAGCAAGTCGCGGTAGGATTTATCAGAACTTCCAGATACTGGTCTACCAGATACAGCCAAAGCCAAAACAGAGACGCCCAAGGAAAGATCCACTTCCGGCGGATCCTACATGTTGGGATATTTTAGTTTTGATAAGTTATGCCAAAACATTATTAACTTGTGTTATTCAAGCTAACTTACAGATAACAAGTTAAGGGGGAAAACAAATTGAGGGGGAAAACAAATTCAAGCTAACTTACAGATAACTCACGAAATCAGAAGAAGATGATCGAGATTAGACGAGGCTGCAGATGAGTCGTGATCGAGATCAGATGAGTAAAGATGAGTTCCGGAGTCAACTGATGTGCTGTGCAAATCAGATGTGAAGAAAAGCTAAAGCCAACAAATCAGAAGAGAAGGCAGATCAGAAGATGAGCAGAAGAGACTGATCAAGATCAGACATGATTGAGATCAGATATGAAGAGGAGAAGATAAGACTGATCGAGATCAGACGTGATCGAGATCAGATATGATAAATTGATATGCTAACATGATGCAGATGACCTGATGCTATCCTGAGATGATCCTGAAGATATATTGATTCGATCACGAAATGATCGGATCGATAAAAAGAAATCGATAGCTCGAAATAATGTGACCGAGGGTCGATGTCTCGAATTAAGAGAATCGAACTCAAGAAGCCCGAGTGTCAAGATGCCCGATCGTACAAGGTCCGGCCAAGAGAAGTCTTTGAATCAAGAACCTGAGACTCAATAAGATACTGAAGAACCTGAGGATCAGATAACCTGAGGCTCAGATAACCTGAAGGCTTAGATAACCTGAAGGCTCAGATAGCTCAGATAGCCTGAAGGCTCAGATAGCTCAGATAGCCTGAAGGCTCAAATAGAACTAAAGATCCTGAGACTCAGAAGATCCTGAAGAATATAGCCGTTAGAGACTCAGAAGAAACTGAAGAATATAGCCGAAGATTCAGCTGACGTGGACCAATGAGAGGAAGACGACAAGCCTGAAAAGCTACATAAAGCTACAGAGTAGTATGGATTTGAATGTGATTCTCTCCAACGGTAACATTCAAATCCACATTATAAATACAAGTTCTTCCTTCATTATCAAGAGTGGAAAAAGAGTGGATTAATGTGGAAGAGTATGGAGAATGTAGCAAACGATGCTACAGAGCTAAGAAGATGTGTGTTCCAGCAGTTCCCAGCCAAGGTCGTGTGCCAGATGATGCGAGTCCTGAAATATGGCCTTGATCTAACAACGGCTAAGGCATTCAACAGGAATTGTGCTCCCAATCCTATATACTCAAGCATTCCCACCATAGAACACAGAGCTAGAAATACACGCATATATTCAAGAGTGTTCTACCCTAGATCTAAGCACAAATGCTATATCATAAGCTTAGAGAGATTTTCCCATCCTTAGCATTGTTGCTAAACAAATGTAAGGGAAAAACTCAACCTAGTTGGAAACCAAACAAACCTTTACCCAAACTCAAAGTTAGGTTAAGTTTGTAGGTGAGTGTGAACTCGGTAAACATCTATCGGCAATCCCGTGAGGGAGATAAGTCCCGCTTGAGTGTGAACTCGGTAAACATCTATCGGTAATCCCGTGAGGGAGATAAGTCCCGCTTGAGTGTGAACTCGGTAAACATCTATCGGCAATCCTGTAAGGGAGATAAGTCCCGCAGGTTAAGTTCGGTTAAGGTGCCCTTGTGTTAAGGGAAGAGTGGATGTAGGACGGGTTTCGTCCGAACCACTATAAAATATCGTGTGTTCTTTACTGCTTTATGTTTATACTTGTCATATGCATTCAGTTATAAGCAAAACAACACGCATGTTCTTAAAAGCAAAAACTTGGTATCACTATTCCCTCATCCCCTGTTGTTTTATATGCATCGCAACGACATGTACGCTTCCGCACACGCATAATCGTTTTTCAAATCGGGACCTCACACTACACAATACAATAAGGTACCTATGTCTAGCATTCATTCTTCGCTTCGACTGGGCAGCAGCATCTTTTGAGATAGATCATTTACAATACCACTTTGATTCTAGAAAAAGAAGAATAATGCTAGTGTCCTCATTCTGTTTTGCGCTGTGAGAGTGTTCTGGATGTCTTCTTGAGAAATCCTTTAATTTAATAGGTAATAGGAATCATCCGAGAGCTCAGCAAGATCTCCCCATGATTGTCGGGCTGTAGTCTGCATAGCTTTCATGGCAGCATTCATTATCAGGATCATTGGTGACTCGAAAGTCCTTAGGTCTTATTTTGTAAGCTTGAAACGACAGACAAGTGGTGACTATGAGATGGCTTGCTACTGAGCTTCTTGTCTTCCATCTTTCTTTTTATTGTGGGGTCCACGCAACAAGAGCGCCTCCTCTTTTTTCTTTTGATTTTTGAATTCGAAAGAGCGGGGTCTTACTTATTCAGGGGGATGAAAGCAAAATAAAGGGATCGGGGGCTTTATGATCGGAGAAAGAGAAGGGGCATGGTTGGTGTGTCTTTGGGTCGGTGAGGGAACCCCAGAGGAAGGGGGGACGACCACCGAATTGACATCGAAATTGCCAACATGAACACAAACGAAATCTTGAATTATGATAGAAACAAAATGAACCACTTCTATTCTCTGAGCCGAGGTATATGAAGAATGGCTTTTTGGTCCCTTTTAAATCTAGTGGTTAGGACATCGTCTTTTCATGTCGAAGACACGGGTTCGATTCCCCGTAAGGGATAGGTACTCATTCCCCGCCGCTTTAAGTTAGTGTTCATTCTTTGAGTGATCGCCGCATTATCCGGGCCGAAAAGGTGGAATTAGGAAGCTTCCTCTTTCCCCAAAGAAGCAAGACGAGATCGTTATTTCTCTCAAGAATGGAGCTTCCGCTATCAAGGATGGTTGAGGCTTGGGTGGGGCCGCCAAGCTTCGGCCCGATAGCTCAAGTATGACCCTTCTCTTCTTTCACATAGTGTGAGGCAGGCCTTCTCTCTTCCCAATTATCCCAATGAGACCTCTTTCACTCACTTAGTGGGCGACCCGTAAGACTTGAATAAAGCCCTTTTGCTCCCTACTCGGGTATTCACAATATCCATTGGCGATTGGGCATCTTCCCTTTACCCTTGCTGCCCATTGCAAGGAGCCAGATGCAACTCCCCTCAGACTTCTCTTTCGGAGGTTAGGAGCCCTCATAAATAGGGCAACCCCAGAGCCCTATGCCCTTGGTTCTTCCCCCGTCCCTAAGAAGAGGAAGAAATATAGACTTTTTCTTTGTCCCAAGGGTGGAGGGTAATTCGTCTCTTTACTTTGGCATTGACCTGGCGTACTTCTAGGAGGCCGCGGGTGGTGGTAGTGGTTGGTTGAAAAAGGGGTAGGAATGGAGACTACTAGCTAAGGAGTGGTTTTACCCCAAATATGGGTGTAGAGGTTAGGCTAGACGATCGCTTTTACGCTTAAGGAGAGGAAAGACTTTGATGAGTCCCCACCAAGTGGAGATAGAAGCTTTTGGCCTCTACTCTGGTTTTCCCTCCGAACCTAGATCGAAAAAGGTCGAACCTCGGATGTCCAATCACGAGGTGCATGATTCTTCTTTCTTGCTTTACCTTCCTTAGCATAGCATATTGAATCCCAACCATTATAACATATGCATGTAGACTCATATTTGCATGAAGAATCCATTCCTTCCCGGGATGCTCTCTTTTGAAGAAAAAACTACGCACCATTGAATGGAAAATCAACGGACCAGCCTTTCTATTTCACGTGAGGCCGGTCACGATCACGATGGCGCTTCACTCGGAAAGCATGAACATGTCTCGATCTGAGATAGTCACTCCACAAAAGTGGCGGTGGAACTCCACTGCATTCACGAAGATAATAGGCTAATTCTTTCTCCCCACTAGCCATGCTTCGGATGGAGAATCATCAGTGGCCTCTCTCTCCATCACGGGATGATCACCATCACCCTAGGGTCTTAGCCCCTTACTATAACTCATTTTCTCAAAATAAGACACGCACCCTTGAACTAGTCTGTCACCCATAGACATATGAATGGGAATAGAACACGCGAAAACACGAAGGCAATCTTAGAATATCGATTTCAATAGGCCGATCCCGAGAAGTCATCGTCCCCATCTGCGGCGCTTTACCCATGCACAAAGTTTGCCCTTTTTCTAAGTGAGTCAACACCTCGAAGTCGGGGATCCGAGGATCCTTGAATCAAAAGAGACATCCTTTCAATGGTCGTGTAAAGTCGACATTCTACTAATACATGGTTCTCGGTCAGGTGAAATTCCTAAATTCGCAGATTAGGAGTTGTTAGGAAGATCTCTGGGATATCGGCCAGGAAGATGGGCTAGGATTGAATGATTGAATTCGGCATAGGTGAAGAAGGAGGAATATTCTCCATATCTTACACCGAACCCCAGATCGGGTTGATCGGGCACCGCTCTCGTGGATTCCGTATTCACCTTTCTCGTTCGTTCCCTAGCCATAAACATACCTTCACCCTTCTTCTCCCCCGTGTTCTAACATGAATCGTTACACTCTGCCATGGCTCTATCCATGCTTTTCTCGTACCATTCCTTAACAACAGAGGAAAAAGAAAGATCTTTGAAGCAGTCGTTAGAGGAACTCTAAAAGTCTATTCTTCTAGCCATATTCACATATGAGAAGAAGATAGTCATTACACTAAGTGCTATGAATGAGTTCTGGGTGATTTGATTGGATTGTTTGAACCGATTGTAAGATGAGATTACCTTCGTGTTCTGTCTACCAAGACTCGACCTAAGCTTGATTTAGCTTCATCTCATTCTTATTCTTGGAAAAAACCAAGAGAATTCCCGTCTTCCTTTTCATTGATAGAGCAAGTCCCTCCTGGGGGCTGCACGAGTTGTCACGATAGATAACGAAATCAATTATGAGAAGCGTACAAAAGGTGTCACTACTATTTGCTCGCGTTTTGGGGACCCTGGGTGGTCTTTTTTGGGGCCCATTACTAAACAGGGAGTGGGGAACCGCTCTAGTTCTAACGAATCTATTTGTATTTTTTTTAATCGTTGTATTACTTTACAATCTATTACTTGCTTATTTTATAAATAAGAAAAAGCAGAAGCAGTATATTCGAAGAGTTCTCCTATTTCTTCCAATATTTTTATCCTTTTGCTTTGGTTTCCTTTTTTATGAAATTAAAATGTACTTTATCCCGGAGGTTACTCTCTGGATTAGTGGCTTTCTAGTCCCTATATTCTATGTTTCTGGTGGGGAAAGCGTTCCCCATTCCAGCCCACCCACCTCGCCCACCTCCTCGTCGGAGGATTCATTTGACCTTGGGATCCTGGATGAGCCTTGGCCCGTTACTCCCAATCTTAGCCAAGAATCCTCCATGAGAAATAGGATTGGGAGACTAGAAAATAAAATAAAGATTCGAGTTTTCTCCTCGATAAAGCTAGGGGGGACTATTGGAGAGAAATCCAACAAAGCCTACAAGCTTGCTCCTCTCAAAAAGAGTACAACCGCTTGCTTGACTTCAAAAACCGGGATCTCTGGATCCGAGAAAATAAATATAAGTGCTACACTATGTTTAAACGGATACTTTCGCAAGATCCCGCCTTGGCAGAACGTGCCGCCTACACTCTAAAGGACGCCTTTCTCGACTACTTGGCAGAGAGGCGGGATGAACTAGACACCCATGCCGAATGGAGCCCAGCCGAAAGAGATGAGCGGGAACTCAAATTTTTGCAGAAAGTTCTCGAAGATCTAAAAAACAGTGGCCCCCAGTCTGAATATATCGGAAAACTGCTGGGCTCCGATAGTTCCGATAATCAGGTCCCTAGCCCGCTTGATCAATTCTCTATTCTGCCATTGATTCCTATTCAAATAGGAGACTTGTATTTCTCATTCACAAATCCATCTTTGGTCTCCCTTCACGATATCCCTTTCGAGGACCTCGACAGATTGAAAAGTTGTCGGTGGGTGTTGAAATCTCAGTTGAAATATCTCATGCGTAAGAAAGATGATCTATTGGCTCACACCCCCGGTGAAGGTTCTAATTAAAGAGATATCACTAAGGGGCCTAAGAGGCATTGGCCTAAAGGGGCGCAGAAGTACAAAAGGGATTTCCCGGGTCAAAGGAGCTAAAGAAAGGGTTCCATACACATGGATAGATAGAAGGCAGATTGGACGATCGAACCGTGTATTATGACTCTAAGAGAGGACTTTAGATCGTTCTTCTGGCCGGATTCGAACATGGTGGATTCCTCTTGACCATTGCGGAGATTCCTTTATATTTGCCAAGGCGTTCAAGACTCCTCCCCGGTTGATTTAAGAGGCGGGACAAGCTCGATGCATAGATTAAATGCGCTTGAAAGGAAAGATCACTCTTCTTTCTGCACTTCATATCTGTTATGTCACTTACTAACTGTTATGTCCTAACGATTTCAACCTTTCGAGTCTCGGTTTGCTCTGTAAACTAGTTGCTTCGCTTCCTAACAATCTAACTATCAAGCCAATTTCAAACCTATCCCCTATCTTTCTACCGGTCCTCGCAGACTTTCTCTGTCTTTACGGAAGGAGAATCCATGACTGATTTACGGTCTATGAGAAAAGAATCCTCGCCATCACTCCCACCGCCTTAACACTCGCTCCAAAGAATGAGGGAAATAGGTTAAAGAGAGAAAGATTTTTGAATCTCCATGTCGTGTCCCACCGTTAGGGTGCCCTAAACCGGTGTTTTGATTTACGGGAGGTATAGCAAAAAAAGAAAGATAAGTTTCGACTTGTTCATCCAAGGCATTTGTGGTACCACTACTGAAGCCAATCTTGCCAAGTTTTTTCAAATCGATTCTCACCGAACTAAGTCTCACAAATTTGGTATTTCGACTCTAAAGTATCTCGCTACACGGAATAGCAAAAGCAAAAGATTGATGATTTCGGGCCACGACTTGACATTCAACATTCCTTTGTCATTCATTGTTGAGAGTCATACCCTTATCGTTAGTATAATACTACCCATTAGTTGTGATCGGATCTAGTCGGCATCAAACTAATCTATGAGAAAGATTCTCAATGACCGACATTTGAACATAGCTAAGATCTTTGGATGCGAAGAATTGATAACTCGAGAAAGACACTCAAAAAGAGATTCCTTATCAAGTGCGAGAACTTTATTAAGCTTAAAGGCACAAAAGATAGGATCAAATCCCAAACAAAGAATCGAAGCTCAAAGACGCTGTTCATCTTTTCTACTTTTTTTTCGAGCATGCTCAACGGTTTGCAACCTTTCCGTGCACGTCCATTATCTTCCTTTCTTCCACGCATAACTGGCTGCGCTTATGGTTCAGATATGCCGAATCCAAATTCGCCTTCTAAGGAGACTTTCCTACCGCTTACCCACAAAGCTCAGAAGTTGTACATTGAATACTTCCTCTGGTTTACAATCCTTTGGAATCCCTTTTAATATACCATACCGAAATATATCGCTTTCGCGAGGCTTGACTGGCCAAATAGGTTCCTCCCTATGAAGTCAGATTCACTCGTTTATTTAATTGAATAGAATAGTGTCTTTAGAAGACATTCTTCAATCACACCTCCCAAAGAACACTCCATCCAGATGCACTAGTCCTTGGCTACCCAGGATCGTTACGTGACTATCTAGTTTTCATGCAGAGAGTTATGGTTCACATAGATTGACTAAGACCTTGGTACACATATATTTGAAAAGTTGTCCCAACGAAATGTGAAAGAAAGCAAGTGTTCTAAAGCTCTTGTTCAGGAGCTCCTTCTTTGAAGTTCGCGAAGTCTGATTGCTCTAAATGACTTGCTTGAGTCCTGTCCTTAGGACTAGAAAGATAGGACTTTCCATGAACAGAAGGAAGTATTCAAAGTGTACGAAGAAAGACGATCTTTCGGAAACATTTGTGCATGAACACTCACATGATCCTTCTTATTTGTTCCTCTTCTTCTGGAGGGTTGGCAAGGAAATGGAATTGAGGGATCCCTATTTACAGATCGAAGGAAGGAGTGGGACCTGGGGAATCGTCTGTTCAAGAATCACTTTAGTGGTATCCAGTTAACGGTGCAGAAGCCCCACGATGGGTTATAGGTTCTTCTATTAAGTTATAACACAAGAATGCGGCAGAAGCAGTTCTCCTTTGATCATTTTTAGGAACCTTAAGTTGGTAACTCTGAAAGCCCCAGAACTGGGATGTGAATTGAAAAGAAGTGGAACTTCAGACCCGCCATTCTTGTTGGTGAAGTGATTTGATTTCCTTTGGTAGCTAAGAAATTCAATTTTTATTTAGTTCTTGGAGACCCAACTTGATTTGACACGTGAGGGAAAATAGGAGGTGGCAGGATTGACCACTAAAGCCCTATGGTAGTGATGCTTGGTATTATCCTAGGCAATGCAATTCTTCTTTCTTTCTTTTTTGATCAATGAGACAAGGATCTGTAGTTAGGGCCTTTGCCAAGTTCAAGAAAAGTCCTTACCTGACTGCATTAAAGAAAGGCTGCTTAGCTGCTTTTATAGGACTGGGAATTCCGATCCCCATTCTATAGGTCTTCGCTCCTTGGATTGGACTGGTCTCACTATTTCTCTCCTCTCCCTCTGGTCGAGCGTCTTCGAACCTTGCTTTTTATCAAGGATTTGGTTAGTAATGAACTAGAGAGCTTAGGGATGCTTTGCTCTGGATGCTAGAATTAGTAGACCGGAGGATAGGGAAGTACTACTACTACTAAGAGACTTGTAGCTAAAGGGAGCCCCTATAGACGTAAAGACTTGACTTCACTGAACCGGCACTACTATTTGTCGGCTCCTTCCTTGACTGGAGAAGTGGAACGATCGAAGAAGGCCGCGCCTATCAATAAGGGTCGTATGCTGACTCTTCTTTTCGATTGGACTTCTACTTCTCAATCCGTAGTCGAGCCGTAAGCGGAAAAGGCCTAAGGGTCAGATCTCTCCAACTCGGGCACATTCCGAACCTGGGCAAATCCATCGAGGAAGCTCCTTCCCGGATCCGGCAGGTAGGCCTTTACTCTATTTCCTTCTTAGGTCGGAAATAGCGGGCCATTAAGCAACAGAACTCCTGATTCTCTTTCTGTTGAGGCAACATCTTCGAACATCTCCCGACTCCACTGATGACTATCTCCTAACAACTTGTCCCTCTCCTTGACGTATTTCCGGTTCCCTACATTAGTCAATATTCGATTAGAGCGAAACTCCTTCTTTCTTCTTGATGAGTTAGAGAGTTCCTGCTCGAATGATTATTAGCACCAGTGCTAAGGTCAAATCAAGTATATTTCTTTCCTTCAGTGGACTAATTCATCTAGGTAGACATTTGACTTCTTCGCTGGATTGACTAACCCCTTATATCTTAGGAGAAGCAAAAGAATCTGACGCCTAAAAGTCCGGGAAGTAGGAACAAGGAAAAAAGGAAAGCGATTTTTTTCAGAATCAACGACCTCAAGCCAAGTCCACCTTCGGATGCCTATGGCGAACTAAGGGGTACCATTAGGAGTATGAATTTCCCTGTCTCGTGAAATGATCTCTCTTCATTCTTTTGAAGTCAAGTGAGCACGTCGATGCAGGACCGGACACGCCGGTAGTTCGCCACGGTTCTTCTTTTCGGCGATATATTAAATTTTTAATGAAATGAATGTGACATTACCAAAAACCTAAAGTTAACAAACCGAAGAGACTAATCAAAATAAAGGAGCCCGCCTCACCTCTCCCCCCCTTTCCCAATCACAAGCCTTTGCATTGGCTCATATGGATAGATCCCTAGATAGAACCCTTGAAATACTCCACAAACGATAGGTAGAAAGCGGTCGATGTCCATTTTGTTGGACATCTTGGATCCATAGATCTCGAATACCCGGTGAGTGTTATTTTGTTTAAATTAGAGCTAGGATCATTAAGATTTAATGGACTTAAGGGAATCAACAATGAATGATAAAGCTTCTATCCTTACGGCCCGCTCAGGAAGGGGGATTCCTTCAAGATCCGAAAGTTAGACGATCGGTTGTCTCGCCCATCAACAAATTGAATAGTCCTTCTAATAAATTAGCTTTACACTCCAAAATCGTTATGTCACTAAATTCTTTGTTAAGTATAATGCGATAGTTGTCAATGCTAATTGTATCATCGAAAAAGCCTCGACTAAGGCTTTGTACTCACCCAAGTTCCATTGGGGCAGAACCCCTCTATTAATCGACTCTCTAAAAAGTGAATACGAGCAAATAGATCTAGTTAAAGTGTTTAGATTCAAGAACCTAAATTGATCGATGAGGATCTTCTTGGTTTATGGGCCGTGTGAAAGGATATAAAGGAAGTCGATTATTATCATTCGGTATAGGGATCTTCTATAGGTTGCTCATGATGGAAATGATCCCGAGGAACTATAGAATAAGAATTGGATTCTCGCAGAAGACCCCGAGAAATGAAAAAAATAAGCTCCAGGATGTGGGGTCAAAGCCTCCACCCAAGAACTTATGACATATAAATAGATACACGAAGAGAACATAAATCTACGGATGGGTCTATATATTATATATATATAAGGAATGTCAAACTTAGTAATAATTGTTTCACTTTTAAGGAGACTACGAAAGATTCCTATTTTTGAAGAATTTTTTTCATATTAAATCTTTCTCACATTGATGTAAAATTTTCTATTTTACTTTTTAAATCTTTTGTTAAGGTCCATGTCCCTTTTAAGTCTTCTAGTAAGTCCGGTTTGACAAGAGATAGAATGATTTTTTCATATTGAGCAATTTTGTCTAATGGCATTCGATCGCGAGAATCCATTGACCGTTGCTTAAATGACTAGAATTTGTTTTTCAATTGGCAATGGTGTATATTGTGGTTGTTTGAGTATTTTCATTAACCTTGCCCTCTATTGAGTAAGGCCCGAGTGGCAAGATCAAGGTCCGAGCCAAATTGAGCAAAGGCGACTACTTCTCGATATTGAGCCAATTCTAGTTTTAAACTCCCCAGATACTTTTTTTCATAGCTTTCAACCGAGCGGTAAGAATTTCGTGACGATGATAATCCGATGTTAATAGCAGTTCTAATTCGCGATGAAAAGAGCTCTGTTTCCAAACAGATTTGTCCATCAAGAATGGAAATTACATTAGTAGGAATATAAGTGAAAACATCTCCCGCTTGTGTTTCAATGACGATTAAAGGCGGTCAAGCTCCATCGCTATCCGATCCGATCGTTTAGCCGCTATTTCTAAGAGACGGAATGTAAATAGAAAACATCTCACAGGAAAGCCTCACGACACGGTGGTCGGCGTAATAATAATGACATTTGTCGATATGCCACGGCACATTTACTAAGATCATCATAGATTATTAATTCATGCATTCCATTATCGCGAAATATTCCCCATGGCACACCCGAATATGGGGCCAAAAATTGCAGAGGAGCAGGATCCGGCGGTGGTCGCTACAAGAATGGAATATTCTAAAGCATTGGCTTCAAATAATTTGAACTAATTGTGCCACAGTTGAGCGTTTACGTCAATCGCTACATAGACACAATACAATGTCTCACTCTCGAGAGGTGGCCTTTGAGTTCAATTGTTTTTGTTTAATATGGTATCGATAGCAATAGTTGTTTTTCGGTTTGTCGGTCCCCGATTATAAGTTCTCGTTGACCAAGACCTATAGGAACCGGGCTATCTAACGCTTTTAAACCATGTTTGCATAGGCTCACGCACGATTTACGTTCAATAATTCGGGGGCTTTCACTTCGACACGTCTTCGCCGTGAGCGCCAGAGCCCTCTTCCATCAATAGGTACTCCCAAGGAGTCGACCACACGCCCTAGCATAGCCTTTCCCGCAGAACATCCACAATAGATCCGGTGTGCTTGACAAGATCTCCTTCTTTAATACCAAAGATCACTACCAAAGACAACAAACCCTACATTCTCATTCTCAAGATTTAAATTATTCCTTTCACAATCACCGAAAATTCAACCATTTCCCGGCTTGAATCTCGTTCAATCCATAAACACGTGCAATACCAACTCCAACGGAGACCACTCGACCGATCTCATCCACTTGAAATTCGTGTAAAAGTGGCTAATCGACTTTCTAATAGAGTGGTTAGTTCTGCGACTCACGGGAGAGAGTTCCATAATTCCATTTAGAACTCTCTTGGGGGGGAGAATGCCGCGATAAAAAGACTTCTTATTACAAGACATAGTGGATTAGATCCGAACGTCGAAAAGCTCTGCCTTGCAGACCCAACCCCGGACCATGTATGACCATGTCTCCATACCATAGGAATCGGTAAGAAGGCTTGGGTTTTGAGCTACCCGTCTCCAATTACAAACCGAAGAAGGTCGGGGCATGTTCCATTGCGGAGGTAATTGCTTACCGCCGCCACCCACCCCTCGATAACTTATCGAGGCTATAAAATAAATTTGCTCTAAGTCAGGTGGAGCGCCGGTGTCCGACCTAGTGGAAGAGCAAGAGCTATTTTCCGAAAAACTTGTTTCGGGAGCTGCCCATCCGAAAGTGTCGGATCTGGATATTGCTCGAGTGCATAAAGCGGATATCATTTGGGGGCCTGATTCGCCCCCCTCAAATATCGTTAGTTTCATTTCACGACCTCATCTTTCATAATCTCATTTCTCATCTATTGTCGTTTCGCTTTCGCTCTACAAAAGATAGAAGACTTGTATTTGAGTCAATTACCTTGGTTTGTTTTTCCAAGGATCGGGATGAAGTGAAGCTTGAACTAAACTTGACTAAACTAAATGAGAAAAAGCCCTTTCTACGCACCAACTCGTGACACCGATTCCACCTAAGTGCCCGACTTGACATACTTTGGATAGATGGTTTTGTAGAAAGCAAGAAATGGGTAAAATCTCCCAACTATGCCTTCGATCGATTTAACGTAAAACAT
This sequence comes from Stenogyne calaminthoides, assembly GCA_037126765.1. Lineage (NCBI taxonomy): Eukaryota > Viridiplantae > Streptophyta > Magnoliopsida > Lamiales > Lamiaceae > Stenogyne > Stenogyne calaminthoides. The sequence continues at coordinate 4,344,209 of JBBCBC010000024.1, read as the reverse complement.
GATGCAAGAAACGATCTCAAATCTGTCTCCTTACGCTCAAAGAGTGCATGGATCTCTTGATCGATTCGAATTGATCTTACATATGATGAAAAGATGAAAGTTTTTGGACGCCAAGTGATGTAACGCATAACGAACAAAGCGCCACGACGGGCATAACGTCTTTGGACCAATGGGAAATATTTTATGGATTTCCTTGAATCGATTGAGACAGGAGATGATCAAACATGGTTCAACCTTCGACTTGACTTGAGGAAGAGTGGAAAGCCTCATAAAAGAGGGTTTTTCGCGCTACGGCTTGATGTCTAAGCGCCTTAGTATGCTTGTGATATTGCTTTCCTAAGCTAAGTGCTAAGTTAGCTCACTTTCTTTGAGTCACGACTTCCGTGTATTTAGTTAATGACCCGAAGCGAGGTCGCTTCAATAAAAAAAAAGCGGTTTATTTTGTAGGCCTGGAAAAGGAGCAAAGATTTGAGATGATAGAGGCAAAGCAGGCACATCAAAAAATGGATTCGGTTAGTGAAAACTCGAGGATGACTGTTATAAGGAATTACGAAATAAGAAGCATGGAATGCAAGCTCTTGAGGATAACCTAACCCGATTGCCCGAAGTTAACGGTATTAGGTGCTAAAGGTGGTGTTTGAGAATCCGATTTGTGTTGATTGCACATAATACGACTATTCAAGTTATCCACCATAAAAGAAGGATTGGACTTCTCGCGGGAAGGAAAGCAATCGACTTGAATCAAGACCGAAATTAGGAGAAATCCTCCGCTATGATCATACCACGCCCCCGTAGAAGGTATTTATAAAAAAAAGACCGTCTCACAAGATTCAATTGCAAAGAGAACACCGGTAAATAGAACAGTTACCGAATCTGATAGTCTAACAATGGAAACTCTCACTGAAAAGACTAGCATGGCTAATAGTTGAGCGCTTACTAATGAAATTGCAAACAAGATTTTGACGTACTCCCGAGTCACCAAAACCTCGGTCCGAACCTAATTAGACCTCGAAAAAACGAAACCGGCCTTAAAGCGCTCTATTTCAGCCATATAATCTCTTTTTGACTGTTTTAGCTCTGATTGTTGGGTTGCTGCTTCTTTCCTTCTTGCCTTTAATTAAGGAGACATATACAAATTTCAAGCCATAGATGGATCCCCATTTGCCTATATTCGATGGAATAGCCGCATGAGAGCAAGCTTTCTTTAGAGTAAGGGGTTCATTTCGCATCGAGCCAACTGCTACCTTAGAGGCTCTTTATGGCGCTTATTGGAACTCTTCAACTGCAGACTAAGCATTCCCGCATTCATGACTCAAAGGGTAGCACTTGACTGGGCCTTTCGAGAGCCACATCCTGGCACCCGCCTCCCAAGAATAGATTCAACAGAAGCGACGTATTCTTACTTTTTTTAGGATTAAGTAGAAGCTCACCCTTCACGTATGTATGTCACCTCACTTTGAGGAGGATTAACATTTAGGTTATTATGTATGGTATCAACAAGGAAGTACAAGGGAGGGTCTCTCTACGGAATGAATGGCTAAGCGCCAAGGAAGAAGATGGAGATCGAGGAATATCGGGACTCTATGGAAGAGTATGAACAAAAGCTGAGAACTTCTCTTACCCTCCAAGAATACTTGGCCTGATAAGAAATGGAGAAAAGCATGAATAAGTATCTCCCTGAAGAAATAGTTGATATGCTACTTGAAGAATGGGGAAAGAAAGAAGACGAGGACACTCCCAAAGAAACCTGCAGGTGTATTTCCCATTCTAATTCAAGCTTGCTGAGGAAATGATTAGTTCCGATTTATTGCATGAAGTGGCTCATCCTTCTTTCATTACCATCCAAATGGGTCATGAGGATTCAGTTTAGCGAGTCCGCTTTTTAAGCGGATAATATCATTATCTTCCTCCATTTGATCTAGGCGACCACTTCAAATAACAAGGTCTTGGACCTCATTCTTAATCAAAATACTTCCTTATCGACGTTAATAATAAGTATAAATCCACTCTCCGGGTCGGGCATGTGGATGCTCGATCTTGCCCTTCTATAAGCCTATCTTGGGTATGCAAAGGGCTTCTTCAAATTTTTCTATCTCTAGGTTCTCCTCGTCCCCTTAGATTATTAGGGCTCCACAAAGGATTGATCTTCAACCAAGGTGCTAGTAGTGTGGTTTGCTCGTTTGGCATCGGCATCAAAGGCACCCTTCATTTCGGCCGGTCTTCTTTCTTCCTTCTAGTCGAGGCTTTCAAAGAGTCGAAGTCGTACCCAAACTCTATCGAACTAGCTTTAGACTAGACAATAGAGTGAAAAACTTAAGGATAGATTGATCCCCGCTTGAATCATCGAGAACAAACTTTCTACAATCCTATAGTTATAGTAGCTTATCGTAGCTAACAGACGATCTTCACCAAATTGGGTCGTAATGTAGCCCGATCTGAACGCAATTAGATGTCTCAATATCGACTACCTACCCGCACCCGCATCGGGCAACGAGACCTTGGGAAGGCATCACTTATGCTAGAAGGCTTTTATCGCCCTCCTTACTAGGAGCCCGGATCTGTTTTTTTTATGCTTGGCTTGATGCCATCTCGGATGTCCGTCTGCTTACCCTATTTTCTCTTAGAGAAGGGGCCTAGCGTGCAATGATTTTGCTACAACCATCGTGATTTCCCTTTGCTCCTCCTTTTTTGCTACCTTGTCAAGTCTTCTTTGCTAATGTCCTAAGCCCCTAAGGCCTAAGTGGGGGGAAGGAGGAAGAATAGTGTTCTAGTGCCCTATTTGTCTAATATTTTTCATTCCCCCATTCAATAATTCAGTATTTGTAGCGCCCGATTCCATTTCGACTAGCGGACGTAAAGAAAGCAAGAATTCCTCCCTTCTCTACGATTAACCTGCTCCGTTTAAGGGATTAAGGCAAATGAACTTCGTTAGACACCAGATGGGCAGAGCTCTATGTTCTATTGAAATTTGTCTCAAAAGAGCATCAAATCTCGAAAGAAAGGTCCAATTCCATATGTTATGCGATGATTAGGGATTAGACTTAGGGCAATCAAAGTTGTTCAGAGAAAGGCGCTAGTGTACCTCCAATTTGGGCCTTAAGAGCAAAAAGTACTTTTAAGTTGGGGTTAGCCAAGAAAAAGAGAGGGGTACTAGTGGAAGTAGGAAAGTAAGTTGGTTGTTAAGGAGAGAATGGAGTGGCTCATGTCGACAGAGAGATCATCCTACAACTCGGCTAGTTATCGGCTAGCTCAATCACAAAGCGGGCATCTCCACGATATACTCGGCCCGGACCGCTCTCTCATCCCTCCTACCTACCTATGCTTTTATTCCCTTCTTTGGTTGATCGACGAGTCCTTTGGATAAGGGTCTCTCTCCTCTGCTTTCTAAATGTCTGTTTCCACAAACTGGCCGTGCCATTTGCAACTAAAATAACAGATGATAGGATCAAACCCACCTTCCCCTACTTTATGGTCTTGTGAATGGAGTCGAGATAGGATGTGGAGAGTCTCCCATAACAAGAATAGGAATACGCGAGCCTTCCCGAGAATCAAAATGCTTCCATTATGGACATACCAGTGGGCCCCCTTCGGATCACTCAAACGGAGCGCACCAAGAATAATTGAGGCAAAGAGAAAACTTCCCAAGCTGGGTCCTTTTCCTCCTCCTTTTGTCGAATTTGACCGATCCATTCGCCTTACACTTTCTTGACCCCAAGACATCTTCCAAAGGCTTCGGATAAAGTCGCAAATAAAGAAAGCGGACTTCGGAATTCTTATTGTTGACCCCATGACTAGAAGAATAATTTGTTGGACGGTCGAAAGCGGGTGTGAAAGATGAAATCCCCATGAGTCTGACACTCCTTACGCCTACGCACTCTCTATATGCTTATGAGAACTGAAGGAGATCCGGAATTCGCTGAATTCTTGCTCAGAATAGGGAACGGGACAGAGCCTCTCTCTCATTATATTAATTAGACAAATTGTCAGGGAGTTCTAAAAGATTAGTCAGACCTCATAGAAAATCTTTCTGCAAGTTAGTGAATTCCCCATACTTGGGGGAAATCAAACCTCTCTCAAACTATATTAGTTAGGCAGATTATCAGGGATTTCTAAATGATTAGGGATATGTAAGTTGTTAAAAAGATAATATAGAAAATCAAAAAACAAAGACCTTAATGCTCCAATTTTACAATATTGTGCTCATCCAAAGAAATCATTAAAATAAAATTGCCCATGTAATATGACTATGTAGATAATTAGGTGGAAATAAAAAAATAAAGTTCCCTCCAACCCATTTTAATTGTCTTTGTAGAAAAAAAAATTGCACCAAATTGAAGGTATTGGAACATTGTTTCTGAGACCAGTTACAAAGACATTATTTTTGTCATTACGAATATGTGACTACAGAAAGTGCAGTAACAAGCTATGATATTAAGAATAGAAAGGTTTTACATGATAATCATAAAAATCAATAGAATGATCCAATTGTCGAGAAGTACCATCACAATTTGATACCATTTTGATGATTAGATAAGCATGTAGTACTGCAAAACAAAACTTAATGTCATTGAAAAATAAAACGAAACATTAAAAAGGTTCAAGCAAACGTTTGGACCAAAGATGGTTGTGTTACGACACTATTAAACTCAATAATTTCACCATTGTATTCTAAATTAAAACACCAAGTATATTAGAATTTTTTTTAAATCCAAGATCAACTACTTTCATTGTAGAAATTTAAACTTTATTTGATAAAGGACATGTACCATTAAACATAAAAAATTGTAACACGTTTGCACGGGCCACGTGCAACGCACGTGTCAGAAAACCTAGTCATTGTCAAAAGAGAAGAAGAATGAAAAAGAATCAAAAGAGTACATTGGTTGTAATTTGGACCACCAAACCAAGAAAAATATTCAATATAAGAAAAATACACAAACTCCTATGTAGGGGTGAAAATAGATCGTATATTTCCCGACCGATCCGGAGCCGTATCCGGTCAGTATCAAATTCGGTATGAAAAACTAGTATCCGGGCGGATACGGATTCGGATATGGATAGTTGACTTCGGATTCGGAATTGGATTCGGAATACATAATATCCGACCGTATTCGAGTTTTTCCATATTTTATTGGATATTATCCAAATAATAAATCCGGATATCCAATTTTTTTAATATATTTTATTTTATATTTTATATTAATATATATATAATATTAGTACTTAATACTTATGTAATTTTATTAAGAAAATAATCGGAAACTAAATAATACAGTATAATATTATATATGTCTTCTTAGGCGTTATGTTGTGTTGGAGTGGTGATGGTTACGAAGGATATAGCTTTTAGTTTCATATTATTAGCAGTAGATATAATTTTTATAATTTGCATTAGAACTTCTATTTGCCGTAGAATCTTATGGGCGAGCGAGTGACCCCTAGCATGGTTACCGTATACCTCTTCGTGAATCTCTTTCATTATTTCTTTGCCGACCTCGGGCTTTATGCATTTTAGGAGGGGAAGGGCAAAACCTCGCTTGTACAATTGATCGTCGATGATCACGTACCTGCCTGCTCTCATCTGAAGTCACCGAGCTTCGGTCTTGTCTTCGGGGAGCTCGCCGCTCTGGTTGTATTTAACGATAGGGGTCATCCATGTATCTTCTTTTGGGAAGATTTGTGCGATGAGTGCCTGGCTTCCCGACGGAGCGGCGAGCTTGATGATTGTGATATCGGACATGTCAGCCGCTCCTTTCGAGGTCGCCAACCTGGTAATTCATTTGTTTGAGTATTTTCCTTCCTGGGGATCTGAGAAATGTTGACTTGTTCGAACTTCTTGATCAGATTTTGGGCTATCTTGTGATACACGATCATCTGCTCACTCCTCACCTCGTATTCGCCCGACATTTGGAAAGCTACCAACTCTGAGTCACAAAAGATTTTAACTCCCTGAACACCTATGGCCATGGCCATCTCCAGGCCGTTGATCAAGGCTTCGTATTCGGACTCGTTGTTCGTAGCTCAAAAATTGAATCGGATCGATGTGGTAAATGACTTTCCTTCAGGGCTGATTAACACCACTCCTGCCCCAACTCGCTCGCTGGTCGATGATCCTTCAACATATAACTCCCAAGGCTGTCTCATCGTTTTTACTTGCTCGGTGGGAAATGTTAGTTCTACGAGGAAATCCGCCAGAGCCTGTGCCTTTATTGTTGTTCAAGGTGCGTAGATTACCCTGAATTAACCGATCTCAACTGACCACTTGAGACATCTACCCGTCGTATCAGGTCGATGGAGGATTCGACGCAGTGGTAGCAAGGTCAAGACCTCAACGTGATGATCAAAAAAATATGGGCGAAGTTGTCTTACGCTCATAACGAGTGCATATGTCAATTTTTCTAGAGGTGGGTACCTTAGCAGATGATCTTTCCCCTCAGCTCGAACCAATACAACACTTAGCGCGGCCTCTGAGGCCACCAAATATAGATAGAGCTTCTCCCCCAGGACGGGTTTTGTTAGTATCTGAGTATCTGAAAGGTACCTCTTTATGCCTTCGAAAGCGAGTTGACTCTGAGTAGTCCACTTGAACTTCCCCTTTCTGACTGCGTCGAAAAATGGCTTATATTTATCTCCCATACACAAGATGAACCTGTTGAGCGCGGCCAATCATCCCTTTAATCTTTGTACGTCTTTGATGCTTCGAGGTGTGCCCATATCCAAGACGACTTTGATCTTAGTTGGGTTCGCCTCAATCCCGCGGTGGCTCACCATATGCCCTAGAAATTTTCCAGACTCCACCCCGAAGTTGCACTTCTTGAGGTTTAACTTCATCTTATATTGCCTTAGGATGTCAAAGGCCTGAGCGAGATGCCCCAAGTGGTCCTCCTTTCTCTCGTTTTTCATCACCAGGTCGTCTATGTAGACCTCCATGGTTTTTTCAGTTTGGTCCGCGAACATGCGGTTGACGAGCCTTTGATACGTTGCCACGACATTCTTTAGTTCGAAAGGCATGCCTTTCCAGTAATACACGTTCTTTTCTGTCAAGAAAGAAGTGTGGTTCTGATCATCTTTGTGCATTGCTATTTGGTGATATCCGACAAAAGCATCCATGAAGGACATCACTTTGTGCCCCGCCGTGCTGTCAATCAAGTGGTCGATGTGCGGCATGGGGAAGTGATCTTTGGGGCACGCATTGTTTAGATCCTTGAAGTTGATGCATAATCTCCACGAGTTATTCATTTTCTTCACCAACACTGCGTTCGCAACCCATTGCTGCTTATCAGCTTGCTCGATGAGCTTGTTATCCAGGAGTTTCTTAACCTCATCGGCCAAAGCCGCGTACTTCTCGGGATCGAACTTCCTTCTTTTCTGAGAGACATGTCTCTTGGTCGGATCAATATTGAGCCGATGGCAAGCGATCCCGGGATCGATACCGACCATATCTTTGTTCCAAGTGAAGACGTCCAAGTTTGCTTTGAGAAATCGGATCATCTGACCTCACATCTCGCTCGTCAGAGTTGTACCGATGATCACCTCCATCTCAAGATGCACCTCGTTGATTGAAACTTTCTCGAGCTCCACAACCGGTGTAGCTCGCTGCCCCTTACTCCATTGTGGGTCATCGATGGGCTCATATCCCAACCTTGGCTCTAGGTCGGGCAAGTCAGTTCTAGCCATGACTTGATCGGCTTCCTCAACGATATTAATGATCTTCATTTTCTTATTGGGCTCGTTCCCTAGTAGCAAGGTCTGATCATTTGAACAATCTTGCGATATTACCAATATTGTCCCAACATCGCAAGTTATATGGGTGGCGTTTAAACTCGCATCAGTTTGCAACATGCACCCTCTCGACATCGCCTGGTTTCCTTTTACGGTTCCCACGGCTCCTTCGGGGGTGGGAAACTTTATGCAGTAGTAATGCGACGAAGTCGTGGCCCCGAACTCATGCTCGAACGGCCTTCCCAAGAAACCATTGTAAGTCGAAGGGAGATCGATTATGATAAAATTGAGTTGTCTTGTTGCTTTCACCTCAAGATCTCTATCTGAGACCAGTTCAACTGCCAGCCGGATAACTCCATAAGGCTTGCCCGTGGAGTCTCCAAATCCTTTGATGGTGAGCTCGCATGGCTCGATGTACTCACTGAAACTTCTGATCTGGTCCAACGCCTTTTTAAATAAGATATTACAAAAGGACCCGTTATCTATCAACAGGCGGTGGACTGTTACCCCCATGATCTTAGTCAAGATCACGATCGGGTCGTTGTTTAGGTATTGCACACCGTGTTTATCTTTATCCGAGAAAGAGAGCGAGCTAACTTTCTCGGTTGTATGATTGACCGGATATAATATCTGATGAATGTTGCTCATTGCACGTAGCTCGAACTTTTGCCTGCTGCGCGATAGGCTCAAAGAAGGGAGAATTCCACCAATCGTGCCTCCTATCGGAGCGATCATCCGGACGGCCCTTCCCGCGGCATTATCTGGGAAAAGCGGGACCTGTCGCTGACCGGTGGTCGCGGAATTCGCCCGAGGTTTCCTTGCCATTTTTTTATGGAGTTATCTAACTTACCATCTTTGTAAAACTTCCACAGCTACCTAGAAAGGTCGCGACATTCGCTGGTGTTGTGGCCAATACTCTCGTGGTAATGGCAATATTTGTTCGGATTCATTGTCCCATTTTCGTTCATGATCTTTTTGGGCTGATTTAGGAGCTTCTTGTCCTTGATTTGGTCGAACAACTCGTTCGGAGTGATACTTAGGACGTCTATCAATCTGACTTCAATCTCGTTGTTGAAAGGTTTGAAGTTTTTCCCTGGTTTGTGATGACCTCCGCCTCTCTTGTTCGAGCTCGGTGGCTTCTGATCAGACTTTTTTACTTCCTTTCTCGTAATGTGCTTGCCTAATCGAAGAGCCATCATCTCGGTTTTGCTAATGTGATTCCCAGCCTTCCAACGGAATTCGGCATACGAGCTCGAATACTCTTTGTACATCAACTTCCATAACTTGGTGAATAAGGGATTTTATAAAAAGAAAAAGAAAAAGGGGTGGGCCCAAAAGTGACCCGAACAATAGAGGAAAATAATTTCTATGGCCCTAAAGTGACCAATAAATCAGAACAGAAAGGAAAACAACTTGTCCTAACATATGCATAAGATTCTAACAAATGCATAACTTCCATAACTTGGTGTTAAAACGTAAACCTCTGACTGCCCCCATTACCTTGACTTCGTCTCCCATGGACTTCCCTTCCAAAATGAGGTTATCAACCCGTTCGATATAATCCCGATCTAACTCGGTAGGGCCCTGTTGGATATTAGCGAAGATTTTCTTAGTGGGTGGCCTCGGTGCCATTGTCACGAAGTGGTTGAGGAAGAGGCTAGCCAACTGGTGGAAAGACTCGACCGAATTTGGGTTTAAAGATTTAAACTATCGGTACGCTTGGTCGCCCAACGTGAGTGGGAAAAACCAACGATGAGTCGCGTCGCTAGCCCCCATCGAGGTCATATGGTCGGAGAACTTTCGAAGGTGAGTGGCTGGATCTGATTCCCCATTGTATTGGCAAATGGAGGTGGTAGTGACTTTGATCTGGGCAGGCGCGTAGATAACGGCAGGGACCAAAGGCGAGACCGGGACCAGAGTTGAAGTCGATGCTCCTACTTTCTGGTCCATTTGTCCTACAGCTTCTTGCGGGTTTGCTTAATGGCCTCGAGTTGCTCGTTCTCGGGATTGTGAGGCCAGAGAGGTGCCTGCATGCCTAAACGGGTATGCACGGACACTCTCAATCCCTCGTTCTCCCGAGCTCGGGCCTCATTTTTAGCCTCAAATGAACTCTCCAAGTTCCGCTTGACTGTGAACGAGCTGGCCCTAGATTCCGTACGGTGACCTCGAGGCCTCTGAGGTGCGTCGCTACTCAACCTGTTGAAAATGGACTCGACTTGGCGAGATTGATGACAACTACCTCGCCTCAGGGAAGGAGTTTCTTCTTACCGGTCTCGGCGACCATTGGGCCCTTGGAAGTCCTGCGCGGTGTGATTAGTCTTAGCTGGTCGATTCTTGGGCCTTGCGCCCTCGCCCATCTTTCTTTTTCCTACTGAGGTTATACGTGAAAGTATGCTTTTACTTTGTATAAGTATGTATTAAACACTTATTGAAATAAATTATTTATCACTGTTGCTTTAAATATGATTGGATGTTATATATATTTATTGCAAACTGTTCATATAAGAGCACGCGTTACATTTTAGTTAACGTGGTGATACCCAATCACAGAAGATCACGTTAACAATCCCTTGTAAACGAGTGCGCGTTTCACAACGTAGATAGATCCAAACAATCTATTTGTAGAAGTTGATGTGTAAGGCTCAGATTGACTTGTCTTGACCAAGAGATTACACTAGTGCATTCGATGCGCTGAAGCGGACCTGCAGAGAGGATAAACTCATTCGCATTGACTTATGAAGAGTTAGACCTCGGTGGTTGTTGATTTCTTAATCTTTGATACTTAATAAGGACCATGTGTGATTAGTAGTTATTGCTTTGACTTATAAGTGGGAAGAGAATCATTGCGACTTCGATACCCTATATCGTGGGCAATAATATTAATTGCACGACAGTTGCTAAATTAATACAGAGAATTGTGCGCTTACAATGTCGTGCGTGATTGGACCCCTCGGTGGGCTCGGAACCTTTATCATACCAAATCTTGCAAGTGGAATTAATTTTTCGGTATGGATAATAAAGCCGAGTTGTCCTTACTCCAAAGATAAAGATATTAATTAATACAAAGATTTTCAGTGGCTTGATTAATTAATGGACTAAATAATCTTAAACACGGGAAATAGTAACCGGGAGCTATATTACTGTAATATGGGTTAAGTTGGATAGTGCAATATTAATTATATAGTGGTATTAATTAATATTATTAATTATATAATGGGCTGAATTATATTGTGGCTCAATATTGGAATTCAGTAGACCATTGGAATGTCCATCTTAATTCTCCTAAATGCCCCTCAAGTAGCCCAATTAAAGTCCATTAAATAAAAGGTGCTTAAAATAAATTAAAAATTTGTTGCATACTTTTTTTCCTTATTTTTTCGAAATAATTAAAGAAAAGAGGGAGAAGAATTTTCTTGAAAGGATTTTATGGAAAGGAGATAAGTATTCTTGGAATACAAGATTATCCCATATATTCAAGAAATCTCCCACTTGGACTCTTTAATGAGATTTTCGAAAATTATAGAGCAATAATAAGCAGAATGATTTTCTTGATTTTCTTGAAAAGATTTTTATGGAAAAAGATATGTATTCTAGGAATACAAGAATATCTCATAAATTTAAGAAAGATCCAATCTTGAAAGATCCCCTATTATTTTCGAAAAATTGGTCTAAATAAGGGTGTGAGATTTTTGTTGAAAAATACACATGGAAATAAGAATATATGGGATATATTCAAGATTTCTTGGAGATCAAGAAAAGATTTTTCCTAACCCTAATTAAGCTCCAAAATTTCGTCCACCCCTCTATATAAATAAGGGGATGAATTTTTTTCATTCCCAACAGTTCCATGTGTTGGAAAAATTAGAAATCCACAAAGGTGGTGCAACAATTATTTATTTTTCCTTTGTTTTATAAATTGTTCATCGGAGAACCTTCCACCGAGGTTAATGAACGAGGACTTGGGAATACTTGAGAAGGATTTTTGGTGGGTATCCAGATACTTGATCCTGTTTGTCTCAGACCGTCTCTCCAACGGGTACGTTTACATAAATTCCTAGAAATTCTGCATGCTAGGATCTTTTACGTGAAATATTATTTGCATGTCGTTGTTGGATTAATTATTATTTGAATTCACTTAGGTTAATTCATGCTAGTAATAATTGTTAATTTAAATTTGTGTTTATGAGGTCATCCCGATAGATCCTAGCAAATGTTATCCCAACAACTGGTATCAGAGCCCTGGTTCGGGCTCTGATCTTTTAAACTGTAATTTAAATTGTTGTTCATTAAAATTGAAATTGGATAGTAGAACTGTTAGATCTGTTTTGCAGGTATCCAATTGTCATTGTATTTTAATGTGTTAATTTACATGCAAATAAATTGTTGTTTTTTAATTCGATTCGTTCGAATTCATTTTGCCTTGTGAGAAAATCCACGAGTAGATTAGAATTTGTTTGATTTGTTCAATGTAATAGACTAGTCTAGATCTAGATCTAGATTTATTTATTTTTCGTAAATAAATTGTAACCGGATCGAGAACGAAGACGGAGATGAAGATTAAAAGACGGACGTCTAAGTGCCCGGACGTACGCATGCCAAGGCGGAGCACGCGAGCTAGGCCGAAGGCCTGGAGACGCGCACGAGGCAGGCCGGTTGCGCGCGCAAGCACGCGCGGGCAAAGCTTGGAGGTTAGGGTGGTGTCGTACACGATCGCGCGCATGGGTGCACGGAAGGCGCGAGTTCGGGCTGGGCTGTTTCGGACACTGGGCGAAGGACCCCGGACGCGGATGCGTCCGGGCGATGCTCCACGCACATGTGCCGTGGGCGGCAGGGGCGAGATGGCCGATCCGGATCAAGGCGTGCGCCTAGGCGCACGCGGACTCACGATCCGGGTCGTTAGCTACTCATTTTTCTGGACGTCATCCTATCCCAAAACGGAGGACATTTTTTTGAAGACTTATTGCGGATTCAGTGGGAGCTCTTCGAGATGAACGATGAAGGCAAAAGAAGAGATAATTTCTCAAGATCAAGATTTGGAATTTAAACCATGACAGTTGGATATATGTGCCCAACTTGATTTATTTTATCTTGATGCTTGTTTTAAATTCGTGCAATTTTATTTGTTAAATTTGTTTGCATGATTTAGAATTGGTTAAAGAAAATCTCACTTTCGAAAATTACTAAGTATGTTTAATTGACAAATTTTATTCCGGATAATAAAATTACGTCAAATTTGACCTCCATGATTTATTTATTTGTGAATTCTTTTGGAGAAATTCCCCCAACGGAACGGCCAATAGATGGATTTCACATGAATAAATTCCCAAAAGGATGATTGTGAATTATTATTAGTGGCAATGATGACCCTCCCAACGAGGCTCGTACAAAGCGACGTAATAATGCTGTATTTAATCATGGTTATTACTTAGGTATAAAATTAATATGCATATACTTCTCCGAAGTCCCGGTCAATTTTATATTGGTCAAGTGGGAGCCGACTATTAATTTTGAATTAAAGGTGTGTAACTGTTCTTATTTGTAACCTGCTTGAATGTGTTTAAATAGATAGTTCACCCAACGTGGCCTATTTAAACTGTTTTGAGATGTCGGCTGATGCTTATTCATATTGTTTTGAGATTTTGATATGAATAAAGTGATCGAATTATGTGACAATTTGTGCTTATACAATTGTTATTTATTTCAGTTCAGCATGTCGAAACCTTTTAATTCATTGTATGCTATACTTAAAGACCATCAATTATCTGGTGAAAATTATGTTGATTGGAAACGTAAAATGATGATTGTCCTCACTGCACAAAAGCACAAGTGGATCATTGACACTCTAAAACCTGATGAGCCAACTGGCGAGTCGAGTAAAGCGGAAAAGAAAAGTATGAGGACTGGGAGCATTGCAATGACATGGCTAAGTGTACCATCATGGCATCTATGTCGGATGTGTTGCAACACCAACACCGAGAATTTGCAACTGCTGCGGAAATCATGCAAAATCTTAGGAAGATGTTTCAACATCAGAACCGCAGTGCTCGTCAAATCACCTTGCTAGAGATGCTTTCACTGAAAATGGTGGAGGACACGCCCGTAAGGGACCATGTCCTCAAAATGATGGCTCATCTAAACAAGCTTGAGGTTGTGGGTGCAGATTACGATCTGGAGACTCAAATTGATTTGGTGCTTCACTCTTTACCTAAAAGTTTTGAACATTTTCAGTTGAACTATCAGATGAATAATCAGAAGTTCTCGCTAGTTGACTTGTTTCAAGCTTTGGTCTCAGCAGAGACATTGATGGGACACCAGACCCAAGCCTTGATGGCAAGTGGACCATCTTCTAGGCCAAAGGAAGGTAAGAAGAAGAAGAAGGTTAAAGGCCACAAGCAATCGAACTCAATTGCTGCCAAGGGCAAGGGTAAGGTGAGGGACTCTCGAGATGTCAAGAAGGATCCTAAGGGGAAGTGCTTTAACTGCGGTGAAAAGGGACATTGGAGGTCTGCCTATCCCAAACCCAAGCGGGCTGGGAAGAAAGGTAATTCTCATGCACTAGTTGTTGAAACTTGTTTGGCGGCGTATGCCTCCCATTCGTGGGTGGTGGATACGGGATCCACTGATAATGTTTGTTTCACATTACAGGGGTTCAAGTTGACCCGACAACTTAGTGGAAGTGAGATCCTCATCACACAGGGCGATGCCATGAGAGTGGCAGCTGAAGCAGTGGGAGACGTGCACCTGTCTTTTGAAGACAAGACTTTAGTTTAGAAAGATGTTCTTTACGTTCCAGTTTTTCGCAAAAACCTTATTTTAGTTTCTAAACTATTTAATGATGGATATTTTGTTCATTTTTCTAAGCATGTTACTATTTTTCGTAATGATGTGTTTATCTGTCATGGAACTTTACGGAACAATCTCTATACTATTAACTATGCACACCACTCACAAAATGTATCTTATAACACATCGACTGTTTCAAAGAATAAGAGAAAACGTGAACGAGACACTTCTATGGCATCTTAGATTATGTCATATTAATTTGAATAGGATCCAAAGGTTGGTGAAAGATGGTTCACTGTAGGACCTACAGCTCGAACCACTTCCAACTTGCGAATCATATTTGGAGGGTAAAGTGACCAAGAGGGCATTTGGATCCAAGGGGACTAGAGCCACAGAAGTGTTGCAAATTGTTCATACTGACGTGTGTGGTCCAATGTCAACCAAAGCTAGAGGTGGCTATGAGTATTTCCTGACTTTCACTGATGATTACTCAAGGTTCGGGTACGTTTTCCTAATGAAACACAAATCGAAAACCTTTGATAAATTCAAAGAGTTCAAAGCCGAAGTGGAGAATCATATGGAAAAGAGTATCAAGTTTCTACGGTCTGATCGTGGAGGCGAATACCTCAGTGATGAGTTTTTGAACTACCTGTCAGACGAGGGCATTTTTTCCCAATTGACTGCACCCGGAACCCCTCAACAAATCAGGGTTGCAGAACGAAGAAAAAGAACACTCTTAGAAATGGTCAGATCCATAATGAGTTATTCAGATCTACCCAAGTCGTTTTGGGGTCATGCCTTGGAAACAACGGCTTATGTTCTGAATTTGGTGCCATCCGAATCGGTTCCCGAAACCCCTAAAGAGTTGTGGACCAGGCGCAAGCCCAGTCTGAGACATCTTAGGATTCTGGGGCATCCGGCATACGTGCTAGACAAGGAAGCCGGTAAGTTGGACACACGTTCGGAGCTAAGGTTGTTTATAGGATATCCCATGGGAACGAAAGGATGCATGTTCTATGGTCCCGAAGATCAAAAGGTGGTAATCAGTATGCACTTTAGATTTTTGGAAGAAGACTTTATGAATAATTGCAAGCCAAAAAGTGAGATTACCTTAAATGAAATAAGAGGGCAAACTCCTATACCAACTGTACAAGTTGATATACCAAGTGTCACACCGACACAATCGGAACCTCATCGTAGTGGGAGGGTTGTCCGACAACCTGAGAGATTCATGGGGATAGGAGAATCTTCGGATTTGATCCCCTGGGATAGTGAATCAGACCCCTGCTCCTACAAGGAGGCGGTCCAAGATAAGGATTCAGAATCCTGGCAAACTGCGATGGAAGCCGAGATGGGCTCAATGGATCATAATCAAGTATGGGAGCTAGTTGAACCACCCAGTGGGGTAAAACCCATTGGATGCAAGTGGGTCTACAAGAGAAAAAGAGGACAGGACGGGAAGGTTGAAACCTTTAAAGCTAGGCTTTTAGCAAAGGGATACACTCAGAAAGAGGGTATCGATTATGAAGAAACCTTTTCGCCTGTAGCCATGCTTAAGTCCATCCATATTCTCTTGGCAATAGCTGCACATCTAGATTTTGAGATCTAACAAATGGATGTCAAGACAACTTTCCTTAACGAGAGTCTTGAAGAGGAAATATATATGCAACAGCCCGAAGGTTTTATCGAAAAAGGCCAAGAACACCTTGTGTGCAAGCTAAAGAAGTCCATTTATGGACTAAAGCAAGCATCTCTGGCTTGGAACCAATGTTTTGATCATGTAATCAAATCTTATGGATTTGATCAAAATGATTTCGAGAGTTTTGTTTATAAGAAATGTGACAGAGCTGCCTTGGTATTCCTGGTACTATACGTAGACGATATTCTGCTCATCAAAAATGATGTAAAGGTTTTGTCAGACGTAAGGGTATGACTATCAAAACAGTTTGATATGAAGGACTTAGGGGAAGCCGGTCATATTCTTGGGATCAAGATCACTCGAGATCGAAAGAAAATAATGATTGGCTTATCGCAAGCTTCATACATAGACACCGTTTTGAAGTGTTTCAGCATGCAAAATTCCAAGAAGGGTTTTGTACTTTTCAGGCATGGAATCCATCTATTGAAAGACATGTGTCCCAAGACACAAAGGGAGATAGATGATATGAGAGGCATTCCTTATTCGTCGGCAGTAGGAAGCCTCATGTATGCAATGCTGTGTACGAGATCGGATATTTGCTACGCCGTAGGCATGGTAGCGAGATATCAAAGTAACTCCGAAAATCAACATTGGACTACTATTAAGAACATTCTAAAGTATCTGGAAAGAACTCGAGATAGAATGGGTTTATCAGTTAGATAGTTTATTTCCAGTGGGATACACGGACTCAGATTTCCAATCGGACCTATATTCCAGAAAATCTACCTCGGGTAGTGTTTTTTGTCTGGGGGGAGTAGCTGTAACATGGAGAAGCGTTAAGCATAAATTCATCGCCGATTCTACCATGGAAGCCGAATATGTAGCTGCTTGTAAAACAACGAAAGAAGCGGTGTGGCTCAAGAACTTCCTAGTGGATTTGGATGTTGTTTCGAATTTTCCCAGCACCATCACGATTTTCTGTGATAATGTCGGAGCAGTTGTAAATTCAAGGGAACCGAGAGCCCACAAGGCCAGAAAACACATTGAAAGGAAATATCATCTTATACGAGAAATCGTGAAGAGAGGAGATATAGAGGTGGCAAAGATCGCCTCGGAAGACAACCTAGCCAATCCATTCACAAAAACTCTGCCTCAGTTAACATTTGAGAGACATGTGGAAGGAATGGGTGTCAAGAGCGTTGCCAATCTACTTTGAGTATAAGTGGGAGAAATGTTATTAAGTTGATGTAGGTGACATTAGGTGTCACCGTATAATACATTAGATATGCTGTATTATACTTAAAAGCAGACTTTGAGTATAAGTGGGGGATTGTTGGGGTTATACGTGAAAGTATGCTTTTACTTTGTATAGCCTATGTATTAAACACTTATTTACTGATAAATTATTCATCACTTTTGCTTTAAATATGATTGAATGTTATATATATTTATTGCAAACCGTTCATATAAGAGCACGTGTTACATTGTAGTTAACGTGGTGATACCAGATCACAGAAGATCATGTTAATAATCCCTTGTAAACGAGTGCACGTTTCACAACTTAGATAGATCCGAACAATCTATTGGTAGAAGTTGATGTGTAAGGCTTAGATTGACTTGTCTTGACTAAGAGATTACACTAGTGCATTCGATGTGCTGAAGCGGACCCGCAGAGAGGATAAACTCATTCGCACTGACTTATGGAATGAAGAGTTAGACCTCAGTAGTTGTTGATTTCTTAATCTCCCTCACTTAATAAGGACCGTGTGTGATTAGTAGTTATTGCTTTGACTTATAAATGAGAAGAGAATCATTGCGACTTCGATACCCTATATCTTGGGCAATAATATTAATTGCACGACAGTTGCTAAATTAATACAGAGAATCATGTGCTTGCAATGTCTTGCGTGATTGGTCCCCTTGATGGGCTCGGAACCTTTATCATACCAAATCTTGTAAGTGAAATTAATTTTTCGGTATGGATAATAAAGTTGAGTTGTCCTTACTCCAAGGATAAATATATTAATTAATACAAAGCTTTTCAGTGGCTTAATTAATTAATGGACTAAATAATCTTAAACACGGGAAATAATAACCGGGAGTCATATTACCGTAATATGGGTTAAGTTGGATAGTGCAATATTAATTATATAGTGGTATTAATTAATATTAATGGAGCTGAATTATATTGTGGCTCATTATTGGAATTCAGTATCCCATTGGAAGGTCCATCTTAATTCTCCTAAATGCCCCTCAAGTAGCCCAATTAAAGTCCATTAAATAAAAGGTGCTTAAAATAAATTAAATATTTGTTGCATATTTTTTCCTTATTTTTTTCGAAATAATTAAAGAAAAGAGGGAGAAGAATTTTCTTGAAAGGATTTTATGGAAAGGAGATAAGTATTCTTGGAATACAAGATTATCCCATAAAATCAAGAAATCTCCCACTTGGGCTCTTTAATGGGATTTTTTAAAATTATAGAGCAATAATAGGAAGAAGGATTTTCTTTATTTTCTTGAAAAGATTTTTATGGAAAAAGATATGTATTCTAGAAATACAAGAATATCTAAAAATTCAAGAAAGATCCAATCTTGAAAGATCCCCTATTATTTTTGAAAAATTGATCTAAATAAGGGTGTGAGATTTTTGTGGAAAAATACACATGGAAAGAAGAATATATGGGATATATTAAAGATTTCTTGGAGATCAAGAAAAGATTTTTCCTAACCCTAATTAAGCTCCAAAGTTTCGTCCACCCTTCTATATAAATAAGAGGATGAATTCTTTTCATTCCCTACAGTCCATGTGTTGGAAAAATTAGAAATCCATAAAGGTGGTGCAACAATTATTTATTTTTCCTTTGTTTTATAAATTGTTCATCGGAGAACCTACCACCGGGGTTATTGAACGAGGACTTGGGAAATACTTGAGAAGGACTTTTGGTGGGTATCTAGATACTTGATCGTGTCTGTCTCAGACTGTCTCTCCAACGGGTACGTTTACGTAAACTCCTAGAAATTCCGCATGCTAGGATCTTTTACGTGAAATATTATTTGCATGTCATTGTTTGATTAATTATTATTTGAATTCACTTAGGTTAATTCATGCTAGTAATAATTGTTAATTTAAATTTGTGTTTATGATGTCATCCTGATAGATCCTAGCAAATGTTATCCCAACATTTCCTCGGGACCTGGATGTTCGGTGGGACTCGGCTCGCCGATGTGGCCCGCTACGCTCGCCTGTGATACCGCGCTGACAACATTTGAGGATTCTAACGGCCTCCCGAGGTCCTCAGGGGTCTTGATGTCGGCCAGATTCTTGAGGGGGCCCTCATTACTGGACGTGGCCTCCCCTCGTTGGCCCGAAGCCTGCATTCCATCAGAAGTCATGCCGGAATCTGGGACTTTTCAGATGAATATATGAAGGTTCGAAGGGATAAATCAAAGGGAAAATCTGGGATTTTTTTAGTGAAACACCCTTCTTCTAGCGTCAATTGTTGATACCAAAAATATGTGTATGGATTAAAGCTTTAATGTGGCTATGATTGGCATCAAACTAATAATGACTTAGTGTGGGTTGAGAGTTAATGTTGAACAAAAGGAATGTTCAACATTTACGAGTGATGATTGCTATTGAATGCTTGATGATTACAAGTATTAAATTGTGAGGGTATTTGGGCCAAAGGGCCTCTTGTTGGCTGATAAAGCCTTGTAATAAATGAAATTTTGTGAACCCTTAAATGAGTTCTAACTACATAAATTTATACTACAACAAACATAGGAGTAGACCCCTAAACCCTAGCTCCTAGGTAATTAATGCGAGCCTGCAGGGATCATTAAAGCTTGCTGGTCAAAAACCTGGATTAAGATCTTCTCAAGCAGTCACTAATTATGGTTTTCTTGTCCTGGTTCGCCTGCTCGAGGTCACTAATGTGGTGTCCGAGGTCGCTGGCGCTGTACTCGAGGTCGCTGGCGCTGTATTCGAGGTCGCGCTGAGACCTTTCCTCTTCGATGTCACTATTCCTGCAACTCGTGGGTTCTTCAGGGAATAGCTTCCCTTTGAGGAAAGTCTTCTCTGATCCTAGGTCGTTTGAGGGCACAGGTACGCTGGCATGCTCTTTGGGGTTCCGTGCCACCTACAGGTCGAGGCCTGAGTTCCCCATTAAGCTCGCATCGGCTAAGGTCGTATCGCATCCTGACCTCGATTTAAACAGGTCGAGCACGCTTTACCTTATAACGAGGTCGCTCAATCCTATATTAGTCAGGATCTCGCTCCAATCTCCATGTAATTCCCGTATGTCGCGCAATTACACCTCGCTAGGGTAATTATAATTTCCATGTATGTGACCTCGCATACTCTTGAATAATTCTCACACAACAATTATCACCAAATTCCCAATCAAATAGTAGACAAAGTAATCCATACAATTTAGACTACCAACATTAGCTCACAATTACATAATTCAAAATAAAATACGTGTGCACAATCAAACGAACAAAAATTTACAAAAAGTTTTTTCATATATATACAATCACTGGTATGCTCAATGCCAACTGCCACTTTGTCATATTCATCTTCGGATCTTCCTCTTTTTGCATGCATAAAATAGAATTGAATCTTTTAATTTGATTATGCATTTTTTTAAGATTCAATAAATTTATGCAGCCAACAATTCATATATATGATAAAGGGAGAGGCCTGGTAGTATCATATAAAATGGGTCTTTTAGACCTAGGAAAATCGGTCAAGCTCTAAGTATGTTGCTCTATGTCAAAATCTAGACTTATGTATTGTTTTCCTACACTATGTAAGAAGATAAATTATACTTTACATGTTTGTAATTACAAGCAAATACCATTCAGAAATATAACATGCACGTTGCTCATCAACTTATGTATATACTCAAACAGTTTTCACTCAAAAATGTTTTCCAACCTCACATCGTCCTAGTTATAAATAAAAACAGAACGGTACCTGAAGAGAAGGTATATACTTCTCGATACTAGCAATTCAGAAACAACATCCTCAAGATTCAAGACTTGGAAGCCTTCAATGAGGGCTTGAAGGCAGCATATTGGATACATTTCAATCTTGACCACAGGAGCACTAGCTTGTTTCAAAGCAGCAACACAATCCTTTATGATATCTCTGTAGACACATACAATACCTACATTTCCAGCAATAATCACATCAGTGAGTCCATCGGGTAGTAAGTAGCGGCTTCTATATAAGTGATCAAACTAAATAAGGAACAAATAGTCAGAGTTATATGAGAGAAAACGAATTTTGATGTATATGACGTGAATGCTTATAACATTCTTATCTTTTTAGTCTACACTTTGATCCTATTATTAGAAACTGAAGCATAACATTCGTAGGGGCTAACTTATGTACACTACTAGAAAATTGATCTATAGTGATTGAAAAATCCTGTCATTATAAACCTTTAATGACAGGAATTTGATCTTTAATAACAGGAATTTCCTGTAATATATTGCCTTTCTAGATAAATATCTTCAATGACAGGAAACGAGTCCTATCATTTTTCTCAATATATATTTAGTGACAAGATCTTACTCTCATTAAAGATCATCCAAACATAGATCTCGTTCTTCACAAAATAAAATCAACCAGCATTTCGAATCACTGAAAACAAACAGATTAATGAGTAAAATCAAGGGTTGATCGCCTATTAATTATGTATTAATAATTATAACTGTAATATTCTCTCACTCATCCAGTAGCAACAACATCAACTTCACCTTTATATACTACACAAACCACAATTCAAACCCAAAAATTAAAGACAAAAAGGATCAATATGTTGGGGTTATACTGGAAAGTATGCTTTTACTTTGTATAACAAGACTGAATTTCTGTCTTATTTACTGAAATAAATTATTTATCACTGATGCTTTAAATATCATTTAATGTTATATATATTTACTGCATAACTGTTCAATAAATAGTATGTGTTACATTGTAGTTAATTTAGTGATACCAGATCACAGAAGATTAAATTAACAGTCCCTTGTAACTAAAAGTACAGAATTCACGACCCAAATGGAAATGAACAAACCATCGTGAAAGGTTGAAGTGCAAGACTCAGATTGATTTGTCTTGACCAAGAGATTGCACTAGTGCATTATGATGCACTGAAAAGGACCTACAGGAGGGCAAATTCTTCAGTACTGAATATAGAAGAATTAGACCTCAGTGGTTCGTTATTTCTTAATCTCCGTCCCTTAAATAGGATAGTGTGGAATCAATAGCTATTGCTTTGACTTATGATGGGAAGAGGATCAGCGAGATTCAATACCTTGTATCTTGGGCAATGTTATTGGTTACACGACGATTGCTAAGATTTAATACGGTGAAACGTGTGCAAGTACGTCTTTTTTGATTTGTCCCCTTGGGAGGCTCAGAAGTTTTATCATACCAAATCTTGCAAGTGGAATTAATTTCCGGTATGGATAATAATGTTGAGCCGTTCCTTGACCAAGGAAAAAGATGTTAATTAATATGAAGTTATTTCAGTGGCCTAATTTAATTAATGGACTGGATAATCTTAAACACGGGAAATATTAACTGGGAGCCATATTAACAGTAATATGGGTTAAGATAGATATTGCAATATTAATTATGTAGTGAGATTAATTAATATTTGTTGGTCCCGGTGAAAAACCCATGAAATGCGGAAAAAATCATGTAATGCATATGACAAGATAAGAACATAAAGCAATAAAGAACACAACAAAGTATAGTGGTTCGGAGACTCAACCTCCTACATCCACTCTCCCTTATCCTAGGGAAATTCCTTCAAACGGGACTTATCACCTTCCACGGGATTGCCTATAAGCTTTCTGACAATCCAAGATAGTTTACTCACTTCTTCTACATTTGAGTTTTCTGGCTGACTACTCTACAACTTACTTACTTAAACACACACAAGCTTTCTGACTATCCAAGATAGTTTACTCACTTCTTCTCTAGAGTTTTCTGGCTGACTACTCTGCAGCTTACTCACTCTTTACAAATCCAAGAATCACACAAACTACCTAACAATAGGGTTTGGATTTGGTTGGTGTCTCCAACTAGGTTGAGATTTTCCCTTACATTTGTTTAGCCTCAATGCTAAGGTTGAGAAAATCTCTCTAAGCTTAAGATATATCTTGGGTTGCTTAGATTGGGTTTAAGAACACTCTTGAATATATTTGTATATCTACAGACTTGTGTTCTATGGTGGGAATGCTTTGTGTATATGACTCTTGGCTCTGTAGCATCTTTTTCCACATTCTCCACACTTTAGAATGATGAAAGACCTTGTATTTATAGTGTGGATTTGAATGTTACCGTTGGAGAGAATCACATTCAAATCCATATTATTCTGTAAGTTCCGCAGACTTTTTTCAGTGTTTTGACTTCTCTTATTAGTCCGCGTCAATTTGAATCTAGCGGCTATACGAGTCTTGAGGTTTCTACGAGTCTTGATTCTTGATTCAACAGACTTCTCTTGTGGACCTTATGCGGTCGGGCATCTTTGTCGCTCGGGCTAGCGAGATCGGCTCTTGACCCGGACATCGACCCTCAGGTCAATTTTACTCACTGACCCTCAGGTCACTTGACTCGGGCTATCTGATTTCTTCTTGCTTGATCTGATCATTTCTTTGATCGGATCGGCACATCTTCGGATCAACATATCGAGGATAGCATAAAATTCGATTGCATCGGGTTCGCATATCGAGGTTATCTTATCGATCTCGATCGCGTCGATCTTGATCGGTCTCATCTGCTCTCTTACGATCTGCGGCCTTCTCTTACGATCTTCTGGTTAGTTTCTTCGTCGGCAGTACTCTCTTCGATCACCCGGATCGGCTCATTTTATTCTTGATCATCGATCGAGTCTGTTTTGGTCATCGATCTTCCGATCGGTTGGCTTAGTTTTTCTTCTCTTCGATTTTCAGACAACTCATCGATTAACTCCGGAACTCATCTTACTCATCATCTCGATCTCGATCTGATCTCGATCATCTACTTCTGATTTCGTGAGTTCCCCCTCAACTTGTTCTTTTGTTCCCCCTCAACTTGTTATCTGTAAATTAGCTTTAATAACACAAGTTGATAATGTTTTGGCATAATTCATCAAAACTAAAATATCCCAACAATTTCCCCCTTTTTGATAATGACGCCAAAACATTAAAATATATGCAGTTGTAAAGAAACGGGTTTTGTTTAAAAAGATCAGTTCAGATGATCACATTAAAAGTGATCTTTTGAACTCCTGCTCTGATACCACTTGTTGGTCCCGGTGGGGGAAATTGTTGGGATATTTTAGTTTTGATGAATTATGCCAAAACATTATCAACTCCAATTGATAGGCCCGGTGAAAAACCCATGAAATGCGGAATAATCATGAAATGCATATAAAAACAGGGGTGAAGGAATGGTGATTACAGATTTTTGCGTTTTAAGCTCATGTGTTGTGTTTTGCTTATAATCGAATGCATATGACAAGATAAGAACGTAAAGCAATAAAGAACACAACAATGTATAGTGGTTCAGAGACTCAAGCTCCTACATCCACTCTCCCTGTTCCTAGGAAAATTCCTTCAAACTGGACTTATCACCCTCTCGGGTTCGCCTCTAGATATTTAACGAGCTCTCACTCCAACTGGACTTATCACCCTCTCGGGCTCGCCTCTAGATATTTAACGAGTTCACACTCCAACGGGACTTATCCCCCTCACTCGGGATTGCCTAACAACTACCTCACTTCACCACTAGTTATCTCTTACGAGAATGGGGTTTGGGTTTGGTGTTGTCTCCAACTATGGTGAGATTTTCCCTTACATTTGTTTAGCCTCAATGCTAAGGTTGGGAAAATCTCTCTAAGCTTAGGATACATCGTGGGTTGCTTAGATTGGGTTCTAGAACACACTTTGAATATATTTGTATATCTACAGACTTGTGTTCTATGGTGGGAATGCTTGAATATAACGCTCTTGGCTCTGTAGCATCTTTTGCATATTCTCCACACTTAATTCGATGGAAGATCTTGTATTTATAGTGTGGATTTGAATGTTACCGTTGGAGAGAATCACATTCAAATCCATACTATTCTTTGTAAGTTCTGCAGCTTTTCAGGCTGGTTATCTTCCTCTCATTGGTCCACGTCAGCTGAATTCTAACGGCTATATTCCTCAGTTTCTTCGCTTCGGAACATTCAGGTTTATACTGAGTATTCAGTAATTACTGAGTCTTCAGTAATTACTGTGTCTTCAGTATTCTCTGAGTCTCAGTGTCTTCAGAGACATACTGAGTCTTCAGGATCTTCTGAGTCTTCAGGTTTCTCTGAGCCTTCAGGTTTCTCTGAGTCTCAGGTTACTCAGGGTTCTTGATTCAGCAGACTTCTCTTCAGCGGACCTTGTCTGATCAGGTATACTGACACTCAGGCTGACTGAGTTCAGTTCTTCTGACTTCAGACATCCTGAACCTCAGGTCACTTTTACTTACTGACCCTCAGGTCTCTTGGCCAATACTGAGTCTCAGTTCACTTTACTTACTGAGCCTCAGATCACTTTTACTCAGGCTATCTGATTTCTTCTTTGCCTGATCTGATCAGCTCGATTGATCAGATCAACACATCTTCAGATCAACATATCAGGATTGCATCCGGTCATCCTATCAGGTTAGCATATCAGTTTATCATATTTGATCTCGATCACGTCTGATCTCGATCAGTCTCATCTGCTCATCTTCATATCTGATCTCGATCACGTCTGATCTTGATCAGTCTCATCTGTTCATCTTCTGATCTGCAACCTTCTCTTCTGATTTGCTGGCTTAGCTTTTCTTCTCTTCTGAGTTTGCACAACTCATCAGTTTAACTTCGAACTCATCTAACTCATCTGATCTGGATCAGTCTCGTCTGCAGCCTCGTCTGATCTCGATCATCTACTTCTAATTTTGTGAGTTCCCCCTCAATTTGTTCTTTCGTTCCCCCTCAACTTGTTATCTGTAAATTAGCTTCAATAACACAAGTTGATAATGTTTTGGCATAATTCATCAAAACTAAAATATCCCAACAATTTCCCCCTTTTTGATAATGACGCCAAAACATTAAAATATATGCATTTGTAAAGAAACGGGTTTTTGTTTAAAAATATCAGTTCAGGTGATCACATTAAAAGTGATCTTTTGAATTCCTGCTCTGATACCACTTGTTGGTCCCGGTGAAAAACCCATGAAATGCGGAAAAATCATGTAATGCATATGACAAGATAAGAACATAAAGCAATAAAGAACACAACAAAGTATAGTAGTTCGGAGACTCAAGATCCTACATCCACTCTCCCTTATCCTAGGGAAATTCCTTCAAACAGGACTTATCACCCTCCACGGGATTGCCTATAAGCTTTCTGACAATCCATGATAGTTTACTCACTTCTTCTACATTTGAGTTTTCTGGCTGACTACTCTGCAGCTTACTTACTCAAACACACACAAGCTTTCTGACTATCCAAAATAGTTTACTCACTTATTCTCTAGAGTTTTCTGGCTGACTACTCTGAAGCTTACTCACTCATTACAACTCCAACAATCACACAAACTACCTAACAATAGGGTTTGGGTTTGGTTGGTGTCTCCAACTAGGTTGAGATTTTCCCTTACATTTGTTTAGCCTCAATGTTAAGGTTGGGAAAATCTCTCTAAGCTTAGGATATATCTTGGGTTGCTTAGATTGGGTTTAAGAACACTCTTGAATATATTTGTATATCTACAGACTTGTGTTCTATGGTGGGAATGCTTTGTGTATATGACTCTTGGCTCTGTAGCATCTTTTTCCACATTTTCCACACTTTAGTATGATGAAAGACCTTGTATTTATAGTGTGGATTTGAATGTTACCGTTGGAGAGAATCACATTCAAATCCATACTATTCTGTAAGTTCTGCAGCTTTTTCAGGCTGGTTGTCTTCCTCTCATTGGTCCACGTCAGCTGAATCTAACGGCTCTGAGTCTTCAAGATTCTTGATTCAACAGACTTCTCTTCAGCGGACCTTGTCTAATCAGCATCTCGACACTCGGGCTAACCGAGTTCACTCTTCCGACCAGACATCGACCTCAGTCACTTTACTCACTTGACCCTCGGGTCACTTGACTCGAGCTATCTAATTTCTTCTTGCTTGATCGATCATTTACTTTGATCAGATCGACATCTTCGAATCAACATATCGAGGATAGCATCAGTCAAGACATCGGGTTACGATATTAGGTTATCTTATCTGATCTCGATAACGTCTGATCTTGATCAGTCTCATCTGCTCCTCTTCTGATCTGCAGCCTTCTCTTCTGATCTTCGGTCATTTCTTTTCGATCGACTTGGTATCTTCGATCACCCGGATCACTGATCGTTTTTCTTCCGATCATCGATCGAATCGTCATTACGGTCATCCGATCATCCGATCGTTGGCTTGGTTTTTTCTTCTCTTCCGATTTTGCACATTTCATCGATTAACTCCGAACTCATCTTACTCATCGATCTCGTCGGTCTAAATCTCTTGACCTCGTCTCCGATCTCGATCATCTACTTCTGATTTCGTGAGTTCCCCCTCAACTTGTTCTTTCGTTCCCCCTCAACTTGTTATCTGTAAATTAGCTTCAATAACACAAGTTGATAATGTTTTGACATAATTCATCAAAACTAAAATATCCCAACAATATTTATGGGCTTGAATAATATTGTGGCTTAATATTGGAAATTCAAAGTCCATTGGAAGGTCCAATCTTAATTCTCCTAAAGGCCCCTCAAGTTGCTCAAACATAAAGTTCAATAACTGAAAAAAAGGTGTTTAAAATAAAATAAATTACTGTTGCCTAATTTTTCTATTTTTTTTGAAAAATACAAATAAAAGAGGGAAAATATTTTCTTTGAATTTTGTTATGGAATGAGGATAAGTATTCTTGGAATACAAGATTATCTCATTAAATTCAAGAGATCTCACACTTGGCTATTTGTTGTGAAATTTTCGAAAATTCCATAACATAAGGAGGGGGAGATTTTATTTGGGAGATATTTTGGGAAATAGAATATATTGAATATATTCAAGATTGTTTCTTGGAGAAGAAGCAAGGAAATTTCCCAATCACCCAAAAACCCTAAATTTTCGTCCCCCCCCCCGGTATTATAAATAGGGGTTGAATTTTTCATCCCCAAGGCAATTCTATGTGTTGAAAAAATTAGAAATCCACAAAGGTGGTGCAACATAATTTTTATTTTTCCTTTTGTTAATTGTTCGCGAGCATCCTACCACCGGATTGTTGGACAAGGACGAGGGAATACTTGAGAAGGTCTTTTGGTGTGTTCGTGTGAACGGGATCTATCTTCTCACCGGTTGTCACTCCGAGAGGTTAGTTCACGTAAACTCCTAGCAATTCCGCATGCGTAGGATTTATGTGACGAACTTGTATGCATGATTTGTTGTTGAATTATTATTTGAATTAATATAGGATTAATTCATGCTAGTAATAATTGTTAGAATTGAATTTGTATTTAAATATTCATCCCGAATAGATCCGGGCAATCCATTCCCCAACATAATATTCAAGAAACTTCAATAAAAAAGAAAACGGGATTGGAAAATAGAAAAGGCAAGCTTGATCGTTGTATCACCTGACTACTTCTCAATGATCGCCCAAGCAACATCGAGCACCATCCATGCAAATTCAAGGTCAGATTCATCTTTATCTTTCTCTTCTACATCTATTTCTAGCAGAATAAATCAATAGTAAGAGAACACCTTCTATTTTTCAAGCAAACACCACATAATGGAGCTCTAAGAAGATAATAAACCCTCAGTCACATAAAATCACACAGTTACACTAAATATGAAATCCCAATCCAAAGTAATAGTAGAACTTGAGTCCTGGTTGTTGTAGCACAAATTATCTTGAATATGTACCCGTAATCCGACACATCAGCAGGGTCCACCTAGATCTGAATCGACCCGATCCGACAGGAGATCAGGTACCCGAAGATAAACAAGTCTGACAATATCAAGAGCCAACATTAGAGTATCATCAACTTTACGAGACAAGATAAGAGCATTTCATGTAAAATGGATGTAAAATAGATATAGTTTTTGTTGGGGTTATACTGAAAAGTATGCTTTTACTTTGTATAACCAAACTGGAGTTTCTTATTTATTTACTGAAATAAATCATTTAATCAATGTTGCATTAAATATGAATGAATGTTATATATGTTTATTGCAAACCCGTTCGGTAAGACAGTACATATTACGTTGTAGTTAATTTGGTGATACCCGATCACTGAAGATCAAATTAACAGCCCTCGTAATTAAGTACAAATTCACAACCCATACGGAAATGAACGAACCATCATGAACGGTTGAAGTATGAGACCCAGATTAGCCTGTATTGACCAAGGGATCACACTAGTTCATTTAGGTGCGCTGAATAAGGACCTACATGAGGACAAATTCTTCGGTACTGAATATACAAGAATTAGACCTTAGTGGTGCGTTGTTTCTTAATCTCTGTCCCTTAAATAGGATCTTGTGAAATTAATAACTATTGCGTTGACTTATGATGGGAAGAGGGTCAATGCGATTTGATACCTTATATCTTGGGCAATATTATTAATTACATGACGATTGCTAACATTTAATACGGAGAATCGCGTGCAAGTACGTCTTGCTTGATTTGTCCCCTTGGTGGTCTCATATCCTTTATCATGCCAAATCTTG
The DNA here is from genome assembly GCA_037126765.1 of Stenogyne calaminthoides. Lineage (NCBI taxonomy): Eukaryota > Viridiplantae > Streptophyta > Magnoliopsida > Lamiales > Lamiaceae > Stenogyne > Stenogyne calaminthoides. The sequence goes on along the minus strand of JBBCBC010000024.1, from coordinate 4,314,292 downwards.
CAAGTGGAAATTTATTTTCGGCATGGATAATAATGTTGAGTTGTCTTTACTCAAGGACAAAGATATTAATTAATATAAAGCTTGTTCAGTGGCTTAATTAATTAATGGACTAAGATAATCTTAAACTCGGGAAATAATGACCGGGAGCCATGTTATATGTGAAATCGTAATATGTGTTGGGAAATTTAGAGTTTTGATGAAAGTTCTAAAACACATGTAATAGGACCAGTCAGACCTGTTAGCTGACTGATGTATTTAATACCAGTTATAAGATGACAAGATGATAATTATTATATAGAACAACTGATGCATAAGATAGGTCACATATTAAGGGGGAACATCAATATGAATAGGTCAGATCGAAAGATCAGAAGAACAAAAGATCAGCTGAAGTCCGACAGGCTAGAAGGCAAGGAAGGTGAAGTCTTGAAACACAAATTCAGAAGACCTGAAGATCAGATGACTACCAGAAGACCTACATCAGCCGAGTCTGCTAGTTGAGCTAAGACAACTGGCACCAGAAGACTCTATCAGGTAGACTGATTAGTTGTAACTGATCAGGTCAGCTCACACCAGGTGGTAACTGATGTTTCACCAAGTCATACGTTGTTGATATGAACAAGAAGAATGTCAACGTTAGTTGGTAGAACAAACACTGAAAAGTGCTTTTGTTAACCAATAAGAACAAGACACGTATGAAAGGAGCCGACAATACGGGATTTGGTGTTGCTTGGTCAAACGGCTATAAAAGACAACTATTCATGCTTTCGGCCATGCCGTCCCTGAAGCACGTCACATCAAATCCTACATATCTACCAAATATAGCCAGAAATTCAAATTGCTCTCCAACGGCTCTTTGATTTCGAGGTCTATAAATATGGGATTACTCTTCAGAGTGAAAACACGGAAATTATCAAGAAGCTCATACTACAGCAAAATTTCCGCACGAAGAACACAACCTTGAAGATTAATTTTCTAAATGGTCATCCCATAGTTCTTAGCACAGAAATCCTATCCTCTAGCTGTTAGGCTAATTTAATTCTAGGAAAGATTTCAAAGTTGGAACAAACAACAAATCTTACCCAAAACCCAAAGTTAGGTTAAGTTTGTTTAGCAAGATTTCAGACTAGGGTTTCTAGTTCTGATTTCTGGGATCGGTTGAGTGAGAGCTCCATAAATATCTGTTGGTGTAATGTGTTGGACTAACACAATAATCTAAGTCCAGTTGGTTAAGTCGATTAAGTTGGTGCCCCTTGTGATAGGGAAGAGTGGACGTAGGACTGGTTATCCGAACCACTATAAATCTTGTGTGCATTTACCTGTTTGATTAACTGCTTCATGTTGGGATTATACTGGAAAGTATGCTTTTACTTTGTATAATCAAATCTGAATTTCGGACTTATTTACTGAAATAAATTGTTTATCACCGATGCTTTAAATATCATTGAATGTTACATATATTTACTGCATAACTATTTAATAAATCGTACGTGTTACATTGTAGTTAATTTAGTGATACCAGATCACAGAAGATTAAATTAACGGTCCCTTGTAACTAAAAGTACGCCATTCACGACCTAGATGGAAATGAACAATCCATCGTGAAAGGTTGAAGTGTAAGGCTCGGATTGGCTTGTCTTGACCAAGAGATTACACTAGTGCATGACTGGTGCACTGAATAGGACCTACAGGAGGACAAATTCTTCAGAACTAAACAAGGAAGAATTAGACCTCAGTGGTTCGTTATTTCTTAATCTTCGTTCCTTAAATAGGATCACGTGTGGTTGGTAACTATTGCTTTGACTTATCATGGGTAGAGAATCAACGAGATTCAATACTTTTTATCTTGGGCAATATTATTGGTCACATGTGATTGCTAAGATTTAATACGGAGAATCGTGTGCAAGTACGCTTGTTCGATTTGCCCCCTTGGGAGGTTCATAAGCTTTATCATACCAAATCTTGCAAGTGGAATTAGTTTCCGGTATGGATAATAATGTTGAACCATTCCTTGACCAAGGACAAAAGATATTAATTAATGGAAAGCTATTTCAGTGGCTTGAATTAATTAATGGGCTAGATAATCTTAAACACGAGAAATAATAACCGGGAGCCATATTGACTGTAATATGGGTTAAGATGGATAGTGCAATATTAATTATGTAGTGGGATTAATTAATTTTTATGGGCTTGAATAATATTGTGGCTCAATATTGATAATTCAAGATCCATTGGAAGGTCCAATTTTAATTCTCCTAAAGGCCCCCTGAGTAGCCCAACATATAGTCCAATAACTGAAAAAGGTGTTTAAAATAAAATAAATATTGTTGCTTATTTTTCCTCATAAAATTCGAAATTTATGGATAAAATGGGAGAAAGTTTTCTTTGAATTTTGTTATGGAATGAAGATATGTATTCTTGGAATACAAGATTATCTCATTAAATTCAAGAAATCTCCTACTTGGTTATTCATGAAGATAATTTCGAAAATTTTGGATAATTAAGGGCAAGAAAGATTTTCTTGATTTTCTTGAAAATATATTATGGAAGATATGTATTTCTTGAAATACAAGAATATCTCATAAATTCAAGAAGATCCAAATCTTGGAATCTTGCCTATAATTTTCGAAAATTACTCCATAACAAAGAGTAGGTGGGATTTTGTGGAATATTATAATTATGGGAAAAAGAATATAGGAGATATATTCAAGATTTCTTGGAGATCAAGAAAAGATTTTCCCACATTATTTTCTACCCAAAATTTCGACCACCTATGCTCTATAAATAGGGGATGACTCTTTCATTCCCAAGTACAATTCCATGTGCTGGAAAAATTAGTAAATCCACAAAGGTGGTGCAACATAATTTATTTTCCTTTTGTTAATTGTTCGCAAGTGTCCTACCACCGGATAGTCGAGCAAGGATTAAGGGAATACTTGGGAAGTTCTTTTGGTGAGTCTAATCAGCCAGACCGTTGCCATCCCAAGAGGTACGTTCACGTAAACTCGTAGAATTCCGCATGCGTAGGATTTACGTGAATTATTTATATGCATGATTTGTTGTTGGATTATTATTTGAATTAATATAGGATTAATTCATGCTAGTAATAATTATAAGAATTAAATTTGTATTTAAATATTCATCCCGAATAGATCTGTGCAACTTATTCCCCAACACTTCACACTATTGGACACAACTTGATTAAATCTGCATATATATTCTGAGTTAGGATCAACTAGCACCAAGCTACTGATCTGATCAGATTGACCCCATAGTCATCTGATTGAAAACAACTTCGGAATCTGATTTGTTATAAATTGGTTTTTCATACGGGTATAAACTAGCTTCCGCACAATCAGTTAAACTGATAGATACCGAACTGATCTGCCCTCAGGCGATCAGCAAGTTGGATATCAGTCCAAACTGATTCACTTGCACTCTGATTAGACAAACTACCATCACACCTGATCTGCACGAAAAAGTTTTCAGAAGTCTATTCACCCCTCCCCTCTAGACTTCTGCCCTCACGAAACCCGTTCGGGACCTACAAGTGGTATCAGAGCAGTGGTTATACAGACCACTGACTTTGAATATCATCGGTTCTTGAGGAAGAACCTTTGTGGTCACTTGAACTGATCTTGAAAAACCTTTTTCAAATCTCATTTGTTTTCAAACTCACGATCAGCTGGATAATACTTCGGGTATGTATCATGATTTGCCTAAATTTTCCATTGATGAGTATGCAGACTGGACGATATACATGAGCAACCATCTGGGATCAATAAGTAGCAGGATGATGGAAGTTCGTGAACGAGGACCCATCATCATCTATCATGACAACCCAGTTGTTGGAGGTGATCCAGATTTCGCAGTTGGAAGTCTTGTCAGAAAGAGTCCTGCCCTGATGGATGCTGAAGAGAGAAAGTTGTACACTCTGGATACGATAGACAGGCACATAACCATGAAGACCATGGACAAGATAACCAGAGAAAAGATAAATTATCTCAAGACAAGCCCAAATGTGGGGGGATACGCTGAAATGTGTGAAGGAAATGATCCGATTAAAGATAGCGATCCAAAGTTAATCGGTGAAATTCGTGAAACTTAAGATCTTTACCAAATGAAACCATCAATGAGCTCGATGGAAGAATCACCATGTCAGTCAACAAGTTACGGGAACTTGGACGAGAAATGTCAGATAAAGACATCAATTACAAGATCTTGAGATCTCTGACTAAGAAGTGGGATATGAAAGTCACTGTAATAAAGGATTGTCAAGATATTGCTAAGATGAAGCCAAGCAACCTGTTCTCGAGTCTTAAAGCTCATGAGTTCGATCCGATCGAAAAGAGGGCAAGAAGAAGAAGACGAAGTCGTCTTTGAAGCCACACCGCCACATCAAAATCGGGTTGATTCAAAGCGACCAAGAAAGAACTCAAAGTCTATCGAACTGTTGGAAATATTATAAGCCAAACTGATGCAGTTGCTTTGCTAACCAGAAAACTTGAAAAATCTAACATCCAACTTGGTAAGTATCGTAGATTTTACAGGGATTATCAAAATAGCAGAGGAAGAGATAGGAGGCCAGCTGACAGATCTCCAGAAAGGACCAGATCTGATGACCGAAGAGATGATCACAGAAAGGATCGCAGAGAAGATAAGAAAATAGATGATCGGTCTGATGAAAGAAGAGACAACATATCTGAGAGAAGAAATTTCGACATAATCGACATGTAAGTCATCCCGACAGGTTTTTACCAGACGGAATGACTCACCTGGTAGAAGAAGTTCCGTGGATTGTGGAGCGTGTTTCAACTGTGAGAAACCAGGTCATTACAAATACAGTATTGATTGCCCGAGACCGACACCAAAAGAAAGAGAAGAGAAGCGGAACAGAAGAGAGCAACGCTATAGAGACAGGAAAGCCATGGTTGTTGATACATCATAAATTGATGATTCTTATCTGCCTTCAGAGGATTCGGGCTACTCATCAGTAGAGGACTTTTGTCTGATAAGCAACGCTGATGATTTCTACCACTACGATGATCTGATATTCTCTTCTGATGATGAAATCTGTCTGATGGCTAAGGAGGAAGACCAATCTGAGGTAACCTCTAAACCTTCTGCTCTTTCAGTTTCCACATCACTATGATTAGCACACCGGGCCGGAGAGATTGACTTGCGGCTCTATTCTCGAAAGCAATTGCTTGATGATCTCTAACGCGAAAGAGACACTTATACGATAGTGAAAGCCAAAAACGATAAACTAAGGATTGAAAATACTCAAATTTTGTTAAGGAAAATGTTGTCAAGAAAGATTTGAACTAAAATCAATGAAGTCGCTCGAAGATAAATCAAGAACCGAAAGTTCGAAAGTTAATTTTTCCGATCGAGAGAAGATTAAGGAACAACTAGCTATCAATAAACAAAGAAGTCGATGATTTTAAAATCCTACAAGCCAAGTTTGATGATCTCTTCCGACTACATGAGAGTCCAAATTAATCGAGGATAGTTTACGAAGAAAATACAAGTTTTCACGAAATCTTGAAAACCGTTCGAGGATATGAATAATTATTTTCGAACGATAACTAATAAGAAGGAATTGGGTATGAAAACCCTTCTACATCCTCAAAAGTAAAATGCGGTTCACTTTAAATAGGTGTAATCAAACGAAGTTTCGATATAGATACACAAAAAGCAAAATATGTATCCGATAAAGGAAAGAGACTCCGAACAAGTAAAAGGCAAGTGCCCAACAGAAGAAAGGGAGCGAAATGGACCCTAACCGATTAAGCATCACCGAGGAATCAACAGAAGAACCCGCTTTTTTACGAAGAGACCTTAACTCGATCGGCCAGATTAGGTATCGAGAAAAAGACAACTCACAAAGGGAAATCTAATCTGAAACCTAATCGTGGTCACCGCCTAACAAGCAAAAAGTCAAGGTAAACCGCTAAGACCATTTATGCCAAAAAGATATGAATCTTTTAATGGTAGCAGTCATACCTACCCTTACAATCAGAAACCTAGGGCTGTTGCACCTGAGCCCCACTGGGTTAAAAGAAGACAAACTGCAAGGAAATATCCCAAGTCTTCTGATTCACTCAAGGCTCGCACAAATAATCATACTGATCAGAATGCTTATGAAGAGATGTATGATTATGTAGATGTTTATGGGAGACAAATCGGGGCCTTTCGATCTATCCGACAATAGAAGTGCCCCTGTTTGTATGGATCCCTAAAACCAACTCTAACCCTCCGGGACCTAATCCAAAAGGGGTACCTAAAGCCTGACTTGATTGCAGGTTCGCATGGGTTTGGCCAACAAAGGAGGTGTACAAGCAACTATCTGGTACATCGATAGTGGATGCTCAAGGCACATGACTGGAAGCAAACATCTCCTTAGCTCTTTACACGTAACAAGAAGGCCCACGTGTACTCTTTGGTGATGATAACTTTGGTTTTACCGAGGATTTGGAACCTTAGAGAATGATGATGTCTATGTGTTCTTTGGAGTCTCAGATGTCGAAGGTTTAAAGCATAACTTTGTTATCGGTTTCACAATTCTGCGACAATAGATTGGTGTTGAGTTCTCGATCGATCGATTGTACTATCAAGAATCGAGCTACTCAACGGATCTTGTTAATCGGGTTCAAGGAAAGGTACGATTTATACAAATAGATTAGAACAGCTTGTCCAAGAAATGCATGCTGATTGTTAAGAGTTCCAAAAGTAGCGATTGCTCTCGCACAAAAGAATGAGTCATCGAACTTTAAAACTCTTAACAAGATAGCAAGGATGTCTTTGGTTGAGGACTTCGAATGAGGTATTCTCTAAGGATCGGACATGTGTCGATGTCGGAAGGGAAAACAAAGTTAAAGCCTCATTTAAGGGAATCTCGGACCAAAGATCCGGGGAGTATTACTCTTGCTCCATATGGACTTATTTGGACCCGATTACACGGTCGATCTCGTGCCGGATTTGAAATATACTCGTAATCGTGGATGATTATTCCAAGTTTACAGGTTATATTCTTGTATAAGAAGAATGAAGACAACAACAAAAAGATACCCGAGCCGCCAAGAAACTACAAAACGAAAAAGGTGTCGAGATAGTGAAAATCGATCGGATAAAGAATGGTGTAGCGAAGCGGAGAAACAGAACACTCAAAGAAGCCGCTTTCGACTATGTTATTTGAACATGCAACACCAAGCCGTTTTCAAGGCGAAGCCATCAATCTTTGCATGTCACACTCAGAACAGATGCTCTCTGACAAAGGCTCACTACAAAACACCCTATGAACTGTGGAAGGGCAGAAAACCTCGTGTTTCTTACTTCCATGTTTTTGGGTGCAAGTGTTTCATACACAACAATGGGAAGAGTCAGTTGAAGACATTTGAGGCCAAGTCAGATGAGGGTATATTCTTAGGATATTCCTCATCCAGCAAGGCTTTCAAGGTTTACAACAGGTGAACCCTAGTTGTGGAAGAAACACCTCATGTGGTCTTTGATGAGACATCTTCTGAACAAGAGAAATTTACCTCAGAACAAGAAGTACCAGATCAACCGGTACCTGTTGCACAGAAAATGGATCAGCTAAGTATCAAGGAAAAAGGATCAGAACACATAACAGTGTATATTCCAGATCCCTGGCGATTCACCAGTCAATCGGACCCTAAGGCACGCGTACTAACCGTCAATAAAGAAGTTCGCATACCGAGACAAAATATCAACCGAACCATCTAGTGCGGGGGAACACTGAAGTTCCTGAGACGGACGACATCACAGACATGATGAGTCCAACATCAGCTGAGACTTGTCCATGTCAAGTGGATCATAATTCTGCACTACTCCCAATCACTAGTAATGAACTACTATCAGAAGAGGAGATGTTCTCCAAACAGATGCAAATCAGAAAAGAAGGACCTGGGTAACCAGTCATCCAACTGATCTGATCATCGGAGACCCATCTGATAGAGTTAAAACTATACATCAGATTGGTGAAAGTGCCATGTATTGTTGTTATCTGTCTTTGAAGGAACCAACTGTAGTAGAGGAAGCTCTACAAGATGCAAATTGGATTCTAGCTATGCAAGAAGAACTGGAACAGTTTGAAAGGAATCGAGTTTGGGCGGTGGGGATGAGACCAACCCATCAAGATGTGATTGGCAAAAAGTGGGTATTCAAGAACAAGAGAGATGAGAATAACGTCATAACTAGAAACAAGGCAAGACTTGTTGCTAAGGGGTATTCACAATCAGAAGGAATTGATTATGATGAGACCTTTGCACCAGTCGCTCGCCTGGAAGTCATTCGGCTGTTTTTTGCATATATCCGCCCTGAGAGGGTTTATTGTGTATCGGATGGATGTAAAAGTGCATTCTTAAGCGGGTACTAGCCGAGGAAGTTTATGTTGAACAACCTCCGGGCTTTGAAAAAGACGACCGGTGTACCGTTTAAGAAAAAAAACTCTTTTGGTTGAAACAAGCTCTCCTCGAGCTTGGTATGATACACTCTCTCGATTCTTGATAAACAAGTGGTTTCACTAAAGGAATAGTGGATGTAACCTTATTGAGAATAGAAGATGGAGAAGATATTACGATGGTTGATTTATGTGGGCGACATCATCTTGGATCTCCCAAGAAGAGTTTATGTGAAAAAAAAGACAGTTCGATGCAAGGAAGTTCGAGATGTCCATGATGGGTCGGATGAGTTACTTTACGGGTTTACAAGTTAAGCAAAGTACATAAGGGATATTCAAACGCCAGCGGAAGTACACTAGGAGTTTATTGGCTAAGTTTGGAGTTCAAAACTGTAAGGAAGCCAGAATTCCTATGATGATTGAATTCAAGATGGATCCAGATGAGGATGGTCAGAAAACTAATCAGAAAGAATATAGGGCTCTTATTGGATCTTTACTATACCTGACTGCCAGCAGACCAGATATCACTTTTGCAGTAGGTGTATATGCCAGATTTCAGACAAATCCAATGCAAAGCCCACCGGAAGCAGTAAGCGGATTCTTAAGTATCTGAAGGGGGGAAGAAACCGTGGTTTATTTTACCCATCAGATGATAATCTAGAGCTTAGTGGGTATTCTGGATTCGATTATGGAGGTTGCAAGAATTAACAGAAGTCAACCTCGGTACATGTCAGTTTTTAGGTAGTTAAACTGATCTCGTGGTTTTCAAAGAAGCAAACATCAGTTGTGACATCTACTCTATGAAGCGAGAATATATGGGGTGCAGGAAAGTTGTTGCTCCCAAGCTGCTCCGGCTTAGTCGGCGTGATTGAGGATTATAACATTGTAGCTAAGAACGCACCTATATTACATGGCGATAATAGTCTTATTGCAATCACTCAGAATCCTGTTCTACATACAAGATGCAAGCATATGGATGTTAGACACCATTTTATAAGAGATCATGTTGAAAAGAAGAATATCAGAATGGAAAAGATCCATACTCATAAACAGAAAGCTGACATTTTAACCAAGCCACTAGCTAAGATTAGATTCAGAGAATTATGCAATGAGCTAGGGCTTCTGGATCTTGGAGAAAAAGCACCAGAAATGTTTGGTGGACTGATCTCCAGAACCAGCTGGTTAAGAGACTAATCAGGTTAAGAGGAATCAGTTGAGTTAGGTATTTCAACTGATCAGAAGATCAGTCAAGGAACTGATATGAGAAGGCTTTATCAGATTAAAAAGGAACTGATCAGATTAAAGAATTATCAGATTAAAGGAACTGATCAGTTTGGTTGTTTCATACTTTGTAAGTCGATTAAGCTAATGTTCAACAAGCAAAGATTAATGCTTCAATCGCATAAGGAAACAGAAAATACACAACAATGGAATATTATAAATTTTCATTGATAAAGATCCGGAGGTCAGATTTACATTACAAGTTACAAGTACAAAAGGACCCGGAGGTCAGTACATAAACCATAAACCGAAAACCTAAGCCTAACCGTAGAAGGGGGGAAGAGAGGCTTTAAAGATTTTAAAGTCTGATGCTCCCATTTTCCCCCACTTAACCCTAAAAGGGGTGTGAGAGGCTTTGAAATAATCCTAAAGCCACCCTCAGAGCTTCGGAGTGAGGAGCGAGAGCGGCCTTGAAGGATTTCTAAGCCAGGAGCCCCTAGTCCTAAAATCAATGGGCTCTCCAGCTGTTAAATGGGACACAAGTGCCAAAGATGTGGTCCAAAGACCATATGGCCACAAGTGTCATATGCAAATATTGAGTTTGATATACGATGATCAGCTGTTGTCTGATCAAGATCGAATACCAAACTCATGTTTTGTATCAGACTGAGTCTGTTGATGCTAATTTCGTCATCTCGATAGGCACACAAGGTGCATACGGTTAGGAGAAGTGTCTTCTCATTTGCGATAGCAGATCCGCCGCCTCGGTGGTAGAGAAGCTTAGCAATAATTGTATGTGTAATCTTCGATGACGATTAAAGCGATAATAAAGGGACACATTGGGGTTGATTTGAGAAGCTGAAATCTTTTGAAAAGGATTAAAGGTTTTTGCCGGAAGTTTCACCGGAAATAAGGGTTCATCGGAAAACATGGAGTATAAGTTAAATAAAGAAGATGAATGGTTTATGTTGTGTTGTTTGCCTAAATCCCCAGATCCTTTTATAGAAGAAAAGCAGGGGTATAGGTGCAAATTTAATTTTCTCAAAACCCTTAAGCGAAATTTGCACCACAAGGACAGCGCGTATGAAACACGCGACTGGTGATTGGATAAGCTTACGGCGATTGATATCCCAAAGTATCCAGACTATTATTACGAATGTCAAATCGTGCCGACTTATGGAATTGAGACGACTATTCGATTTTCACGACTAAGTTTTGGCGGTAACACTTATCCCAAGAATTGACTTGGTCTGAGTAGAATCAGATTAGGTCAACTGAAATCTGATTAGATAAGAGACTGATCAGATGAGGAAGATCAGTTGAGTATGATACCTCAACAAATTAGATAAATCAGTCAATAAGTAATCAGAAATAACAGTTGAAGGGGGAACTTCAACTGATCAGGGAGGATCAGAAAAGGGAATATCAGACTGATCAGTTGAAAGGGACAGTTGGGAAATTATAAGGATTAGGCAGAAAACTAAGATCAACAAGTAGTACAGACAAACTTCAAGTGGTATTGACTGATTACAATATCAGTCAACCAGATACGCATTTTTGTTTCTTTGTCTACTGCTTACATATCTGAAATTATCTGATAATATTTGTCTTTACTGTACACATACTTTTGTGACGCATACCCTGCAAAGTATTTAATGCGGATGTAGGGTATATGTATTAAATGCCACTAAATGTGTTTTTAAATCCAAAAGATAATCGTGCGTACATATCCTAACCACACGATCAAAATCGCTCAATCTGGATCGTTTATCCTTTACAAACGTTTGATCTTCTAGTCTCGATTTTCCCTCCTTTCTTTTATAAGCTTCATCAAAACCCTACCAGAATATTGTTCTCAAAATTCTTGCGATTTTCAAACTCACAATTATTCTGCTATTCAAAGTGTTTCTTGTGATTCAACCTATTTCAAAAACGAAAAGTAGAATCTGGTAATTTCTGGTTATTTGATGAATTATTTTTCCTAAAATCCATTGAACATATAGATTACGTCTATTTATGTTATCCTATGTTATGCCTTATCATTTCTTGATATCCGTATGTATTCATCGTTTACTAGGTCTGAGAATATGTCTGATAATCAATATATGATATCTTTATGGTTAATGCACAAATTTTAATCGAGTCTATCTTATTGTAGATGGCCACTCACGGAATGGGCAAAATTATGTGTAACTATGCGGATTTGGCAACCAAAATTGTTGAAGACAAATTTGTTAGGTTTGGTGTTACACGGGATCAGGAATCAATGGAGGTGGAACAAATTCTGAGGAAGGGTGGTCTTGAAAAATACTTTGCTGCTCACTGCAATCCAGTAATGCAGTATGAGGCACTAGAATTCTTGAGGAATTTGAAGGTGGACATGGAAAATCCAGGAGATGAACTGATTTCTTCAGTTAATGGAGAGGATATCAGACTTACAAATGCTGATATAACTCGACTGTTCAACCTGCCCAAAGGAAAAACCTCTTCTGCTCACTACAGGGAGAATGAAGACGAGCTGATCAGGAATGAACTCTTCAGAGAGGCTGATAAACACCAGTCCGTAGGCTTTGTCAGGCCTATGTTGAAAAGGAAATACCGTTTGTTGTTTGACATTCTGTCAAAAACAATCATGGGTATCTCGTTCAGCCCAGATGGATTAACAGCTGTAAAGATGTATAGTATGGCTGCTATCATCGATGAAGCCAAAAATATTAATTGGCATGGTTTCCTGAAGGCTATTCTGCTCCAAGAACATGACAAGTTTGGAGTTAGTGAACAGAGAAAAGTCTATCTGAAGAAGAGAATCAGCAATCTCAAAAAGGTTGGAGTCATTCTGAAGGACAAGATGCTCAATGCTGAATGGGATCAGAACAGACTAAAGTCCTAGAAGGCTTTTCTCTCAACCACAACTGCCATCTATGGGCCATCAGATGATGACATTCAGCCCACCCCCCCTAAGACTAAGAAGGGGAAAAACAAGGAGGCAGCTACATCTGCAACTGATGCTCCTCAAAAGAAGAAGAGAAAATTGGTAAAGGCTCAGGAGAAGAGGCCAAAGAAGGTCAAACAGGCCACCATGACTCTTTTTCTGGAAGACGAGTCAGATGAAGAAGGAGAGCCAGATCAACCTGATAAGCAGCAGAGATCAGCTGAAACATCTGATAGGCAGGCCTCTCAAGTTGAGAGCTCTCTAGAACAATCTGAGGGAAGAGCAAGGGACGAACGATCGCCCTCACCTAAATCTCGCGCTGATTCACCACTCAGACTTCTAGCTGCTGAGCATATCTCTCCTTCTCCTTCACATGCTCGCGAACCTGAAAGTTCACTAGTTCGCGAACCAGTAAGATCACCTGCTATAGAACAAAACGCATCTGCTGCCACATCAAAACCTCTGCAGATTCAGCTAATCAGTCAACAACCAGCTACTCAGACACCAACAGAACCCTCTACGTCTCATCAACCAGAACCGGATCGATCTGAACAGATGATTCCTGAGTCCAAATCATCCAAGACCATCACAGGGAAAATGGTCAGAATGAGAATTGAACGTGAAATTGATGAGTTGTATCCAGAGTTGGTAGCCCATCCTGTTATTCGAGAGGAAGTAATGGAGATCCTCACCTGGAAAGATCTCTGTTTGAATAACTTCTCGGATTTCATGATCATTATTGAACAGATGGGAGGTGCCGATGCATTCGCAGATTTTGATTTCGACATGAAGAAATGCTTTCAGTAGGATCACTAAATTTAACCGATAGCAATTTGAAGCGAGCAAATCTCGATCCCACGGAAAAAGGGGATAATTGAACAAGTTGAACTGGATCTTTCATTGCGAAACTCCTAAGGAAGATGATCTATGAAGAATGTGGGAGTTGCCGATGATAGTGGAACCGGTGTCTTTGCGATTCATGACCAGCCACCGGAGGCGCAAAACAACTGGAAATGATCGGTGATGCAAAATGTTCTTGAAACACACATCACCACCGATCAACCGGGGAGATCGATTGTGTTTTAAAGATCTTCCGAAAAGAAGAAGTTGAGGGAGTGTTGGCTAATGAACTTAGCAACACAATAGTTGATCAGAGGCAGATTGGCCTCAAAGAAATAACGGATCAACGGGAATTGGCTATTTCCCAGATTGAAGCAATCAAAGACCAGATCTCTCAAACCGTGACCAACCCGATCTTTGAATTTAAGAAGGCGGTTGGCGACAAGTTAGTTCAAGGTTGATCAACAACAAGTTTCTCTTCTAATGGTCGCGAAAAAGCTTGAAATGGTGAAGAAAAACTTGATAAACTCATTCTTACCCTCTCTACTGCCGTTGAATCTGTCAAGACTGGGCTGATCTCAAAGATTCAAAATCTATCTACTCAAGCTCAAGGTTTATCTGTTGAAGATCTTAATAAGGCCATATCAGTCAGCTTTGGATCTCTGACTTCCCACCTCAATGCTCTTTTTGATCAAACCAAAAAGGGGAAGGACTGATTAAGAAACCAACTGACTTTATCAGAACAACAGAAGAACTGATTCAGACAGTTGAATCCTATGGCTAGAGACTAGACCATATGGATCTGTTTGCTAATGAAGTCTCTGAGAAGATGGAGAAGTCAAAGGCAAGGAAGTTAGGCTGGCCGGTGCTTTGGGACATGAGAACTGCATGCGGTCATTACAAAACACTGTAGCGAGATCTGAGCCGATAAGGAACCGGGCCGAGAAACCGCTTCTAAGGAGAAGATTGTCAAGAAGCTCGAATTAGTGAAAAAAGAAAGAAGAGCGTAAAAAAAAATTAAGAGAAAAAAAAAAATCTAAAAAAGAAATACAGATCGAGGGTGAAGAAAGGCAAAGCCGAAAAATGGGGCGAACCTCGGGCCGGCAAGAGTTGATGAAATCATTCGAAAACTGCCCGCTTCATGCTGATAGGTTCGAGGAATGGAATAAGATCACAAGTGAATGGCTTCTGGATGCTTTTGTTCTGGATCTAGTGCCATAAGAAGAATCACCAGATGCAGAATTTCTCAACTGGTTGGAAAACAAGCACCCAGATTTTCTGAAATATCTGGAAAATGAGGCCAGAGTAATCAATGTAAGAATATCTCGTCAAGAGTATGACGTGATGGACTACTCGAAGAAGGCAGATGGCTCATTTGATGATGGCATTTCAAAGGTTCTATTTTGACATCCTGAACAAAGCTTCGCATAACTGATCCTCAGCAGATCAATGATGTCAAATGGAAGCTATACCGGATATTCAACATTTCTCAGGATCAACGAGAAATGCCAGAGGGATATAAGACAAGAGATTGACGATCAGAAGACTGTTTAGGATCAGATGAATTTAAACTCAAACTTTTCTGATGTAATATGTAATCGATAAATCTGATGAATGAAAAGTTTTTTTTCTGATCCTAAGACAAAATCTCATTGTCTTCTGATTATGTGTTCTATTATATTATATTTATCAATTGTGTTGGTTTCTCAAGTGTTTTGGTTTCATCAAAAAGGGGGAAATTGTTGGGAAATTTAAAGTTTTGATGAAAGTTCTAAAACACATGTAATAGGACCAGTCAGACCTGTTAGCTGACTGATGTTTTTAATACTAGTTATAAGATGACCAGTTGATAATTATTATATAGAACAACTGATGTATAAGATAGGTCACATATTAAGGGGGAACCTCAATATGTATAGGTCAGATCTAAAGATCAGAAGAACAAAAGATCAGCTGAAGTTCGACAGGCCAGAAGGCAAGGAAGGACAGAAGATCAGACGATCTTATAAAGTCAGATAATCAGATGAAGTCTTGAAACACAAATTCAGAAGACCTGAAGATCAGATGACTACCAGAAGATCAGACCAGAAGACCTACATCAGCCGAGTCTGCTAGTTGAGCTAAGACAACTGGCACCAGAAGACTTTATCAGGTAGACTGATTAGTTGTAACTGATCAGGTCAGCTCACACCAAGTGGTAACTGATGTTTCACCAAGTCATACGTTGTTGATCTGAACAAGAAGAATGTCAACGTTAGTTGGTAGAACAAACACTGAAAAGTGCTTTTGTTAACCAATAAGAACAAGACACATATGAAAGGAGCCGACAATACGGGATTTGGTTTTGCTTGGTCAAACGGCTATAAAAGATAACTATTCATGCTTTCGGCCATGCCATCCCTGAAGCACGTCACATCAAATCCTACATATCTACCAAATATAGCCGGAAATTCAAATTGCTCTCCAACGGCTCTTTGATTTCGAGGTCTATAAATATGGGATTACTCTTCAGAGTGAAAACACGGAAATTATCAAGAAGCTCATACAATAGCAAAATTTCCGCACGAAGAACACAACCTTGAAGATTAATTTTCTAAGTGGTCATCCCATAGTTCTTAGCACAGAAATCCTATCCTCTAGCTGTTAGGCTAATTTAATTCTAGGAAAGATTTCAAAGTTGGAACAAACAACAAATCTTACCCAAAACCCAAAGTTAGGTTAAGTTTGTTTAGCAAGATTTCAGACTAGGGTTTCTAGTTCTGATTTCTGGGATCGGTTGAGTGAGAGCTCCATAAATATCTGTTGGTGTAATGTGTTGGACTAACACAATAATCTAAGTCCAGTTGGTTAAGTCGGTTAAGTTGGTGCCCCTTGTGATAGGGAAGAGTGTACGTAGGACTGGTTGTCCGAACCACTATAAATCTTGTGTGCATTTACCTGTTTGTTTAACTGCTTCACACTATTGCACACAACTTGATTAAATCTGCATACATATTCTGAGTTAGGATCAGCTAGCACCAAGCTACTGATCTGATCAGATTGACCCCATAGTCATCTGATTGAAAACAACTTCGGAATCTGATTTGTTATAAACTGGTTTTTCATACGGGTATAAACTAGCTTCCGCACAATCAGTTAAACTGATAGATACCGAACTGATCTGCCCTCAGGCGATCCATAAGTTGGATATCAATCCAAACTGATTCACTTGCACTCTGATCAGGCAAACTGCCATCACACCTGATCTGCACGAAAAAGTTTTCAGAAGTCTATTCACCCCTCCCCTCTAGACTTCTACCCTCACGAAACCCGTTCGGGACCTACAATATGGGTTAAGATGGATAGTTCAATATTAATTTTATAGTGGAGTAAATTAATAATAATGGACTTGAATAATATTTGGCCCAAAATATTATAGCTTCATAGTCCATTGGAGGTCCAATCTTAATTCTCCTAAAGGCCCCCCAAATAGCCCAAAATAAATTCCAATTAATGAGAGAGAGAAGAAAATATTCTTGCTATATTTCAACGTGATATTTTCGAAAAATATGTATGGAAAAGGAATAAAAGATTGTCTTGATTTTCTTGTAGATATTTTATGGAAAGAGATAAATATTGTAGGAATACATAATTATCCCATAAATTCAAGAAGTCAAATCTTGATTCTTTTTCTATTGTTATTTTCGAAAATTTAGGGATAAAAAGGGGAAGAGATTTTTATGGAAAATTTAATTAAGGAGAAAAGAATATAGGAGATATATTCAAGATTTCTTGGAGATCAAGAAAATATTTTCTCCCTATTTTCCAACCCTAATTTTCGTTCCCCCCTCCTCCCTAGTTATAGGGGATGAGCTCTTCATTCCCAAGTGCAATTCCATGTGTTGGAAATATTAGAAATCCACAAAGGTGGTAGCAAAATATTTTATTTTCTCTCCATTAAAGTCGTTCGTTGAAATCTTCCCATCGAATAACGCACATGGACTTTGGGGATATATTTGGGAAGGCTCTTGGGTTGATTCATCTGTTTGATTCTTCAAGAGGTTAGTAATTTCCTAACTCCTAGTTCCGCATGTTTAGGATTTACGTGAATTATGTGTACGCATGTTGTTTATTATTATGTTTAATTAATTTAGGATTAATTCATGCTAGTAATTAACTGTTTAATTTAAATATGTATTTAAATTATCACCTCGAATAGATCCGGGCACCCCGATTTCCCCAACAACTGGTATCAGAGCTCTGGTTTCGAGCTCTGATTTTTTAAATTGTTATTTAAATTGTTGGACATTAAATTGAAATTGGATAGTAGAATTGCAAGATCTGTTTTGCAGGTATCCAATTGTCATGGTATTTAATGTATTTTTTCATGCGTATGAATGAATGTTTTTTTTATTTTGACTCGTTCGGATTTGTTTTTCTCGTGAGAAAATCCACGAGTAGATTAGGCTATTTGATTTGTTCAATATAATAGACTAGTCTAGATTTAAGGTATTTATTTTTCGTTAAATAAATTATAACCTAATCGAAGACAAAGACGGAGACGGAGGGAATTAAAATGGATCCGGTACCCTACGTAGGCGACGTCTTGTGAAAACATGAAAAAGGAGCCTTGTACATGACGACGACGCCAAATGAAGGGTTTAAGCGCTTAGGGCGCGAAGAGATCGGATAAACCTAGCCGCATGGCGCTGGCGATGGGCGGGCGAGAGGCGGCCGAGGCTGCCGAGAACCGTCGGCGGGCGATCGTCTGCGCGCTTAGCAAGACGGGAACGATCGCTCCACCAAGCGACGCCGGATCTGGCGGGCATCCCGGCTGCGAGCTGCTTGGCGTGGCGTTTCAAGACGGAGTTCTTTTCGAGACGAAAGAGTGGGAGAAATTCAAGAAGGCGTTCCTTCAAGATCAAGCCAAAGAAAATCAAACCATGACAGTTGGATAATTTGTGCCCAATGTGTTTATTTTCTGCTTTGCTTGATTTATTGTTGGCGTATTTTCTTGTGCTTTATTTAATTTGTTTAAATGTGTTTGCATGAGTATTGCTCAACGAAATATCTCAAATTCAAAAATTACTAAGTATGTTTTAATAATTAATTTGTTTTGACACAAATTAATTTTGACCTCCATGATTTATTTATTTGTGAAATCTTTTGGAGAAATTCCCCTATGGGACGGCCAAAAGATAGCTTTCACATGAATAAATTCCCAAAAGGATGATTTTGAATTATTATTAGTGGGGACGATGACCCTCCAACGAGGCTCGATCAAAGCGAAGTAATAATTCTGTATTTAATCATGGTTATTACTTAGGTATAAAATTGATATTTATATACTTCTCCGAAGTCCCTGTCAATTTTATATTAGTCAAGTGGGAGTCGACTATTAATTTTTTTTTAAATTAAAGGTTTGTAATTGTTCTTGTTTGTAACCTGCTTGAATGTGATTTAAATGATGACCCTCCCACGAGGCTCATTTAAATTTGTTTTGAGATGTTGGCTGATGCATGTTCATATTGTTTTGAGATTTTAATATGAATCATGTGATCGAATTGTGTGGTTTAATTTTGTGTTGATCTGGATATTGATACAAAATATATGTTTATTTCAGTTCATCATGTCGCAACCTTTTAATCCACTGTTCAATTTACTTAAAGACAACCTTCTCACTGGAGAAAACTTTATTGTTTGGAAACGAAACCTTATGAATTTCCTTGCTTCACACGAGTACAAAGGGGTGCTTAATGAACCAAAACCCGAAGAACTAACCAAAGATGCCAGTATATGGGAAGAGATGGAATATAATGAATGAGAGCTAGGGAATGAATTAATAAGGGACATTATCTTGACATCAATGTCAGATTCTGTAAGGCACCTTCATCAAGGATTTCTCTCAGCTGCAGACATTATGAGAAATCTTGAAGTGATGTTCGCGCATCCAACCCATATGGCAGTTCAAAACATTAAGCATGATTTGAACAAGCTGTGGTTGGAAGAAGGAATGAATGCTAGGGAGCACATTTCTAGGGTAATGGTCCTCTTTGAAGAATTGGCACATCTTGGTGAAACATGTGACTTCAAAAGCAAAATTGATTTCATTCTCAAAACTCTACCAAAGAGCTATGATCATCCTTATGTAAGATACCTATTGGAAGATATGAATTTTACGGTGGATGATCTCAAAAGAGCCGTTACTTTGGTTGAAGAGGACATTGAGCGCAAGAAAGCGAACATGGTTGCAAAAAGGTTTGCTTCTCGTTCTAGGCCATTTGGTGGTAAGAACGATGAAGAGACAAACAAGATTAACCAGTTCTATTCAAACTTCAAGGATGAAAGTTTAAGCAAGAGGATATATTTGGAATGTGGGGAGAAGGGACATAGGAGGTGGGCCTGTTCCATTTCTGAAAGGAGTGGAAAGAAAGGTAATTCACACTCACTAGTAGTTGAAACTTGTTTGGCGGAGTATGCTACCCATTCGTGGGTATTGGATACGGGATCCACTGATCATGTATGTTTCACATTGCAGGGTTTCAAGCAGACCCGACGACTAAGTGAGAGTGAGATCCTCATCACGCTAGGCGATGCTACGAGAGTGGCAGCTAAAGCAGTGGGAGAAGTGCACCTGTCCTTTGGAGACAAGACGTTAATTTTAAGAGATGTTCTTTATGTTCCTGTTTTTCGGAAAAACCTTATTTCTATTTCAAAACTGTTTATCGATGGATATTCTGTTCGTTTTAATAAAGATGTTACTGTTTTTCATAACGATGTGATTATCTGTCGTGGAACTTTGAGGAACAATCTCTATATTATTAACTGTGCACATCACTCACAAAATGCATCCTATAACACATCTACTATTTCTTGTAAACGAAAGCGCTCGACTGACGTGAACGAGACACTTCTTTGGCACCTAAGATTAGGTCATATTAACCCGAAAAGGATTCAAAGGTTGGTGAAAGATGGTTCTTTGGGGTCTCTCCAAATTGAGCCATTTCCGACTTACGAATCGTGCTTAGAAGGTAAAATGACCAAGAGGGCATTTGGAGCCAAGGGGCTTAGAGCTAAAGAAGTGTTAGAAATCGTTCACACCGATGTGTGTGGTCCAATGCAAATCAAAGCTAGAGGTGGCTAGTATTTCGTTACTTTTATCGATGATTACTCACGCTACGGATACATTTTCCTAATGAAGCATAAATCTGAGACCTTTGATAAATTCAAAGAATTTAAGGCTCAAGCAGATAATCATAAGGGAAAAAGTATCAAGTTTCTACGATCTGATCGTGGAGGCGAATACCTTAGCGATTAATTTTTGAACTACCTATCGGAAGTGGGGATTGCATCCCAGTTGACTGCACCCGGTACCCCTCAACAAAACGGGGTTGCAGAACGAAGGAATAGAACGCTTTTAGAAATGGTAAGGTCAATGATGAGTTATGTGGATTTACCAAAATTGTTCTGGGGTTACGCATTAGAAACATCGGCTTATATTCTGAACCTAGTGCCATCCAAATCGGTACCTAAAACCCCGAGAGAATTGTGGACGGGGCGCAAGCCCAGTTTAGGACACATCAGGATCTGGGGGTGTCCGGCATACGTGCTAGACAAGGAAGCCGGTAAATTGGATGCACGTTAGGAATTAAGGATGTTCATAGGGTACCCCCAAGGAACTAAAGGATGCATGTTCTATGGTCCCAAAGATCAAAGGGTGGTAATCAGTACTCACTTTAGATTTTTGGAAGAAGACTATATGAACAGTCGAAAGCCTAGAAGTGAAATTACCTTAGAAGAACTTAGGGGAACGACTCCATTGCCAACTGTCCAAAATGACATACCAAACGTCACGCCTACACAACCGGAACCTCGTCGTAGTGGGAGGGTTATCAGACAACCCGAGAGATTCTTGGGGATCGGAGAGTCTTTGGACTTGATCTCCGCAGAAGAATCAGATCCATGGTCCTACAACGAAAAGATCCAAGACAAAGATGCTCAATCTTGGCAAACAACAATGGAAGCTGAGATGGGTTCAATGGATCACAACAAGGTGTGGGAGCTAGTCAAACCACTTGATGGGGTAAAACCCATCGGATGCAAGTGGGTATACAAGAGAAAAAGGGGACCGGATGGAAGGGTTAAAACCTTCAAAGCAAGACTTGTGGCGAAAGTTTACACTCAGAAAGAAGGGATCGATCATGAGGAAACCTTTTCGCCTGTAGCCATGCTCAAGTCCATCCGCATTCTCTTGTCGATTGCTGCGCATCTCGATTTTGAGATCTGGCAAATTGACGTTAAGACAGCTTTCCTTAATGGAAATCTTGGCGAAGTAATCTATATGCAACAACCCGAAGGCTTCATTGAAAAAGTCCAAGAGCATCTGGTTTGCAAGCTCAGTTGTGTCTATAAAAAGCGTGACGTAACTGCATTGGTATTTTTGGTACTATACGTGGACGACATTCTGCTCATCGGAAACGATGTAAAGGTGTTATCAGACGTAAGGGCATGACTGTCAAAATAGTTCGATATGAAGGACTTAGGGGAAGCCGGTCACATCCTAGGGATCAAGATCACTCAAGATCGCAGGAAAAGAATGATCGGGCTTTCGCATGCCTCATATATAGATACTATTTTGAAGCTCTTCAGCATGCAGGATTCTAAGAAAGGCTTTGTGCCCTACAGACACGGAATCCATCTATCAAAAGAGATGTGTCCCAATACACAGAAAGAGATAGATGGCATGAAGGGCATCCCTTATGCTTCGGCTGTGGGAAGCCTCATGTATGCAATGCTGTGTACGAGACCGAATATCTGCTTTGCCGTAGGCATGGTGGCAAGATATCAAAGTAACCCTGGGAAAGAGCATTGGACTGCAGTAAAGAACATTATGAAGTACCTGAAAAGGACACGGGATAGAATGTTGGTTTACAAGTTAGACAGTCTGATCCCCATCGATTACACGGACTCGTATTTCCAATCAGATATTGACTCCAGAAAGTATACCTCGGGTAGTGTGTTCTGCATAGGGGGAGGAGCCATGACATGGAGAAGCGTAAAGCAGAAATGCATCGCCGATTCTACCATGGAAGCCGAGTACGTCGCTACTTGTGAAGCAGCGAAGGAAGCGGTGTGGCTCAAGAACTTCCTGGTGGACTTGGACGTGGTCCAGAATTTGCCTGGCAAAATCACGATCTACTGTGATAACGCCGGAGCAGTTGCAAATTCAAGGGAGCCGAGAGCCCACAAAGCCAGCAAACACATTGAAAGAAAATATCATCTCATACGAGAAACCGTTAAGAGAGGAGACATTGAGGTGGCTAAGATTGCATCGGAAGACAACCTAGCAGATCCATTCACAAAGGGTCTACCTCAGAATACATTCGAGAGACATGTGGAAGGAACGGGTGTCGAGGACGTTGCCAATCTGCTTTGAGTATAAGTGGGAGAAATATTATTAGGTTCGTGTAGGGTGACATTAGATGTCACATAGAACACGAGACATGTTGTAGTATACTTAAAAGCAGACTTTGAGTATAAGTAGGAGATTGTTGGGGTTATACTGAAAAGTATGTTTTTACTTTGTATAACCAAACTGAAGTTTCTTATTTATTTACTGAAATAAATCATTTAATCACTGTTGCATTAAATATGAATGAATGTTATATATGTTTATTGCAAACCCGTTCGATAAGACAGTACATATTACGTTGTAGTTAATTTGGTGATACCCGATCACTGAAGATCAAATTAACAGCCCTCGTAATTAAGTACAAATTCACAACTGTTGGTCCCGGTGCAAACGAGTCTTACACGTGTATGGGGGGGGAATACACGTGTTCACTGTTTTTAAAACTTTTCTTTACTGAGGTCAGCTTGGGTCAGGTTGTCCTGATGATTTGGTCCTGAGAAGCACAAATCGCTCTGAGTCAAAGTCTACCTGAGACAGTGATCCTGAGCTGCTTTCAGATACCTCAGATAATCCCAACTGATCCTGAGTTTTTAGAGATCCTGAGTTGCTTGGATCAGATAACTAACTTACTGAACCCTCAGAAGAGTAAGTTCAGTTTGGTAACTATCTGTTCTAGCTACTCAGATGTGCGGAATGGTTGGCCCTTAGTTTATACTCGTTTTAAGCTTTTGCTGAAAACCTTCCTTTTAATGGAATAGTGATTAGGCTGTGATTCAATTATATGCAACTTCAGTGGATTGATTCCAGCTGAATATCAGTGAAAATATGCTTTCAATTCAAAGTAATGCAACAGATAAATCAAGCAAAACAGAAAGCAAATAACACAGCAAGTTATAGTGGTTCAGAGACTCAAGCTCCTACGTCCACTCTCCCTGATCTCTTCAGAGAAATTCACTAATCACTTCCTAAGGCTTTCTGACTACCTATGTAGTTTACTAACCTTTCTATTTTGAGCTTTCTGACTACCTCTGTAGTTTACTAACTCAAAACACACACAAGCTTTCTGTCTATCCAAGATAGATTACTCACTTCTTCTCTAGAGCTTTCTTACTACCTCAGTGTAGTTTACTTACTCTTTACAACTCCAATCTCACCAACAATCACACTCAAACTACCTTCCAAAGGGTTTGGGGTTTCTTGGTTGGTTTCCAACTAGGATGAGATATCCTTTATAATTAAGAACAATGCAAAGGCTAGGATATCTCGACTAAGCTTTGGATATATCTTATCAAGCTAGGCTTAGTGGAATGAGCTCTCTTCGATTAAAGCACTTGGGAAATTCTTGGGTTTTCGAGTGCTTCAACTTGAGATAATAAGTTTGAGCTCTTGAGTTGCTTACAAATTTCCCGTAACCTTACAATGTAGAGGGTCACAAGTATTTATAGGCATACACCAAGGTCACTCTTGAAAAACTATCCGTTGGAAGAGATAGCTTCGTGAGTTTCCTCTTATGGTGTGTGAGAAACGGCTATATTTAGGGTTTGACACTCTCTAACACGTTTTAGGCAATAGCCTTTCATGTAGCCGGTTATCACTTTTTACAGTCTGGAACTTTAGTACTTTTGACATCTTTTTGAGTGACTGTCATTTGTCGGTGTCGATATTGTCTGATGTTGTCTTCCTCTTTTTGACTTTTGTCTCCAGTTAAAGGTAGACAACTCAACGACTCTTTTTGGTTACAATCTCTGAGTGATATAACCTTAACAACACTTTGTCTTAGTTCCTTTTGTCTGCATTTGAATGTCTTGGGCAATATCTTATTTTCTAAGGAATCGCGTTCTTCTCAGTATTGCATCCTTCAGATAGATATTTTCAGTGCCTCGGAACATTCATGTTTTATCTTGAGCATTCGATGCATTCTTTGAGTCTTGATAATTCGTGCCTACTGATATTCTTGATCTTGATCTACATCTTGAGTCTTCGTCGAGTCTTCACAGATATCTTCACAGATATCTTGAGTCTTCATCGAGTCTTATTTCTTTGAGTCTTGATTTCTCGATTTCATCTTTGAGTCTTGAGTTTCATCTTGAAAACGGTTTCCTCGAAAGTTCTTGAGTTCTTCAGAATCTTCAGATCCTATCCTGATCTATATCTGCTGACTATACATTTTGCAGATAACATCCTGAATACTCTAAAACTGAATCCTGACTCAACTATCAAGATCATCCTGAACATGTCATACTCAGGGGTTTTGGGATCTAATCAAAATCATATCTTTATTAAATTCATCTCCCAACAACAACCCAGATGGAAATGAACGAACCATCATGAACGGTTGAAGTATGAGACCCAGATTGGCCTGTCTTGACCAAGAGATCACACTAGCGCAATTAGGTGCGCTGAATGAGGACCTACAGGAGGACAAATTCTTCGGTACTGAATATACAAGAATTAGACCTCAGTGGTGCGTTGTTTCTTAATCTCCGTCCCTTAAATAGGATCGTGTGAAATTAATAACTATTGCTTTGACTTATGATGGGAACAGAGTCAATGAGATTCGATACCTTATATCTTGGGCAATATTATTAATTACATGACGATTGCTTACATTTAATACGGAGAATCGCGTGCAAGTACGTCTTGCTTGATTTGTCCCCTTGGTGGGCTCATATCCTTTATCATGTCAAATCTTGCAAGTGGAAATTTATTTCCGGCATGGATAATAATGTTGAGTTGTCTTTACTCCAAGGACAAAGATATTAATTAATATAAAGCTTGTTCAGTGGCTTAATTAATTAATGGAGTAAGATAATCTTAAACGCGGGAAATAATGACCGGGAGCCATGTTATATGTGAAATCGTAATACGGGTTAAGATGGATAGTTCAATATTAATTTTATAGTGGAGTAAATTAATATTAATGGACTTGATTAATATTTGGCCCAAAATATTATAGCTTCATAGTCCATTGGATGTCCAATCTTAATTCTCCTAAAGGCCCCCCAAATAGCCCAAAATAAAGTCCAATTAATGAGAGAGAGAAGAAAATATTCTTGCTATATTTCCATGTGATATTTTCGAAAAATATGTATGGAAAAGGAAAAAAATATTGTCTTGATTTTCTTGTAGATATTTTATGGAAAGAGATAAATATTGTAGGAATACATAATTATCCCATAAATTCAAGAAGTCAAATCTTGATTCTTTTTCTATTGTTATTTTCGAAAATTTAGGGATAAAAAGGGGAAGAAATTTTTATGGAAAATTTAATTAAGGAGAAAAGAATATAGGAGATATATTCAAGATTTCTTGGAGATCAAGAAAAGATTTTCTCCCTATTTTCCAACTCTAATTTTCGTTCCCCCTCCTCCCTATTTAAAGGGGATGAGCTCTTCATTCCCAAGTGCAATTACATGTGTTGGAAATATTAGAAATCCACAAAGGTGGTAGCAAAATATTTTATTTTCTCTCCATTAAAACCGTTCGTTGAAATCTTCCCACCGGATAACGCACGTGGACTTTGGGGATATATTTGGGAAGGCTCTTGGGTTGATTCATCCGTTTGATTCTTCAAGAGGTTAGTAATTCCGTAACTCCTAGTTCCGCATGATTAGGATTTACGTGAATTATGTGTACACATGTTGTTTATTATTATGTTGAATTAATTTATGATTAATTCATGCTAGTAATTAACTGTTTAATTTAAATATGTATTTAAATTATCACATCGAATAGATCCGGGCACCCCGATTTCCCCAATAGTTTTAATGTTTAGATCAACAGTTGTAATAAAACCATAAAATAAATGGTTGAGATGTATTTATAGTGTTTTGGACATTTTAAGGGTGGTCCTCTATAAATAGAGGATCTCACCCCTCATTGTAACTCTCTCTCACTTTGTCCTCACCCATCATATATATAAAACCCATATTTAAGGGAAGAACACAAGGGTTCTTCCCACATTGTTTGTGTTCTTTAATTTATGTTGTTTGTGTTTTTTAATTTATGTTTATTAGATATTAATCGGGTTACGTTATGGCTATCGATCAAGGCGACTGATTTCTGAATATATCGTTTCAGGAGTGGTTAATCGACCTTGTTTCATGGTTGGGAGTTTAAGAATTGATTTTTTCATAATGTTCACATAAACTCTGTATCGACTTTGTGGGGAGTACATCTTGTTCCCCTTCCAAATATTGATATCTTTGTTTGTTGTTCAAAAAAAAAAAATAATAATTGCATCTATTATTGATGATCATTTGTATCTATAATTATGAGATTTTTCTATCTAGGTTACATTAACTTTCTATTTATAATTTTGAAAATTTCACTTCACATGTTACCTTATTTGTTTTAAAAAAAATTATTGATATACTAATTGTGCGATGAAATTCTAGTACTACTATAATAAAGGCACTAAAGTGCGTGAGATCAATTTTCCCGCCCAAAGTTTGGCGCGTGGCGTGGATAGGCATTGCTTGGCTGATATTCCATTTACTTTATGTAACTCCTTCCGTCCCTAACTCAACTGAACATTTTTATAAATGGTAATAAAGTAACTTTTTTACTTTTTATTTATATTCCTCAAACAACATAATATTACACTAAATGTCATTATTTTTTCAACATTAAACTCAACTTTATCTCATTTAATTAAACTAATTTACACAAATGCTACTACTTTTACCATTTAACCCCATCAAAAATAATTTTATCCTAATAATAATAAAAAAATATTTTTTAACATCTGTGTGCGCAGTAAATGTTAAATCGAGTTAGAGACGGAGGGAGTATTTTATGTTGGCAACACGTCAAAATATTTGTATATGAAGGCTTACCCAAAAATTTCCAATTTCAACTTCCAAACCCCTAAGGGTATGTTTTGTTTCGGGATTTAAGTGTGCGGGGGGGAGTCATGACTTCGAAATTCTATGGATTTGAAAATCGTGATGAATAGTAAAAATATGTGTTTATTTTGGAATTTTAGTAGGATGAGACTTTTGAATTATGTCAAATCAATATGTAATGGCGATTGAAGTTGTATTGTTATATTGTATTGAGTGAGAGAAAAGCAAGGGTGCAGAAGTTGAAAATCGGTAGTCGGGCAGATTTGGATTGCCTAGCGCCTAGGCCGCCTGGGCGGGGACTAGTCGGTGACTAGTCAATTCATTTTTTTTCCATCTAAATGAGTTTTATTTTCTACTTATCGATATCTTATAACAAAAATACAGTTAAAAATTAATTAATAAATTAATTATACAACCGCCTAAATCAAGATAATAATTCAAACACATTTTTTATATCCATTATCCATTGTAAAGTACAAGAAAATTAATTTAACATAAAAAAACTAAACAAACATGTGGTTTGGAATTTTAGTGTAATGAAAAATATCATTCTTTGTCTTATCATCAATTTATTCTAAGAACAAAGTCTTTCATTATCAATTAATATCTTAGCGTTGGGCACCTAGCTCCCGACTCGGTCGTCTACGCGATGCCTAGGTAAAATCGGATCGGCCGATGACCGCCTAGCGCCTAAGCGGCCGCCTAGACGAACTTTTGCATCACTGGAGAAAAGTAGGAGAGAAAATAAGCGACTGAAATGATTGTATTGAATTTAGTGAAAATAAGTGTATAGCATGGACAGATTCATGATATTCAATTTGGGGGTACAATTAAATAATTTAAATAGTACTGACTTTGTCCCAAACTTGTTTACCCATTTTTTTCAAAAGATATGTCCCGAACTTGTTTACCTCTTCTCATAAAAGACAATAAAGTAAATACATCCTTTTCAACTATTCCACCCAACATCTTTAAATTATATTTCATGCCATTATTTTTATCCATAAAAAGTCATATACTTTAATAATAAAATAGAAAAGACTACAATACCTCAAATTAAAAATCAATTTATCACTTTAAATATTAATAAATAATTCTCATATTAAAACTCAGGCTAAAAGCAAATATGTAAATAAATTATAGTAATTATTTAATATTTAAAATTTCAGAGATCGATACTAAAATATATAGTATTGAGATGATATTATAATTACACTTGAATTCATTGAATCTAATTTTTTAGAAGCATTCTGAAATTTGGAGATCTACTTAAATTATTTTTAAGAAAAATATATATTAATTGTATTTTATAAAAAGAAAAATGAAAAGCAAAGCCTAAAAAATTGTTGAAGCAAAACGAAAGATAAATGGGGTGGGCTGGAAAAAAAACAAAACAAAAAGGGCTGGTTAAAAAATCCTAATCTTCTCTCTTTCTCCAGTTTCTTGAATCGGCGCCACCCGCTCTCTTTCTCCACCAAATATCAGGTAACTCATCTTCTCTCTTTTTTTTTTGGCCCCAGAATCGAAATTTGTTAATTTCAACTGATTTTTGCCAATAAAAATTTATGATGTTTATCGATATATTTTTATTCCGGATAAGTAAGTGAAGGCGGCAGTGCACTAGGCATGCTCAAACCGAACCGGAACCGCCGGTTCCGCGGTTCCACGGTTCCGGTTCCGGAACCGAACCGAAACCGTAAATCCCACGGTTCGGTTCCGGTTCTAACAAAACTAGAACCGGGAACCGCCGGTTCGAACCGGAACCGCCGGTTCGACCTGAACCGCCTCCAATTTTGAAAATTATAGCCGTTGAGATCCAACGGCCCAGATTAAAGAGCCGTTGAGATCCAATGGCTGAGATTAAAGAGTCGTTACAGGAACCGCCGGTTCGAACCGTGGAACCGCCGGTTCCGGTTCGAACCGGCGGTTTCGACCGTTTTTTTTTTTTCAAGATTTCATCTATAAATACCACCTCATTCAACTCCAAAATTCACCTCAAAGTTATTTAACTCATTACTTTCTTCTCATCTCTCTCTCAAGTCTCAACTCTCACTCAATTCTCAAAGTTTATTATTTACATATTATTTACATTACTTACATATTACATCACTAAACTATATATCATACTACACTACATATTATATTTATACTACACTATATATTATATACACTATATATTACACTATACTAGTATACTACTATAGTACTATACTACATATTAGTATATTACACTACACTTACATACATATTAGTACATTACACTACACTTACATACATATATTATTTACATATACACTTACATACATATTATGGCAAGCCATCAAAGCAAGGGTAAGGGTAAAGGCAAAGCTTCTTCCACCTCTTCCGTTCGTCTTCCACAACCCCCGGCACCGATCGAGTGGAGTTTAGATGATATTGAGGCCACACTTGGTCCCGGTTATGAGAATCCTCTTGAAGATGATGCTATACCACAAGGTCCACGACGTCCTACTCAAGAAAGTCAAAACCACCCAACCGACTCCAATGCCGAGCCAACTCCAACCCCAACTCCAAGTCGAGCTCAACTTAAGTCGGATATTTTTGCACGTCACTTTAATAAAGTGATCAACGAGGATGGTACTATTAAAGTTCATTGCAACTATTGTGAGAAAATATATTCTTTTGTCAAAGGAGGGGGATATGGGACATTCGAGAAGCATTTGAAAAAAATTCATCCGGATAGAGTTGGAATTAGTTCAAACCAAGCACAACTTCGTGGATTTACGTCAACCGGTGGCGGTGGTGGAGTTCAAGGCGAGGTAAGTAACCCCACTTCTCTATTTACATTTGATCAATGAAATATAGAAAATTGTTAGCTAAATTTGTGTGCACACAACACCTTCCTTTTCAATTTGCAGATAATCCCTTTTGGAATGATTTTGTTAACCTTGGTCTTCAACCCACGGCAAAAAAAGTTTCACGTCATACTACTACTCGTGATGTTGCTAAAGTTGTTTATGAGTATAAATATGCTTTGATTAATCTATTTGCCGATTTAAATGTTAAAGTTTGTATATGTGCGGATATTTGGAGTGATAATTTTCAAAAGCATAGTTATATAGGAGTTACATGCACTTGGATTGATGATTCGTGGACTCTTTACAAAAGATTGATTGCTTATAGAGATTTTGATACGGAACACAATGCCGTTAATATTAGAGATAAATTGCATGATATTTTAAATGAGTATGCTGTTACTAAAAAAATATTTTCTATTGGTTTTGATAATGCTAGTGCAAATACGGCTACTATTGAAGATCTTACAAATATTTGTCAACCATATTTTGGTGGAAAATTTTTTCATGTTAGATGTATGTGTCATATTTTAAATTTATGTGTTCAAGATAGTTTAGATGCTTTGAAAGAACAAGTTGGTCCTATTAGATCCGCTATTTATTATATGTCGAGACATTCAAAATTGTTGAAAAAATGGAAAGTTTTTTGTAGAACATACAATATGCATCCCAAAAAATTCTCTTGATGTGTCAACTCGTTGGAATTCCACGTATAAATTGTTAAAGGAGTCTATGTATTATAAAGACGCTTTATGTACATTTTTTACTCAAGAAAATTATGGTATTCGTTTATATCCTCAATATTGGGATTTATGCACTTCTTTGTGTAAAATTTTGGGAATTTTTAATGATTCCACAAAAATGTTATCATGTGTTTATTATCCTACGTGTAATTTAGCGTTTGATTATTGTATTAAAGTTGATCATGCGTTAAATAAAAATATTACAAATCCTTTATTAAGTGGTGCTACTTTCTCTATGATGCAAAAATGGAAAAAATATTTTACAAATATTCCCGATCTATTCTTGGTTGCTAAAGTGTTTGATCCTAGAGTAAGATTGGATGTATTAATAATGATGTTAAATATGTATTATAATTATTTATTTCCTAATAGACATATGGTCATGGGTGAAGATGATGTATATCCTAATCCGGAAGAGATTGGTAATCGGATTAAAGTTACTGTAATGTCTTTATTTAGAGAATATAGTGGTCCCGGTTTTGAAGAAAATTTTGGTGGTGGCTCTTCTATGAGTCCAGAAGAAGATATATTAACGGGTTTTTATGATGAGCGTTCTCAAAAACGTCCAAGGTCTACTTCTAACCCTTATTACGAACTTGATCATTATTTATCCTCTTCATTTGTTCGGCTTGATGAAGATGAAGACAACACTACTTTTAATATACTAAAGTGGTGGTCGATGATGAAAAATATCTATCCAATATTGTCAATGCTAGCAAGAGAAATTTTTGCATCTCCCGCCTCAACCGTTGCCGTTGAACAAGCTTTTTGGGAGGCTACACTTTGGATGCAACGAGATCGAATATGACCGTTGTAAACGTGGAAAACCAATGCTTGCTTGATGATTGGGTAAGAGCCGAAAAGAGAAGTCAATAATTTATTGATAATGATGATCAAGATAGCTCCGAAAAAACTACCACCGGAAGTGATGCATGAAGAATCGAATCGATCCAAATCGACGAGGTAAGTTTGAGGTAAGAGAACTACGTGGACTTTGATTCCTATTTGGATACGTAAGCAACTTAATTTTAAGTTTCAAACTTATAATTTCTAAGTTTATTTCTTAAATTTAAGCTCAAGTCCAATTTCTTTAAATCCCTCCCTCCCCCAAATTTATTTTGTAAGGTTTAAAATTTTAAGTTGTAATTGTAATTACTAATTCGATATAGTTCACTTTGTAATTTGTAAATTTGTAATAGTTCAATTAATTTGTAATAGTAGATTACTAGCTTATTTTAAGTTAGAATTACTATTTTGTAATAGTTCAATTACTTTGTTAGTTTGTAATAGCTACTAATTTATAATAGTTCAATTATTAATGTAATCTTCAATTTAAATCCTCATATTAACAATAACAATGTCCAATTTCATGATCTATCTATACAATCCTTCAAATTTTAGATCAAAAAAACTAAGAAACACAAGAAAAAATATATGGAAAAAAAAAAAATTTGGCCAAACCGGCGGTTCGGAACCGGAACCGCCGGTTCGAGAACCAAACCGAAACCACCTTGGCCACGGTTCGATTCCGGTTCCCCCTCCTAGAATTTTGGAACCTCCGGTTCCGGAACCGTGAGCATCCCCTAAGTGCACTAGTGCAGCTACTATGGATTGAATATATATATTTTTTTTTGCTTCGTTTTCTAATTTCTGTTTCGATTTCTTTTTATTTTTCAATTTTTCGTCGGTTTAATTTTTTTATTGTCGTAAATCAGGAGTTAGGTGTGATTGTGTCAAAAGTAGAGGGTGCATTGTACAAATTTTCCAAAACGAAAGAGGGCTGAAAGTAGGTGGCAACCAAACATCCCACAACCCACCAACCCCCAGCCCAGCCCGGCCCGGCCTTCAGTCACCTGCTAATTCTCCATCTACCCGCTAAGCCCTTCAAACAACTTTTTGATTTTCTCTCTAGTTTCCTGCATTTAATACAATTTACTTGCTTTCAAGAGAAAAATAAGTAATTCCTGCGCTTCTTTTCTCATCGGAGAGAGGAATCCGTCACGATTCCATAGCCACTTGTCGGTAAGCTCTGCTCTTTTGATGTTCTCTCTTATTGTTATGGTGGGTAATCAAGAATATGAATTTTCCAGCTATTTTGAATAAAGCTGACAATTTATTACTAACTTTCTGCTAATGGTTTTCATTTTGTCTGTTGGGCTCGTACTGTTAATTTTGTTTTCTTATGAATTTGATTTATTTGGTGTGAATTCATGGAATTTGATGAAATGAGTCGTACAAGATTGGATCTTTTTAGTGTTTAATTTTGTTGTGGGGGTGGGGGTGGGTGTTTTACTAAGAAGGCTAGATTTCTCCTAACATTGATGTTTCTTTGTAGAATTTGAATTGGAATCTAAGTGATATAACATGGAGATAAGAGTGTTGCAATCACCCACTTTGATAAACCCGGAAAAGATCGCAAGAAAACCGACTACTTCTTTGCAGTTTTTCCAAAAGTCTGTTGATCAACTGTTGTATCAGATGCCCACTTCTTGTGGCGTGTTTGCTAAGAAGAGATTTCGTGGATTTGTAACTTTAAAGGTCTCGTGTTCTTCCGAAAACCGTCCAGGTAGATTGTTAAAACAATTACATTTCCGATTTTTTTAGCATTCGAGCTGATTCACAATCCTTTTTATTGCTTTTGTCATTTGACTTGAATATAACTAATTATCTTTTCTTTTTTTTTTGGGCATAAGATTGTAACTTACTTTCTTAAAAGAGATAATTCTTCAAACACTATCTTATATGAACTACTTTCTTGATGTGAAATTCGTTGCTTAACACCTCATGACTCATCCCCCACTCCCTGAAAGAAATTGATTTTAATGGACTCGTAGATTGCCTATTATATGGTCAGTTAGCTGCCAATTTTTTGCCTATTGTTGGTTTCATATGAATGTTATTTCTTACACCAAATGCGCATAATAAGGAAGGTGGAGGGCTTTGCTTGAAAAAACTTGTTCTTTTCCCTCTATTCTACACAAAAAGCGAACTTAGTAAATAAGCTCTTGTGCAACTATTGGACACTAACATCCTTGGTGCTCTTTTTCCCTCTATCTCTCTTGTAGCTTCGGTGCTGGAATCTGACATTTCTCCAGCATTATTTGATGAATCAAAGATCATAAAGGTAAGTTCTTATGACATCTTCTTCCTTCTATTAATGTCCTGAAAGAACCTTTTTAGTGGTCAAAAGGTTGGCTTCAATTGTATGATATAAATCAATGTACTGAAAAAGTGGCCTATTCTTGATGATTTTAGCACTTGAATCAGATTATGACTCAGAGTTGATACTATCACAGGAAAAATCTGAAGAGATCGAACCGTATCTAGACGGACGATGTCTATATCTTGTTGGTGGGTGCACATCACTTTTCTTGGACTAGTTCAGTATAACGGCATAGTGTCATTTGCATTTTTAACTCAAGTTTTGTTCGTCACAGGAATGATGGGATCTGGGAAAACAACAGTGGGGAAGGTTTTGTCGGAATCCCTTGGATATTCATTCGTTGACTGGTGAGCCCCAAATATTACTTTTGTTTCATTGTGATCTTTGGTTTAGTGATTTTTAATAGTTTCTTGATCTTTGGATTATTATGAAATTTTTAATAATGTTAACAATGTTACTTGTGATTATTTCAGTGACACGCTGATAGAAGAGACAGGTGGACGTACAGTGGCTGAAATCTTCAAGTTGTATAGTGAGAGCTTCTTCAGAGATAATGAGGTCAGCAAGGAATAAGCTGTTCTTTTCCCATCTTCACCCTTTTCTTCGTCTTTTACATATTCTATGACAATTTTAAAAAATATATTTTCTGGTTACTCTAAGGTTCTTCAATGTAGATTTTCCAATGATAAGAAATATAGTCGATAAATATAGGCCCACAAATAAGTTAGGTAGAATGCAGCTGTTGTAAATTTAGGTATCTATATATATTAAAGCTGCAGCCTCTGCCTAATTTGATTTTCTGTATTTGAAGTACTCATGAGAGAGACAAAAATTTGTCCGCTCTTACTTCAACATTTTGACTTGAGGTTTTTTCGTTCTTTTGTTCTTCAGACTGAGGTATTGCACAAGTTGTCTTCGATGAATCGGTTAGTTGTTTCAACAGGTGGGGGTGCGGTTGTTCGGCCTATCAATTGGTAATAACATGTCAAGTTCTTGTTTTTTTGCATGATCAACTTCTCCTTCTGCCTTATAGCTGTTTAAATGGTCATTTGTTTTGACATACTAGGCGACACATGAGAAAGGGTATCAGTGTTTGGCTAGATGTACCTTTGGAAGCCTTAGCTCGTAGAATTACAACTGTTGGAACTGATTCTCGGCCCCTTCTGCACCATGGATCTGGAGATCCTTACACTAAGGTAGGCTTTCACTTTGGATATAATTCTATCCACCATTTTATATATATATGTATCGGTAAGGTCTTATGTAAACTAGTTTTACCGCACAATCAATTTGCATTTTTGTGTATTTTTTAAACAATAGTAGCTGTTTTACTTAAACGTACTATTGATTTGTCAGTATTAGTTGTTTCATTCAAAGGTATTAGTTGTTATACTATAAAGTGATAATTGAGAAGTAGTTGTATGGTAAAACTGTTATACATAAGAATAAGTCCAACTCATATATTCCCTGTTTCTGTAGACCATGAAGCGATTGTGTGCCCTTTTTGAAGAGAGGGGTGAAGCATATGGCAATGCTGATGTTCGAGTTTCTCTTGAAAGTATGATCTCAATCTTGTGGTTTTTGTTTGATGTTTCCTTCTTCTATTAATGATTATTATCAAAACCAAAACCTACTTGTATGTGACTATGTATGTCTCTTAAAATAGATATGGCGATCAAGTTTGGAATTGAAGATGTAATTGATATCTCACCAACTGCAATTGCAGTCGAGGTCTTTCTCCTTCTTCCTATAATCCTCCAAATGATTCTCTCTTCTTTTTTTTTTGGATTTAATCTTTTTTCTTGGTCTAATTGTTTGATAAATGTGGCTAATGTAATGATACACGTCGCCAGGTACTTGTACAAATTGAGAATTTCTTGAAAAAATGAGCAAAAGACATTGCGTGATACTTTCGTTGTGTCGAAGTTTGTGAGGTGAGTGCTGTGTCTCAGTTTTTCAGTTGTGAGACATGGGCTTGAATAATGTGAAAGAACTCAGGATTTATAGAATACTAGATTTGGCCATGTGCTGTTACCTGTAAATACTGAGCTTAATTCTTGTTTTGGGATTTTCCTAACTGGATATGTAATTCTTGTTTTGGGATTTTCCCAACTGGATATGTAATTCTTGTTTTGGGATTTTCCCGATAATGTGGGATGTTACGCCCCCCGTTTTGTTATGTTTTGGGATTTTGTATCAGGATTTCAAAATTTGGTCTACTTTTTCAACCTAAAGTATCTACTCATTCTTACACACTTGATTTGATGTAAAATTCTTTTGATAAATATTGTAATACTACATTACCATTTTACACACTTGTTTAACATTTACCCCAACAAAATAATACTCCATGATAATACTACATCACTTACTCTTAAACATTTGATTTGATATAAAATTATATTTATTGCTACTCATAATCTCGAAATGAATAAATACTATTACCATATTTTGAAATTTCTAGATTTCAGCATCCATTATATAATCCCAAAACAAAAATTGCCTCTATATGTTATTGATGATTGAACATTTGAATGAACCAATTGTCGTCAGCATGATTCTTTCATAAAATAAAATAAAAAGTTGGGAATTTTTTCAATTATTAGAATAAAATTATATTACTCATAACATAAATAATTCACACACAATTTGTCAAGATAATTGAAGAATATGATCGTTGTATCTTCAGTTTTTCTCACATTACATATTCATCAAATGAAATAGTGAGATAGATCTACATAATCCACACTACATAGCACAATCAGAAGGAATAGAGTTTTATTTTACCACCTATTATTATAACATTCCCAAATCCCACCCCTAAAACCAAAGTTGTTACATTTGAATACATGCATTAAAATAACATGTAGTTACACAAAAACTTGTACAAGAAAAAATAAATAAATTTAAAACTGAATATTTTCCTTGAAAAACTACATATGTGTGACACGGTCTAAGTTATTATTTTTTCTTCATTTCTTGGAAAACATTCCGGGACACGGTCTCACATTAGACTTTCAAAAATTGTTAACTATCATAATCAAAATACGCAAGTGAGACCTGCTAAAATTGCTAACTATCATAATCAAAATATGCAAAAACTAGCCTAAAGCTCAGATGTGTATAAACAAGAAGCTTGCAATAAGCCCGAGACTTGGAAACTGGGGGTGCAAAGTCGAATTTTCCGTCTTTCTATGCATTTTCCAATGCATCTTTGGGTGTCTGTTCTACCCTTGCTGCAGCAGCAGCTCTCTCTCTATCAGCAGCAGCCAATCGTTCTTCGAGTGCCCGAGCACCCCTTTCCCT
The DNA here is from genome assembly GCA_037126765.1 of Stenogyne calaminthoides. NCBI lineage: Eukaryota > Viridiplantae > Streptophyta > Magnoliopsida > Lamiales > Lamiaceae > Stenogyne > Stenogyne calaminthoides. The sequence continues at coordinate 4,276,593 of JBBCBC010000024.1, read as the reverse complement.
ACCACATTAACAAGAACACCATAAAAAACGACACGTCTAAAATGAATCGTGTAGCTCTCCTACATATTACAATCCTTTTACATCATTCATCAATCCATCTTTCATAACTAGCAACAGGTGAAAGACAAAAATTTGCATACTCCAGGTAAACCGTGCAATTTACATGAATTTTTTAAAGGTATTAGTTGTTTAACTAAAAAGTATTAGTTGTTTAACTAAAAAGTATTAGTTGTGTTCACTGAAAAAGTGAGTTGTGTACAGTTGCACCGTACAATGTACAAGAGTGTTATTCCAAGTGAAGTTACCTTCTCCTAGATGCTTCAATAGAATCTGAACTAGATAACGAGGTATCTCGTAAAGTATAGTCCTTGGTCTCATCGTTTTCAGGTCTTTTTCCGCAGAACATGCGCTCAAGAATCGTGGAAATGGGATCAATCACCGGCCTGCATTCCATAAACTCAAATTAGGTTATAATATGAGATACAGGAAAGAACATGAAGAGAAATGCAGGGGATCATTACCTTAAAAACTCGGGGAAAAATGTGGAGAAAGCAAATTCATCAATCGGATCGCCTCTTAAGGTGGTCTCTGGTTTAGCTTGCCAGTACCTGAGGTAAATCCAACCTATGTAGGTCCCGAAAATTAAGGTAGGAAGATACAACGCCGGTTCTGTCACAAAAAAAGTAACGAGAACAGAGACCAACAGTGCTAGAGAAGGCAGCCACTGCAAGAGAAATGTGAGAACATCAAAGTTCAAATTTCAATAATGAACGAAACAAATAAATAAATCGAAGATCAACGTTCATACTTTTGCTCTTATCTTTAAGAAAGACAACTCTTGATCAGGCATTATTTGTTTGATGCCAACTAGAAGACCGAATAACACCCCTTGGAAACCAGAAATAGGCTGATAACTGCAATAGAAATCATTTTAGAACAAATAGTGAAAACATTATATGATAGACACCTCAAAGGTGAAGACTATACTTTAGTCCTCTTGACTACTTACAGATATATCTCCTGCGTTGTAATGTAGTACACAGAAATGGCAACGATGAAAACGCAAACTGATGTCAGTAAGTTAATGACAAAGATGAACTTAAAAAATTCTGTAGAGCCCCATATAGGTTCAAGGAGTTTCCCGATAAAAAGGAGACCAATTATGCTGATGACCACCTGCAAAATACCAATGATTCTTTTGAAAACTAAATACACAGGAGACAAAGGACATGAATGTAGTATAATACACACATCGAAAGAACAAAGTATAAAGAAAATAAATACCCCGTAGATTGACTGTTCAGTGTATCCAGCCGTGATCAGATTCCAACCAAACGGAATAGTCCTAGAGTAAATCCAAACGATAGTAAATCAGTCGAATATTTCGGTATAAATGCATATCACTATAACACTTGAAGCTATCCTCTATTACAGAGTTAGAGTTTTAGCAGCAGATATTATCAATCATGTTCAAAATTCCACACATTCCTCCTGTTTATGTTGTCAATTATGCTAAACCATCTATATCATCTTCAAATGTTTACTTTAGTTAATCTCTAAAGCTAAAACAGAAACAACTTTGAGTAGGTCCCCGGTGAAACTTATTATAGTATGAAATTTATACAATTATACTTATAAACTAATACAATAATACTAATTAACTGATATCATTACACGTATAAACTGATATCACAACGTTACATACTATAGATATTAGTTTATAAGAGCAATGATATCAGTTTATAAGTGTAATAATATCAATAGTTTCACGAAAGAGTTTGTGAACAACTTTATATGACAATCATTTTCTTTTCTTTTTTTATCGGGCAAATGGTGACTCGATCCCACGACCACACGGTAGTGGTGCTCAAACCGCTTGAGCTATTCCACTTCATCTTACGACAATCATTTTTTGGAATAAGTTTCTGCATCTCTATGTGGTCATATTAAATAACCCAGAATTTCTGCTACTCTAAATTAGACCAAACAGACATTAACCACAAAAAAAGGCACATGAACAAAGGAAGGAAAAATATAAAAAAGTAGGGGGAAAATGGGAAATACTTGGCAGGAATGAGAGCAAGATAAGAAAGAGCAGGTGGAAAAATATGGACAAGAATGTGACCGCTTATCAAAACCACACCCAATCCCTTGCACAGCTTCGTAAATCCTCCCTGTTTACCAAAACCTCAATTTAATAATTTATATATAAATATAAAAAAGGGAGAATCCAAAACCCCAGCTTAGATCTGGTGATGAATATATGCGAATCATTGCTTACTCCTGAGAGCTGTGAAGAAGAGCTCATCCTGATTCTTGGCTCAAATCAAAATCACAACCTGAAATCAATATCTGATCCAACGGATTCTCACATTTTTCTTCTATGAAAATCACTGATCTAAATTCATGAATCACTGTAAATTTCTTGATTTTGAAATGTAGGAAGCAAATAAAACGTGAATACCAAAACAAGGATTCTCACGCTGGTAAACTCATTTAATTTCTTTCTTTAAACTCATTAATTCGGAAGCAAATCAGTGTAATTTTTTTTATTTTTTAAACCTGATTATTAATCTGTTTTATCTTCAAAAATGAGATTTAAGTATTTTTACTTAAAATTAAACTCTTCTAACTGCCTTTTTTCAAATATTTTCTCTTTTTGTTGGTCACTTGATTTTTATTTTCTTAAATTTTACTTTACAAGTACTTACGTAATTAATCAATTTTTTTTCTCTCATAATCACTAAAATAAATCGCACTTTCTCAAAGCAAAATAAATTACTTTCCTTAAAAGTATATATTTTTCATACACCCCAGAATTTAACAACCAATTTTTCGAACAAAATGGTCGTGGATGCCATAAAAGTATAAACTTGGTGGAGTGATTACGTAATTCCGAATATATGAAGGAGAAATCTGCAAATATTTAGAACTATAAAATTTTGAGGCGCCGACTTTTAATCTGCGGAGGGATTCATATTTTGAGAGAGTTAACAGTGAATTCCTTCGTTTGCTTTCGCAAAAAGAGGTAATTCGATGAGCATAAAAATTTTGTTTAGATAACGCCATAAAAAAGAAAACCAATCCTTTGTTGATTCCTGCATTTGAATTGCTATCGACAAAATTCGGTGGAAAATAAAACCCCAGCGTAATGTTGGGATTATTATTGAAGCAAATGGCAGTGGCAAGGCGCTATAGTGATAGAGTCTTGAAATCAGTGATCCATCTGAGTCGCTTCTTCTCTTCCGGTCCCTTTGGCCCTCCACCCCGATTACCTTCTCGCAGAGTTGTTGTAACAGGTACTTTTTATTTGCTAATTTCTAGCTGAAGTATAATTTTTTGAGGTTCTACATTGAAATAACAACTTAAGAGCATATTGTGGGAGGTTTGAACTATTATGCATCACTGATATGGTTAATAGCCTGTTATTTTTCTGGATGAGAAATGACTCATAGTGCTATTCATGATTTGCATTAATTTGGTTAGTTTCTGGCTTCTTGTTGTACTTGCTGAGGCCTCAGTAATAGTGGGATGCTTTTTTGGTTTACTGCCATAGGTTTAGGGATGGTAACACCTTTAGGTTGCGGCGTGGAAGTCACTTGGAAGCGTTTAATAGATGGGGAGTGTGGAATTAGGGAGATAACTGTCGAGGATTTGAAGATGAATGGATTTGATGAAGAGACACAGCAGCATACTTACGACCAATTGACATCCAAAGTCGCTGGAATTGTACCATGTGGATCGAAGTCAGGTGAATTTAATGAGGAGTTGTGGCTTAATTCTAAGGTAATATAGTTGTTTGTTTATGTTGTCATTTTCTAGAACTGATTGGTATAGGTATTAGTTTGTAATGACAAAAACTTGTATAGACATTGTTCATGCTATGAACCTTGTTTTTAATTCATGACATTTGACCCTACCCAGGGTATAATATGAGTCAAGTTTAGTGGTTTAGAAAATTGTTTTGGAAATGAGTGAAATTGGTCTAATAATCGAAATTCATAGCATAGACTTGGTTCATGGGAGACCAACTCGTTTGTAATTCAGAGAGAATTGTGTACAGTGAGAAAGAGCAAACTAGTCAAAATTTTATTTTGAGGTGTATATTCTGCGTCGAATAAAAATGTGGTTCAATAAACCACTTTTGAATTATTTGTTCTCTTGTGATCACTTATGAAACAATGGAAATCTGAAATCTCCCAGATGGTAAACTTCATGTAATTCTGTTTAAGAATTACCAACTATGGGCTATGCCTCAACAAACTTGAGTTGTGAGATTCTACTTTTAATCTTGGCAGGATCATAGGGCGATTGCCAGGTTCATAGGATATGCATTATGTGCTGCTGATGAGGCCCTAAGAGATGCGAATTATATGCCGACCCAGCAAGATGAGAAGGAAAGAACGGTATTTTGTTCATACTTTATATATGTTATTGAAGTTTGTGTTTTTTAGTTCTGTTTCCAACTTTTCATTTCTGACTTTAAGATCATTAGGGAGTTTCCATAGGTGCAGGAACTGGTAGCATCAGTGACATATTGGATGCTTCAAAAATGATTTATGAGAAGGTTAGTTGGTTGCTTATCTTTTTCTGCCTAACTATATAATAACATGTGGATCTGCTATTTTCTTCATTGATTTGTGGTGAAAGTCTCTTGAGATTGGTTGATTTTCTGAAATTTAGATTCCAAACTTATCCTCGATAGAAACCAAAGGGAATCACCAGTCTCATGTCATTTTGTTTTAGATTTTTATATAATATTGATTATCTACTCTATATTAGTATATTTGTAACAATATTTTTTTTTTTCTAAAAAGCAGAAACTACGACGGCTCAGTCCATTTTTCATCCCAAGGATACTAATAAACATGGCATCCGGCCATGTGAGCATGAAGTATGGATTCCAGGTATGCAGATCACATGTGAAATTTATGGGCTATATGGGAGTTTATCTATACGTCCACAAAGAAAATTATGTTAGTTTTACAAGTATATAATTTTCATTTCTGCTAGTTATCTGTTATTAAATAACTTTGCAGTCAGAAATCCTATAATATATGTTATTCTGAGGGCGAACCTTGCAAAACAGCAAAAAATAATGAATTAAAGTAAAAACTGGAAAGAGTAAAGCAATCATTTGAATTACTTGCTTGTCAAATAAAGGTTGAACAATAAAGTCAACTTGTCCTGTAAACTTTCAGATCGTTTTGTGTTTTAAAAATAATTTTTCTATTACTCTGGATATATTTGTATATCGTAGTCTTGATTTGAATCTAGGGACCAAACCATGCTGCAGTGACAGCTTGTGCTACTGGGGCACATTCAATTGGAGATGCTGCCAGGATGATTCAATTTGGCGATGCTGATGTCATGGTTGCTGGGGGGACTGAGGCAAGCATTGATGCTTTGTCTATAGCAGGATTTTGTAGGTAATGATTAATGTGTCTATCATGCCATTCCTCCTTACAAATGTCATACATTTAATCAATGATAGATTAAAAGTCCTGCTAAAAAAAGGGAAACAGAACGCTGTTCTACTATTTCATTGGTGTCCCATTTCACTAATAGAGGAGTGTCCATAGGTGGATTTTTTAAAAAACTTGAGGCTAAAGGTTTACTTTAGTCCTGTAAGTTTGCCCATTTTAGCTTTCAGGACACTCCACTTTTCCGAATTGAATTTCGTCTTGTTAACTTTCAAAATCAACTTTTTATTCATTTGACTGGATTACCAGCCAGATTAAGCTGACGTAGCATTTCTTTTTTCAATTTCTATACCTTTTTTTATTTTTTCCTATTAACTTTCAAAACCAGTTACCAACCTGTTGCAGCCGGTCAAAGGGCTAAAAAGTTCAAATTTTGGAAGTTAACAAGACGAAATTCAATTGGGAAAGTAGATTGTCCTGAAATAAAAATGGACAAACTTACAGAATTAAATAAACCTTTTCCTTTAATTTTATCTTATTACATTTAAAAATGTCCTGTCAGGCTGTCACAAGCAGATGCTAAATAGTCATAAGAGTTAAGTTCCAAAAACTGTATTTTATGGCTGAAATATAAATGGACAGCCATGTTTTGATTAAACAAGTGACTCCAAAAGCAAGTCCGTTAAAGTCATGTTTGTTGTTGGCCATGATAAAATGTGGGAAGATAGTCAACCTATTAGATTTTGAGAAGAAAGTGTTGTTGACCAAGTTAATGTTAACATATACAGGTCAAGGGCACTGACGTCCAAGTATAATGATGCACCTGAAGAAGCCTCAAGACCTTTTGACTGTGGTCGTGATGGGTTTGTGTAAGTAATGGCTGCTACTTTGAGTGCTTTGTGAGCTTTAATTGTTTCACGTGTACCATCCTAATAAACTGCTTAAACACAGTATAGGTGAAGGTTCTGGGATCCTGGTTTTGGAGGTAAATCAACAAATTCTATGTTTTTTTATTTTCAAATTAAAAAGAATTTCCTAGTTTCTTATTTATGTAGATTCAACAGAAAAGCCAGTTTGTCATTGGAAACCTTTTACGAATTTTGCTGTTCTAGGAACTGGAGCATGCAAAAAAACGAGGAGCTAAAGTGTATGCAGAACTCCGGGGTTATGGGATGTCAGGTAGTTTCTTCAACCTTGAGATTGACTAACGTTCTTACCTCATACACATTAATCACTCCATACGAAACTGGAAATGGTTACTTTGTTAAGGTGATGCATATCACATAACTCAACCACACGGTCATGGAAGAGGAGCTTTTTTGGCCATGTCACGTGCTTTAGAACAGGTATTTGACATACAACAGGTTTATTGGTGATTGTTCAGTCTACTTTTTTGTAACCCCTTTAAATTTGAATATCGTAAATGCAAACAAGAATACATGAATAATTATAATATACCATGTTTTCATCTCTTGGCAGTCTGGGCTGAACCCCGGCCAGGTGGATTACATTAATGCACACGCTACTTCCACACCTTTGGGTAATCTGAATTCAGTACAGAGCTATTCTGAGATACTAATTAACGGACTAGTGGTGTGTTAACTGTGGCTAAAACGGTAAATTCCTAATGCAGGTGACGTGGTGGAAGCGAAGGCGATTAAGTCTCTGTTTTGCAGTAATGCAGCATCCGATACTTTAGCCTTGTCGTCCACAAAGGTAACCTAGTGATCATATATCTATTATACCTCTAAACAAAATGAAGACTGAATCTCATTTTACCCCTGTGATCAGGGTGCGGTTGGGCATCTCCTTGGGGCAGCTGGAGCAGTCGAAGCAATATTCTCTATATTATCCATACACCATGTAACCAATTCTATCTTATTCTCCCAACTTTATATTGTCTATAGCTACATCCAAAACAATAAGCACAAAAATTGTAATCACATATACTGTGATGTGATTGCAGGGGATCGCACCATTAACACGCAACCTCACTAAACCGGATCCTATATTTAATGGTGACTTAGTAATGCCTTTGAGTGCTTCAAAGAAGATGGACATTAAAGCAGCAATGTCTAACTCTTTCGGATTCGGTGGAACAAATTCGTCGCTGCTCTTTGCAGCTTTAGATTGATGACATGGGACATGCATGCTGAAACCAGTTACTTGGAATGTGCCTGCGTGTGGGAGAAAGAACTTAATTATTGCCATCATGCTGTGAGAGAGAGAGAGAGAGCTTCTTGCCAACATGCTGTGATTTTGTACATATGTCTGAGAGAGAGAGAGATGGCAATATAAGGCCTAGAGCCCACCCAATAAAACTTTATCAACTTGAACTTGGAAACGGGTATCGGCCCAGCCCAATTTCTGTTTAAAATTTTGTTTCTGGATAAGACGTTTTAGAAATATTAACTTTGTTCACTGAAATATACAATTTGTTAACACAAAATTGGATAGGAAGGTGGAAGATACCTCAATATGATTCAAACCATGGACCAAATGCTATGTTACATAAGCAGTTCACCATTAAGCTACAAGTTATGGGACATGCCTTTATTTTATAATCTTATGCAATTTTGGTTGAAATATTGAATTTTATGCGACACACACAACCCCCCCCTCCATATTTATATATATATATATATATATATATATATATATATATTTGAATCATTCGATTTTTACTCAACGGGTCAATCAGACAAATTAGTGATCTAGTGACCCAATGATATGTTCGGTTCAACTATAAGTACGAGTTTAAAAACATTGGTTTTAGGTTTATTACTAAATCAAGACTAGGTCTTGTATGAAATAGGTGCACTATGCATTTCATAGTATATTTTAGAAACTCGTAATTTATTGCACTGAGAATAACGACTTGTTACACTAAAACGTGCAATTATGTTTTACGAACACAAATTGCACATTTCAATGTAACAAGTAGCAATTTTTAATGCAGTAAGTAGTAAGTTTTTAAAATACACTATGGAGTGCACGTTGCACCTGAACCTAGTCTACAAGATACCTACTCCTAATTCAATAGTAACATTTTCTTTTTCCATGTTAAAAATAAAAATGTTATTCCTGTAAAATATCCTTAAATCACGTTTTGAATAACATATTCTTATCAATTTTGACAAATAAATAAAAGGCTTAGTGAAGATTTTTTTTAAAGTAAGACATGTAGGGAAGATTAATTTATGCACATGACTTAATGTGATTTATTTATATGTTCATGTAGTTTATTTTAATTATTTGAGATTAAAGACTTGATTTTTTTATTTTTTGTTTGCATGTGATTTCTATCTCATTTTTGAGTCTTTGACTCATTTACAAAATGGATCAAACAAGAAATTGTATTATAATTCTTTAAGAATTTATTAGGAACAAACAATCAATAAGATTTAGAAATTTTGCATTTGTGAATAATTGACTTCATACAATTGTTTTTTATCTAAATGCAATTAATCTCATGCGGTTATTAACACAATAAATTGATAAATGATAAAATCCAGTGTAGATATGGCCAGATCTTTTAGCCCCCTTGATATTGAACCTCCACCATGGAAAACCCCTGGCAATATCCACACAATATTCCACATCAACATCTGATTTAACCACGTGGCCCAATAGCATCACAGATACCCATATTCTTAGCCAATAAGAATCAACACGCGGATTTGCCAAATCCTTGTTTCCCGTATACTTGTACCCCTGCACACCTTCACCTCTCTTCATCTACCTAAGCCAATTAATTCTCCACCATCCCCAATGGCTACCAATGCAGTGATGAGCTGCGGCGTCGCCGCCGCCGCCGTCTGCCCCTCCGTCCTCTCCTCCTCCAAGTCTAAATTCGCCGCCTCCGTCTCCTTCGGCGCCATTGCCACCTCAACTTCTAGGTTCACCATGTCCGCCGAGTGGATGCCCGGCCAGCCCCGCCCGCCCTACCTCGATGGCTCCGCTCCCGGGTAATAATAATAATATCACTTGTTTTGAGCAACTAATACCTTTTATCTATACAACTAATACCTTTTACCTAAACAAGTAGTATAATTGTTGGGTTTCAGAGATTTCGGGTTCGACCCGCTCGGTTTCGGAGAGGTACCAGAAAATCTAGAGAGATACAAGGAATCGGAGCTCTATCACTGCAGATGGGCTATGCTTGCCGTTGTAAGTTGATTATCATACTTAATTTCATATTTTAATTTTACCAACGGCTCACTACTTAGGTATTATATATGGTATAATTTGATAATTTATTATTTCACAAACTACTCTTGCGAAATTTATTAATACTATGAAATTGATATCATTACACTTATAAATTGATACAGTTATTATTATAAACTAATATTATTTAATGATATGATTTCAGTTTACAAGTGTTATGATATTAATTTATAAATGTAGTGATATAAATTTTATACTATGAACAAGTTTGATCGAAAATTAATTAGTTGTAATTTTATTAATATAGAAATGGATTTAATGATTGCAGCCGGGGGTCCTTGTCCCGGAGGCTTTGGGGCTAGGCAACTGGGTGAAGGCCCAAGAATGGGCAGCAGTTCCGGGCGGGCAAGCCACTTATTTGGGCAACCCGGTTCCATGGGGTACCCTACCCACCATTTTGGTGATTGAATTCTTGGCAATAGCCTTTGTGGAGCACCAAAGGAGCATGGAGAAAGACCCCGAAAAGAAGAAGTACCCGGGTGGGGCTTTTGACCCCTTGGGTTACTCCAAGGACCCTAAAAAGTTCGAAGAGTACAAAATCAAGGAGGTCAAGAATGGTATTCTCAAAAACACATATTTACCCTTAATTAATTTGCTCCTGTATTTTAAAAACTTACAACTTGTTACACTAAACGTGCAATCTTGTTTGATTCAGGTCGCCTTGCAATGTTGGCATTTGTGGGATTTGTGGTGCAACAATCAGCATATCCAGGAACAGGGCCATTGGAGAACTTAGCAACTCATTTAGCTGACCCATGGCACAACAACATTGGAGATATCATTATTCCTAGAACCATTTCCCCTTGAAAATATCATTTGTAAAGTCCCATGTAAAATTTATGTTAATCGGAATCGAGCCGGGGTTTGTCTCGTTATTTATTTGAAGTATGTGTAGTGTCGATGTGTGTGATCCATATGTTCTCGATGAAACTCAGATACTATGTAAATGCGTGATCCAGTATATCATGGAACTTTTGTTTGATGATTACTTACTTATGAGCAAGGGCGCAGAAGTCGGAAATTGCTAGGCCCAAATTCCCGCATTGGTATTATATTGTTCACTTTTGGTTGAGCCCGTATGGATTTATTTTTGGACATCTCCCAAAAGACCTTATATCAATGGAAATAGTGTCTTAATAAACCCCAGCAGAGTGGATTCTGACTGCCTAGTGCATGGATCAGCCTAGTCGCTGCCTAGGCGGTCAATTTTTTTTTATTTTTTTAATTACAAAATAAATTAACATAAATCTACCTAGATATGCTTAAATCCGCCTAGGTACCGCCTGATATAAAAAATGATTTTTCTCTCCAACTTTAGCTAAATTGAATTGGTCGGAGGCCGACTAGCGCTTATGCCGATGTTTGTACATCCATGCTTATAAGGTACAAAGCATTAGAGACCTAAAATAAAAGTGTCTTAAAAGGGGTAGAGCTTAAATTTGAGCAAAATCTTGGGTGCAGCAGCTATCACTCATTATTGGTGAATATATATAAAAAAGGTACTAGTTTGTCTATATGCCAAAGTGTTGCACAAAATTTGCAAGAAAACATAAACTTTTCTAAAAAAAAATCCATAAGCACCGAGTACTATCTCCATCTCAATTCTTTATTCATATTTACTGTTTTCTCGTATTTTAATAAACAATTTTTTTTTAAATATTTAAAATAATAAAATAAATTTTAAAGAGACATATAATACAGGAGATGTAGATCTATCATACCCTCCTTAAAAGTCCACATCATTTCAAATACTAATAAACAGCTCGCTTGCTAAAACACGTGAAAAAAATATATGGGAACTAAGAATTGGGACGGAGGGAGGGAGTAAGTTATTTTTTAATTGTGACTAAAGGTGCTTATGTGAACTGAAAATCCACTTGCTCTTTAGGGTTTAACTTAGGAGTAAGCATTTTCCGTGAAATTTGTTATAATAAAATTTATATTATTAATCAGATGACTTAGTCCACCTGGTCATTGTGCTCCTCATTTGAGTGGGAGACCCAGATTCGATTCTATCTGGGAATGAATTTGAAGTTATGAGAGTTATAAGGTGGATTGACGATTTCGTTGAGTATTTAGGTGCTTGGTGTACTAACTACTAACAACTAACTTTACCCGATCAAAAGATAAAAAATATATTTTTAAACTAATACTATTATACTTATCAATTGATATTATTATATTATAAATTAGGATTATAGTATTACATACTATTGGTATTAAATTATAAAAAGTAATAATATCAGTTTATAAATGTAATTATGTCAATTTCATACTATGAACAAATTTTCATATAAGAGTTTTTGTTAATTTAATACTAAAAGTTTGTTAAAGATTAATTAAATTTAATAAGAAGAAAATACGTTTTTCATAATTTGCCCAACAAATATCGAATTTTCAGAGATAAAAAGAAGAAAATATTACTTAATTTCAAAAGCTTGGCAATCTAATTCGGAATGAGACACACTTGTATGAGACCGTCTCACCGTAAAACTGCACATAAGTTGAGCATTGATATTTTAACACTTTAAAAAATATGGGTATAATTTATGTTAACTTGTATCCCATCTCATGCATGAGACCGTCTCATATGAATTTTTTGTCATTTGGAAATCGATGGGTTATGAATCTTATGATCCAAATTCGTTAATGAATTTTTTAGTAGGTCTTATATGAAAATTTTCACACGTGAAAAAACATAAAAATAGTATAAATTAAAGAAAGTGAAGTCTTCGTTGGTCAACCCAACATTTCCCGGATCATGTACAACATAATGCTATGTTTTAAAATACGGGTCCAATCGGCCGATCGGACCAAAGAACCGCTGTTGGACGGCTCAATAGGGGGTGCCTAGAACCGCTATTAAACCGCCCAGGCATGGAAAAATCAGGTGAAAATCGCCGGTTTACCGGTTCCCGATTTTCACCGGCCACCAAAAACCAAAAAAGGGTTTCAAGCCCATCAAGCGTTCGCGCCGCCCGGCCACAAGCCGCAGACTGAAGCCCACGCCACTGCTCGGGTTGCACTTCGCTGGGTTATTTGTCGCCGCTTACTATGGAGATGGGAGAAAGAAGTGTGGAGAGAAAGGTGGAGAAGATGAATAATTTAAAAAAGGTTGTGTACGTATCTGATAAGGCCAAATATGTAACATCCCCGTCCCAAAATTAAATAAAAGAACTCTTTAAAATAAATATTTATGTGTGCTTTCTTTTCTAAATAAATTTAAGAGCGTGTATACTTGCTAAGATTTTATTTTAGGGAATCGAACGAGTATTTGAGCAAGAGCACTCCTAATATTTAAAATGAATTTATTAAACAAAGCCGTTACCATGAGTTAATATGATAAAAATATTATGAGAAAAGAATATTTAATAAATTAAGATTTTCGGTATAAAGCTTGAAAACCCACCGAATAATAAAAACGACGATGAGAAATCCGCCTTTTCTAACTAAATTAGAATTATTGAGAAATTTAAGAAAAATTGATTTTTTAAAGTAAATAATTTTCGTCTCGGAAAGTGACGATTTGATCGCTAAAAGATCTAAACAATTAATTCTAACGAAACTGTGAATTTTAATTAGCGAAATTACAAGCTTACAATACAGATATGAGGTGGGATTAATACCTAGTGGTAACAACAGTTGTAGTAAATAAAATATTTACTACTTCCATTTTTTTTTACACCACATATGTTACATGGTCAAATAAGAAGACACGTCCCTTTCTTCCCTATTCAGCCATTAAGGCCAATTACCCATTCCTCCATGACCTCTATATATATATGTTGAATCTCCTTTCTTTCCAAAAGGCCGATTATCAAAATACAAGTCCAAACTCTGCAGAAATCGCTCCCTAAAACTATATCTCCCTATCCACTCGATTATGCAAGAAAACTCCCTCCATAGAACTTCATAGCTGATCATCTGGGTTGTTGCTCGTCCATCAAAAGATCAGTCCTGGGCGTTTAAGACCTATGCTCAAACATTCAAACGAAAGCTTCTTTACCCCTGATCACTCAACGAACCTTCGGAAACAAACAATCGTTCGAGTTTTCATCCAAAATCCAGACGGAAACTACAAAGGTTGTGATTTCGACCTTTGTGTATTAGTTGTGTTCTTATTTCTTTGCTATTTTTGTTATGGGGTGCATATTGGTGAAATCTGTAGAAATAAACTTCTTAGATGTTGTTTAAAGTGTATACTTCATGCTCGTATTTTTGGTTTTAAAAAATTTTACCGTTATGCTGCCGACATTTACGCTCAAATGTGTCAAGTTGAAACGTCAAAACTGTTTCCGAACGATTTTCGGCTATGCCGTCGAGTACCCTATGGTTCTGGAATTTTATGTTTTAAAACACCCTTGTGCTCTCTTATATGTGTAATATATGATCCTGGTCTTGGTACTCAATTTTGGTGTCATTACGCTGCTCAGTTTTTACGTTTAAACATTGTAGCTCAAAAACTGAAATTCTGGAAAAAACTGCTACTCGAATTCACTAATTAATAATTTTGAAAATTCATATCTCGAGTTCTATAAATCATTTTAAGATGAAACTACCTGCAAGTTAAAGTTCATCGAGTCTACTGTAATGCTATAAAATCTCGTATTTTATCAATGGTTAGAATCAGAATTATGATTTATTTCGAAAAGTGTGGTATGCTGGAAAAAATTCTGAAATTTTAGTGTGAGTGAGGTAATTTCAATCGTCTATAACTTTCTGATAAAAACATCTTTTTAAACAAAAAGGGTCATATTCTATACATATTGTAGTTTCTAAATATAAAAATTTGAGTCATTTCGATAATCGTGTAAAAAGTTATGTACGTGCTAAAAGTAAGACAAAAACTGGGCGTTTTCTTTGAACAAGGAATGTTTTTCAAACCCCTGACTTTCATGACACTTTTAACTGACTTCCGCTTGTTATTTCCAAACGATTTTTCATGCCAATAAACTTCATATTACAAAATTTAAAAGGCCTAAAGTTTCACCTCGATCAGAATAACAAATCAACGGGAAACAGCTCGCAAAAATGGAAGAAAATCATAGTTTTGGGACACTAACTTTCCGGAAAAAATGTTAAAACAAAATACTTAAACTTTTATGAGGCTTGACACTTAGTATTATGATTTTTGGTTAATTTTTATCTCCACTAAACCTTATGTGTTCCATTTTTCTTTGTGCCACAAAACTTAGAGTCCTTTAAAAATCATTTCGAGAAATAATTTTAGGACTTTAATTAATAAACTCTAAATAGCCGTTTCTTGTAGAAAAATTCAATAAATATTCGAGTGGATAAAACCCTAAGAAAAGAGCTTAACGTCCTCGGTAGACTTACGAATAAAATTAATTCAATCAATAAATGACGTGAACCTGAATATATATTGTACTAGGTGAAGTGTTGCTCAAACAAATACTCGGACGATTACTACCACACTCTAACTCTCCAAACCACATCCAAGTCTTGTAACTTTTCGTAAAGTTAACGAGGTGGGTGTCATTATTCTATTGCCTTGAATGTTATATGGACTGTTGGTGTATTTCGAACTTAAATAAACAAATACCAATCTATAACTAAGAACACACGAAAATAATTAATAAAATGGATAAGCTTATGAATGATATTCTATGTATCTTACGAGATACATAAGATGCGATTTCACGAAGGAGGTGGGAAGATGTAAAAGGGGATTGCACGTGGTAGCTGTTACCAGTGTCCCACATGATAATTATCATGCGATGTAGGCTGGAAGCAACAAGGGGATTGCATGTGGTCGGAGCAACCAGTGTCCCAAAATGAATCCAAATGATCTAAATGAAATGTTATATGATCAAATGATCATGATGGATGATATCTTATGAATATCATCGATGTTTAAGAAATTAAGCTACTAATAAGATTACCATAAGACACCAAGCTACGAACGAGTTTATACGATGACTTCGAGCAACCCTCCAAAAATCATCTATTCAAAAGCGTATGAATAATCTCTTAATAAAATACCAAGATAATTATATCTCAGCGTACTGCCAATCTGTATAACAGCGTGCAGGATGCCCATACGTGAGAAGTAGCTCACGCTCCCCCTTTTTTATACCATTTCAGGTTTTGACTTCGAGGGGCCGGAGCAGCAGTAGGGTTGACACAGAGTTTCCCAAGCTTTAATAAATTTGATGCATATTTATAGATATATTTACACTCATATCAAACCTCTCTAAAATAAATGCTTCGCTCTTATGTTGAGTGAATTTATTCATATGCCGAGCAACAAACTCTTTAAAAGTTGCTTGATGATTTAAAATGTATGCTACCTTATTAATGACTGATGTTACTATAATATCATAATATGATTTTAAATAAACGGGCCCATACCTTTTCACATTTCATAAATCATTATTAACTGTGCAAACTTATATCTTTTACTCGATGTATTACTTTATAAATATTTTTTTAATCCGGGTTTTTGGTTACTAAGTGACAACTCGAATCTAGAGTGTTAAAGCAATAAAAGCTTCATTCCGGATTCTGGGCGTTACAAGTGGTATCAGAGCCTAGGTTCAACTTTCGGACAAAAATCTAAAATATAATTTTCATAATTAAAATCTTTTTATAAAAAGCTTTCATTAAAGAACTTACATTAATATACTAGTAATTAGAAAATTTTAAAAGTTGAGTATAAATTGGTTAATAGAAACATTATGCTAATATATGAATTACTTGAACTAAGTTACTTGTGGGAAAATGTGTCTCCTGCCGCAGTCGAAGCACCTCGAGGTATGTATTTGTTTTAATGATTTTCAAGTATAGTTATGATTTTAGAAGGGTTTCAAGGACATTGACTTGCATAATTTACCGAAACGAAAGTGAGAAATGATAAGCTATGTATTGATATGACATGTTTATGAAATGAAAGGAAATTTTATGGAATGATTCACTCATTTTCTCATGGTACAAGTGGAAGTTTATGAAAATATTTTACATGCATTCACGATACTTATGATATCATCCGAACACTTTTAGTTTTAAGCCTTTATATCTCTGTGTTTTGTGGAATATAAGACGGACCTAGAATGACTCCCTTCACTTGAACTACAGTCCCTATATCACTGTATAGTCTAGAAGGCACTAGATGCTTATAATATTATTTTATCTTATTGGGACTGTTGGTTGTTTTAAATGGAGGTCACTCCATATTTTAAACGGTTATGTATATTATTCTACAACTTACTTCAAGTGAGTTTGTTTTATTATATCCGATATTTTTACCCAAAGTATCGATTTATTGACATACGATCAATGGTTCCTAAAATTACAGTTGTCGATCCGTCATTGTGCCACTGGTGCACACAGTGTGTTCCAATGTTCTGCGTATTCCAATGTATAACTTGTGCTAGTACCGTGTTAATTACGATAACTGGGTTCTGTTTTTATAATTTTTCTCATACATATATGTTATAACTATATTTATTCTTCTCTCTTCAGACCCTCATTGACTATTAGAATGGTACTACCTCGTGAACGTGTACTACCTCATAAGAAAGCCCAAGAACCTCTAAAAGGTCCTGTTCAGTAAGGACGACCTCCAAATGCTGATTTAGAACAATCACCTCTAATTCACATGCGTCAACCCAGACCTCGAACTTGTATAGTCACCGAAGAATTTCCAAGTCTACAGCCACCCCGATTTAGAGGAAATGAAGGGCCTGAAGCAACGAAAGAATGGACCACTGAGATCGAACGAATTTTTGAACTCATGGACTTGACTGAAGAACAAAAAGTCTTTTGTGTTCGGCTCCAACTAACAGAGGATGCAGCTCAATGGTTGAACTCGTATGAGCGTACCTTAGGAATAGAAGGAGTACAATCCCGAGTATGGAGCGACTTTAAGGGAACTATGTTGGCACGTCACTTCCCTCAAATGCTATACATCCATGAGGATTTGGAAATTATCAACCCTCGCCAAGAAATATTCACTATGATGGAGTGCGAACATCATTTCAACTACTTGTCTTTGTATGCTACTCCATTGGAGAATATCGAATGGGAGGACAAACCAAACAAGCTTGCTAAACAACTAGCTACGTCTACAGGACCACGGATCGTACGATCATGTTCTTCATGTGGCAAAAGACATGGAGGGATATGCTCGAAGAGGAAAAGAATATGTTAGAAATATCGCAAACCTAGTCATGAAATAGTTGATTGCCCTGAAACAAACATTGGACAACCAATGGGAAACTTATTGGTGAGACCACCTCCAAGGGAGGACAACCATCCAACTTGGCTAACTGGGGAAAATACTCGACTCCAGAGGGAACATAGAAGGGCTAGAGAGAAAACAATGCTCGAGGAAACTGAGCCGGTGGAGATTGATGCCAAAAAAGCAAGAAGATTTGAACAAGGATTGAGGCACGAGGTCAAAGAGATCATAGAAGGACTGAAATTGCCAAACTACAACGACGTTTTTGATCGAGCACTAACAATCTCGATCGGTCTGGGTTTAGAGTTTAAACAAACTCCTGCAACTTTGTCAATCAACCGAAATTGGCAACCAAACTTCAAGGGAAACCAGAACCCACCACCGAGGAGAAATAATTACAATTCTTCGAGGATCATGCCCAACTGTCGCAACTGTAAGAAGAACCACTCGGGAGCATGTCTCCGCGGGACTGAGACTTGTAACCGTTGCCATCAAACTGGACATAAAGCATCTGAATGTCCGATGCCAGCAAACGGCCTACCTCAAATGGCGGTTAACCCGAATCGCCAACTAATGGGAACCAATCAGTACCGACCGAAGCCCATGGGTAACTTTCAAGCAAGGCCGCCGCATGCACCAAACAATCGTCAACATGGACCACCAAGAAGGGGTCCGCCCAACCAGAGCCAACATGGTCGAGCTCAAGTGAACGCCATTCTCGACGATGGAGGAGGGGAAGAAGAGCCAATGCAACCTGAGTATCAAGAACACCCTAAGCAAAACGAAACCCTTGCAGGTACCTTACTTGTGCTTGAACGACCTGCATATGTGTTATTTGATACGGGAGCATCCCACACCTTCATGTCTGAGAAATTCATGAAGAAAGTAGGAATAGTGGGGGTAGAAGGGACAACCATAAATGTAAGTGTTCCATCCGGGAATACAATAAAAATTGCAACCCAGATAAAAGGATTAAACATAGTGATAGACGACCATGAGATTGGAACTGACTTTCATATCCTCGACATGAAAGATTTCGATATAATCTTGGGGATAGACTAGTTAACAAGAAATAAGGCCGTGATCAAGTGTGCAGAACGGGAAATTGATTTCAAAACAAAAGACGGGCAAAGCTTCACCTATCGAGGAATCAAAGCACCAGTGTCAAAAAGCTCCATATCGAATGGCGCCAAAGGAGTTAGAAGAATTGAAGGAATAATTGCAAGATTTACTGAAAAGGAAATTCATCAGGCCTAGTGTATCTCCTTGGGGTGCACCCGTCCTGTTCGTAAAGAAGAAGGATGGATCTTTTCGCATGTGTATCGATTATCGAGCGCTCAACCAACTGACCATCAAGAACAAATATCCCTTACCCAGAATTGAAGACTTGTTCGATCAATTAAAGAATGCCAGCGTGTTCTCAAAAATTGATCTAAGGTCTGGCTATCATCAACTGAAAGTCAAGGGAAGTGATATTCCAAAGACGGCCTTCAGAACAAGATGGACATTTTGAGTTTACGGTAATGCCTTTTGGAGTAACAAACGCTCCAGCCATCTTTATGGATTTGATGAACAGAGTATTTCATCCATACTTAGATCAGTTTGTCATCGTGTTCATCGATGACATACTAATATACTCTAAGAACAAGGAACAACATGAAGAACATCTCAAGACTGTCTTGGAGACCATGAGACGCGAAAAGTTGTACGCAAAATTCAGCAAGTGTGAGTTCTGGATTGATCGAGTTATGTTCTTAGGGCACATAATCTCGGCAAGGGGAATCGAGATGGATCCGACAAAACTAGAAGCGATAACAGATTGGAAAGCGCCAACCAATGTAAATGAAATCCGGAGTTTCCTCGGATTGGCGGGCTATTACCGAAGATTTATACAAGACTTCTCATGCATTGCAAAGGCGTTAACTCAGTTGACAAAGAAAACAGAGAAGTTTGTCTGGAGTTCTACTTGTGAGGAAAGTTTCCAAGAATTGAAAAAGAGACTAACTTCTTCACCGGTATTAACTATCCCAGACGGGTCCGAGGGTTTTGTTATTTACACTGAAGCGTCCTTGTCCGGACTTGGATGTGTGCTTATGCAACATGGAAAAGCCATTGCCTACGTATCACGACAACTCAAAACGCATGAACAAAACTACCTGACGCACGACTTGGAGCTAGCCGCTGTGGTTCACGCATTGAAAATCAGGAGGCATTACCTATATGGAGGTAAATGCAAAATTTATACGGACCATAAGAGCTTGAAGTACTTCTTCACCCAAAAAGAATTGAATATGCGTCAGCGGAGATGGCTTGAATTAGTGAAGGATTACGATTGCACCATCCACTACCACCCTGGGAAGGCAAATGTAGTTGCCGACGCGTTGAGCAGAAAAGGGAGTGCAAAATTTGACACTGTGCTAACCACGCAAAAGCCACTGATTGGAGAGCTCGCCCAAATGAATCTGGAATTCATGATGCAATGTTGTGCAGATTCCATGATTTGTGCACTCACATTACAACCCACTTTGAAAGAGAGGATCAAAGAAGCGCAAAAGGACGACAAATTTCTTGAAGGGATAAGAGCAAGAGTACAGAAGGAGACCATCCGAGGATTCATCGTAAGCCCCGACGGCACTTTGATGTTCGAAAATAGAATTTGTGTGCCCATGAATCAGGAGTTGAGAAACGAGATTCTCAAAGAAGCACACAACACACCTTACACCGTACATCCAGAAGAGACAAAGATGTATCGAAGTCTAAAAGAGAACTTTTGGAGAGGCATGATGAATACAGTAGCCCACTTCGTCAAAAGATGTTTAACTTGCCAACAGGTTAAAGCAGTCCACCAACGACCCTCGGGATTACTACATCCTTTGGAGATACCGGAATGGAAATGGGAGAACATCGCCATGGATTTCGTCATAGGGTTCCCTAAAACGATAAAAAACCATGATGCCATCTGGGTTGTTGTAGATAGACTCACAAAAACTGCTCATTCCCGTATGCATGACATATACTTTGGACAAACTTGCCCAACTGTATATAGAAGAGATAGCTCGACTACATGGGGTACCAGTTTCGATAGTATCCGATAGAGACCCTCGTTTCACTTCCAAATTTTGGAAAAGCTTGCAACGAGCCTTGGGGACTAATCTAAATTTCAGTACTGCATACCACCCCCAAACAGACGGACAGTCGGAAAGGACTATTCAAACTCTTGAAGACAGGTTACGAGCACGTGCCTTAGATCTCGAAGGAAGTTGGGAGACTCATCTCCCTTTGGTCGAATTCGCTTACAACAATAGTTACCAAGCTACCATACAAATGGCACCATTTTAAGCACTCTATGGGAAGAAATGCACATCACCGATTTGTTGGAACGAGGTCGGAGTTCGTAAAATTCTTGGACCAGAACTTGTAGAAAGATCAGTGGAAATTGTCTCGAAGATCAAAGAAAGAATCAAGGCGGCACAGGATCATCAGAAATCTTATGCCGACACTCGGAGAAAGGACTTACATTTCGACGTAGGCGAGAAAGTGTTCCTCAGAGTTGCGCCGATGAAAGGACTTTCGCTTTAGAAAGAAAGGTAATTTGAAACCTCGCTACATTAGGGAATTCAAAATTTTGGATAGAGTTGGAGATGCAGCCTACCATTTAGCCCTGCCGCCTGAATTGTCACAATTGCATAATGTTTTTCACGTGTCTACCATCAGGAAATACATGAGTAACCTCAGATCATGTCATCAATTATAGAGACTTAGAAATAAGTCGTGACTTAACTTACGAGGAAGTTCCGATGACCATCCTAGGGAGAAAGTTACACACTTTGAGAAATCGAGAAATACCGTTGGTCTTAGTCCACTGGAGTCGACATGGAAAAGAAGAAGCTACTTGGGAAAGGGAAGACGAGATTTTGGCGAAATACCCGCAATGTCAAAGGACTTAGTAAGTGAAATTTCGGGGACGGAATTATTTTAAGGAGGTAAGGATGTAACACCCCGTCCCAAAATTAAATAAAAGAACTCTTTAAAATAAATATTTATGTGTGCTTTCTTTTCTAAATAAATTTAAGAGCTTGTATACTTGCTAAGATTTTATTTTAGTGAATCGAACGAGTATTTGAGCAAGAGCGCTCCTAGTATTTAAGAATGAATTTATTAAACAAAGCCATTACCATGAGTTAATATGATAAAAATATTATGAGAAAAGAATATTTAATAAATTAGGATTTTCGGTATAAAACTTGAAAATCCACTGAATAATAAAAACGACGATGAGAAATCCGCCTTGTCTAACTAAATTAGAATTATTGAGAAATTTAAGAAAATTTAAATTTTTAAAGTAAATAATTAAATAAATAATTTTTGTCTCAGAAAGTGGCTATTTGATCGCTAAAAGATCTAAACAATTAATTCTAACGAAACCGTGAATTTTAATTAGCGAAATTACAAGCTTACAATACATATATGAGGTGGGATTAATACCGAGTGGTATCAAAATATCTACTACTTCCATTTTTTTTTACACCACATATGTTACATGGTCAAATAAGAAGACACGTCCCTTTCTTCCCTATTCAGCCATTAAGGCCAATTACCCATTCATCCATGACCTCTCTATATATATGTTGAATCTCCTTTCTTTCCAAAAGGCCGATTATCAAAATACAAGTCCAAACTCTGTAGAAATCGCTCCCTAAAACTATATATCCCTATACACTCGATTATGCTAGAAAACTCCCTCCATAGAACTTCATAGCTGATCATCTGGGTTGTTGCTCGTCCATCAAAAGATCAGTACCGGGCTTTTAAGACATATGCTCAAACATTCAAACGAAAGCTTCTTTACCCCTGATCACTCAACGAACCTTTGGAAACAAACAATCGTTCGAGTTTTCATCCAAAATCCAGACGAAAACTACAAAGGTTGTGATTTCGATTTGTGTATTAGTTGTGTTCTTATTTCTTTGCTATTTTTGTTATGGGGTGCATATTGGTGAAATCTGTAGAAATAAACTTCTTAGAAGTTTTTTAAAGTGTATACTTCATGCTCGTATTTTTGGTTTTAAAAAATTGTACCGTTATGCTGCCGAAATTTACGCTCAAATGTGTCAAGTTGAAACGTCAAAACTGTTTCCGAATGATTTTCGGCTACGCCGTCGAGTACCCAATGGTACTGGAATTTTATGTTTTAAAACACCCTTGTGCTCTCTTATATGTGTAATATATGATCCTGGTCTCGGTACTCAATTTTGGTGTCGTTGCTGCTTGTTTTTACGTTTAAACATTGTAGCTCAAAAACTGAAATTCTGGAAAAAACTGCTACTCGAATTCACTAATTAATAACTTTGAAATTCATATCTCGAGTTCTATAAAGCATTTTAATATTAAACTAGCGGCAAGTTAAAGTTCATCGAGTCTACTGTATTCGTATAAAATCTCGTATTTTTTTACTGGGTAGAATCGGAGTTATGATTTATTTCGAAAAGTGTGGTATGCTGGAAAAAATTCTGAAATTTTAGTGTGAGTGAGGTAATTTCAATCGTCTATAACTTTTTGATAAAAACTTCTTTTTAAATGAAACAAAAAGGGTCATATTCTATACATATTGTAGTTTCCAAATATAAAAATTTGAGTCATTTCAATAATCGTGTAAAAAATTATACATGTGCTAAAAGTAAGACAAAAGCTGGGCGTTTTCTTTGAACAAGGAATGTGTTTCAAACCCCTGACTTTCGTGACACTTTTAACTGACTTTCGCTGGTTATTTCCAAACAATTTTTCATTCAAATAAACTTCGTATTACAATCTTTAAAATCCTTAAAGTTTCACCTCGATCGGACTAACAAATCAACGGGAAACAGCTCGCGAAAATGGAAGAAAATCATAGTTTTGGGACACTAACTTTCCGGAAAAATGTTAAAACTAAATACTTAAACTTTTATGAGGCTTGTCACTTAGTATTATGATTTGTGGTTAATTTTTATCTCCAAAAAACCTTATGTGTTCCATTCTTCTTTGTGCCACGAAACATAGAGTCCTTTAAAAATCTTTTCGAGAAATAATTTTAGGACTTTAATTAATAAACTCTAAATAGCCGTTTCTTGTAGAAAAATTCAATAAATATTTGAGTGGATAAAACCCTAAGAAAAGAGCTTAACGTCCTCGTTAGACTTACGAATAAAATTAATTCAATCAATAAATGACGTGAACCTGAATATATATTGTACTAGGTGAAGTGCTGCTCAAACAAATACTTGGACGATTATTACCACGCTCGAACTCTCCAAACCACATCCAAGTCTTGTAACTTTTTGTAAAGTTAACGAGGTGGTTGTCATTACTGTATTGCCTTGAATGTTATATGGGTTGTTGGTGTATTTCGAACTGAAATAAACAAATACCAATCTATAACTAAGAACACAAGAAAATAATTAATAAAATGGATAAGCTTATGAATGATATGCTATGTATCTTACGAGATACATAAGACGCGATTTCACAAAGGAGGTGGGAAGATGTAAAAGGGGATTTCACGTGGTAGCTGTTACCAGTGTCCCACATGAAAATTATCATGCGATTTAGGCTGGAAGCGACAAGGGGATTGCATGTGGTCGGAGCAACCAGTGTCCCAAAATGAATCCAAACGATCTAAATGAAATGTTATATGATCAAATGATCATGATGGATGATATCTTATGAATATCATCGATGTTTAAGAAATTAAGCTACTAATAAGATTACCATAAGACACCAAGCTACGAACGAGTTTATACGATGACTTCGAGCAACCCTCCAAAAATCATCTGCGCAAAAGCGTATGCATAATCTCTTAATAAAATACCAAGATAATTATATCTCGGCGTACTGTCAATCTGTATAACTGCGTGCAGGATGCCCATACGTGAGAAGCAGCTCACGCATCCCCTTTTTAATACCATTTCAGGTTTTGACTTCGAGGGGCCAGAGCAGCAGCAGGGATTACACAGAGTTTCCAAAGCTTTAATAAATTTGATGCATATTTATAGATATATTTACACTCATATCAAACCTCTCTAAAATAAATGCTCCGCTCTTATGTTGAGTGAATTTATTCATATGCCGAGCAACAAACTCTTTAAAAGTTGCTCGATGATTTAAAATGTATGCTACCTTATTAATGATTGATTTTACTATAATATCATAATATGATTTTAAATAAAACGGGCCCACACCTTTTCACATTTCATAAATCATTATTAACTGTGCAAACTTATATCTTTTACTCGATGTATTACTTTATAAAGATTTTTTTTAATCCGAATTTTTAATTACTAAATGACAACTCGAATCTAGAGTGTTAAAACGATAAAAGCTTCCTTCCGAATTCGGGACGTTACAAAAGAGAAACTGAGAAAGAGATTATGTACTTGGTCAAAAAAGATTGCGTATCTCCTACTTTTTCGATTCCTATTCCCAAGAAAAGTTAAAAAGAAACAGACGCGTATTATTAAGTTATTAACTGGTGTATATTTAGGCTTTTAGCCCACAAGCCCAATATTACTAATGAGTTTTCCTTAATATACCGTGGACATTGAATAAAATTATTTATAGCCCAAATATATTAGCGCTAGGCGGCCAGAATAACACACAGACTCAATCCGGCTCACTCCGATCCAATCGATTTGATTCGGTCCAACTTTTTTTGGGGATCTTCCGGCTCAACTTCCGATTTTGATTTTTAAAACATAGGCATAATGTATAAGGTGATGGTCAATAGTTAGTACATTATTTGTCGTGTCAAGTTGTTTGAGGGTATGCAATTTTAACTGAAGGTAATGTCAATTCCCATTACCTTCTTTAATTTTTATTTTTTTTTTAGATTTTCAAATCAACAATTCCCATTCAATGCCTTCGCTGACTTCTTTAAATTCTGGATTTTCAAATCAACAATTACCAATCCATGCCTTCTTTAATTTTTTTTAAATTATGGATTTTCAAAGTCAATTGGAAAAAAAAATTATTTGATCCCAATCAATGCCATCTTTAATTTTTTTTTTAATTTCTGAATTTTCAAATCAATCGAAAAAAAAAACTATGTTAATGAATTAGTATAGTGATAACTCTAAAAATTTAATATTACTTGATTTTTTTTTAAAATAAATGTAATAGTTTTACAATTTTTATGAAATAGTATTACATCAATGCAATTAACAGTACTACATCATTACAATTAATAATATTACATCCTACTATAGAAGTACTCATGGACCTAATTTTTTATGGAACACTATTGCGTCATTACACTTAGCAGTACTACATCATTACACTTAACAGTATTACACTAAAAAATTATACTTAATCATACATTTCACTACTTCTTTTGCCTTGATTAGCATTGAATTAATAATCGGAGCATCCTCATCCTCATTTCCCTAACCACGATATCCATCATTTTATCATCATCATTTACAATGACTAAACACAATAATAATATTGCAGCCAAAGAATGGAACACAACTTGTTGAATTTCTCGTAATAAACAGAAACACACAAGTATATGTAATTGCCAACAAAAATAAGAAAATGAAAAGAAACAGAGAGTGAGAGAGATAGAGACCTTTTTTTTTAATTTCTTAACAACAATAATCTCATGTAAGACCATGTGCATAGTAATAACTCCACTAGGAAGATCATCAACATATATTCTAGAGTAAGCAAGTGTTCCCCATACTCCATAACTCTATTACCATTGATCAATTTTATATCATTCACTGACTTTGGACCACTAATTAATCTATAAACAAAAAATGACTAGAGAACTAATCAATACTTTAAATATAGTTTGTAAAATAGAAATTACATTAGAAACAGGAAAAGAGAAACCACATTATAAAAACAGAATGACTAAAAAAGATTGAAACACATTTTTGCAAAAGTCACTGCTAAGATCCTCATAATCAACTTTTAGCATGAATATCTAAAAACTTGGCAGAACCAGTGTCAAGATCCTCATAATCACCATCACTAAGTATTCAAAATAAAACCATAAGAACTATTGCACTCAATAAAATAAAAGTATTACACTACGTACATAACATACAAGTATTACACCTAAATAACATTACACTATAAAACAAAACAATCAAATAGGGGGAATTACCAAACATAATCACCATCAACAACATCATCCTTCACCTTTTTTGGCAGCTTATCAGAACCACTACTACAATTTCGAGCAACTCGATTCCTTTTAAGCACCAGAAACGATATCATCCTTCATCTTCTTTGACCGCTTATCAGAACCACCACTAAAATTTTCAACAGATCGTTCGTTTAAGCATGTTTGAGACTAAACCCTAGAAAGAAAAAAAAAAAAAAACCACAGATCAAATCAAATAAACACATAATAACACAAAAAAAGAGATTAAGCAAAGATCGTCATAGTTACTGAAGAAGAACTTCAAAAAACCGACGAATTTCTACAAATGTAGAACAAGTTGAAAAATTGCGCTTCACAATGAACAAAAGTTCAAGAAAAATTAATTACACAATAAAAATTGTAACACAAATTCATAAGATTTAGACATTTTTGTTGTGAGAATAGTAGAGCAAATAAATTAAATTGAGAGAAAGTAAGAGTTAAGAGATTGAGAGAAATAAAAAGTTGAGGGGTGTTTGTTTTCAGCCATGGAGGTCCGGATGGGAGATGGGCCTCTCCCTTCCCGTCCACTTTTTAGATTTTTACATCTCATCCTTCATCCAAATACACATTCATCCCTATTATACATCTACACCCCTATTTTCACATAACCCAATATCAATCATATCAACTCTATATTTTCATATTAAATATATATTGTATTTACACTCTCTCTTTTATTTTATAATACACCATCAAATTAATATAATATATTTATTTTAAATACATAAAAATTATTCAAAATTAATATAAAATTATTTTAAATAAGTGCACAATACATGCGCACCATCACCAGTAAGATCATTAAATAAATATGCGTGGATATAAATTCACCGTTTCGTAAATTAATAAAATAAACCAAAAATATATTAAAAAATCAATAAATCAATATACATGGATATCAATTTCTTTATTACGTTTAAAAAATTTATGCAAAAGTTTATTTATGTTACATGTTTGATAATTCAAACGAGGAATGTGTTTGAAATTATTACATATAGATTTTATTAAAATTTTAAGTACTAAATGTACTTACAAATACATGATATACATACATATTGTTACTAAAGATAACTTAAATTATGTAATTTCAATAAAATCATATTAAATTAATAATAATTGACATTTTTCTTATTAGATAATTTTAGTCACGTTAGCTTAATTTTTTCGAAACACGTTTTTTATAATTTAATTTTACCCACGTTAGCCAAGATTAAATCAACAATAACTTAATTTTTTTTATTTTATCAAAACATTATTGAATTTCAAATCAAACAATATTCATTATCAAATTAAATAATATCCTATAAAATAATTGTATAATTTATCATATAATTATATATAATAATATTAACTTTTATATATTACCATCAACACAATCATTCAATCATTACCTTCTTAATAAACAATAATTAAATAATACATTATCAACATTAAAAAGTATTGATTTGATATAAAGCTTCATCCACTCCTACTACATCCAACCCAAAAAAAAAAAGGGATTACTATTCACAGTATTTTTTCCATCCACTTTTTCTCCCATCCAGATTTGCCCCATCCACCTCAAGTTCAAAACGAACATACCCTGAGAGATCGAGAAAAAAGAAGAAAAGAAAGGAGAGAGAAAAGATGGAGGAAATTAAGAGGAAAAAAGGGGGGTGGGGGGTGGTGGGAAGGAAAAAAAGGCATGACCTAAGTCAATGAAATGAAGATAAATGCGGGCAAAACCGGATAGGAAATAGCGGGGCAGAAGCGGGTTGGGTCAAAGGAAATTGGATTTCAATTGAGTTTTTTCATGTATGCAAATTTTAATAATAGGCTTTGCCTGAATTTTTATACTACACATAAGTCTACTTTTCATTATTTTAACGCATATGATTAATACCTATGTTTTAAAAATCGGAACCGGAAGTTGAGCCGCACGACCCCCAAAAAAGGCTGGACCAGGGTTGGATAAGTTGGGTATATATATATATATATATATATATATATATATATATATATATATAATATGCATGCTTTTTAAAAAACATTCAAAATATTGAGTATGATAAGTGAATATAAAACATCTAAAGTCACTTCAAATTTATCTTTTTTTTAAAAAATTTCCAATATAAGAAATATCAGACTAATTTTTAATTAATAAAGGCTAAACACTTCAGTAATAAAGGCCCAGAAACATTCAGTCGCGTGCAAATTGAGAAGAGAACAGGGAAGTGACACTCAAACAAAAACTCCAAACCCTAAATTCATCATTTCCACCGCCACCCACTATCGCACCCGTCGACGACCCACCACCGCACCCGCCGTCGTGCCCACTGCAGCTGCGACCATCTCCCTCGCGCCACACAAGCACAAACCCGTCTCCTGTAGAGGCCGAGCGATGCAACCTCACCCGTCATCTTCCCGAAGGCCGCCGCCCGCCCAAGGCTTTTGCAGTTACATGTGAGGCCGTGAGAGGTAGTGAGGGCATGGATAGCGGCACCGATTTGCCTTCCTTATCCATCAAGTTCCAACCTTTCCTTCATTTTTTACAAAAAACCCCCTTTTTTTTGGTTTTTTTTGTGAAAATCAGTGAAAACCGGCGGTTCAACGGTTCCCCGTTTTCATCCAATTTTTCCGATATTTGCCTGAGTGGCTTAATAGTGGTTCTAGGCACACCTATTGAGCCGTCCAGTAGCGGTTCTCCGGTACGACCGGCCGGTCGGACCCTTATTTTAAAAACATAGATTAATACTTCTACTATTTTATACACGTATAGTATCGTAAGCAACATTATTTTTTATGGAAACAGGAATTGATCCTTAAATATACCTACATAAATAAATAGATATTGAATGTCTCGTGTGAGACTGTTGTAAAATATAGAATAAACGTAATGAAAAGAGCAAGAAAAATTATTTGTTTACCCAGTTCGTTCAGAAGGACTACATCTAGGGGAGACCAAGCCAGGAGGGTTTTCACTATGATCTGAGTATTCTCTATCTCACGGAATTACAAAAGAATGTTATTTATAATAAGAATATGGCGGAAGCCCTAAAACCCTAAGTCCATCTTACATTTAGCCCAACAATAAAATCAATTTATAACAAGTAACTAATGTCCATAATAATATGAAATTTACAACACTCCCCCTTGGAAATTATGGCGTGATGTTCATACCTAACTAAAATTTCGCTAAAATAATTCAAAGAGAAAAAATTAGTAAAATAAGAAAAGGTACAACTAATGGTCTTCTAAATTCAATCTTCAAAACGCTCCCCCTGAAGACAACAGTCTTCCAAGCCTTTTGTATTATACTTTGAATTAATGACTCTCCACTACAAAGTTTCTAACAAAAAGACTCT
The DNA here is from genome assembly GCA_037126765.1 of Stenogyne calaminthoides. Classification (NCBI taxonomy): domain Eukaryota; kingdom Viridiplantae; phylum Streptophyta; class Magnoliopsida; order Lamiales; family Lamiaceae; genus Stenogyne; species Stenogyne calaminthoides. The sequence goes on along the minus strand of JBBCBC010000024.1, from coordinate 4,246,212 downwards.
AAGGTACAAAGCATCTTTAAAGTGACTCTAAGATACAATTTGTACCAAAAATACCCCTTATCTCATTTTTGTATATATTTATGATTTCATTTTAAAAAAATACCTCCCTCCACCCCCAAATCCGCAAAACGTCAAAAAGTCTTCCTCCCTAAACAATCTCATTTCTGCAAACACCCCCAACTCCATTCTCTCTCTCTCTCGCTCAAACAAACCCCCCATCCCCACTCAAAAAAAAAAGAACTCTTTCATATCTCCCTCTCACTCTATCGCCTTCTTTCCCTCTCGCTCTCTGTCTAATATGGGAGGCGGTTTGAAGTGGTGGTTGGAGTTAGAGGATCCGCCGATTGTGGCGGAAATTTGGGGAGAGGCGGTGGTGGTTGGCGTTGTTTTGGGGTGGGGGACGCGGTTTTGCGGAGATGGTGATTTGATGGTTTGGTGTTGGACCTGGGCGGCGATGGTGATTTGATGTGGTGTTTGGGGATGGTGGAGACTAAGGTGGAACCTGTTGGAATTTAGAGGCACGTAAACACGTAATACATGGGCAGTGGAAATAAACAGTTCACCAACAACGAATATATAATTGCATAAACGATTACAATAATCATAACGAGAAACCTTACAGTGATTCGATAGCAGATTTCTCATCTATGGATTCACGTAATCCCCGTGAACAGATCTGCACATATTTGCCAGCTTTGAATCTGAGACGGAATTTGCTAGGAAAATTCTTATTCTAGATTTTATGAAGAAACTAGGTTTTCTTGTTGTAGTAAATAATGAATCCCAGGATGTCATATATATAGGGAGAGATTGGCTTAAATCTTAAGCAATCTTTAATTAGGAAGATAATTCCTAATCTTGCAAAACAAATGTTAAAGATATGTTTTTCCCTACGGATATTTTTTTACAATAATATCCCATAATATTATTTGAGATTCCTATTTAATTAAATAGTAATAATAATTAATTCTAAATTAATATATTATTAATTCTCCATAAATTAAATATTAAATCTAATTTAATACTTAATCAACCAACTATAATCAGTACACGGGGGTTACTTGTTGTAAGACCCATATGCCCTCATATATCTAGCGATTAGTCAAACGGTCTTAATTGAACCCTAGACAATAAATCAGACATTCTCAATATATGAGGTACGCTTGAAAGCGTGCAACTACCAGAATCGTAACATGGGCTATTACGATTTTCTCCTTTCATTCACGATTACTCGATTAGTCTTGAACATGATGAAGTGTCTATTCAAATAACTTAATCAATTTATCTCCAATCACTAATTGATCACTTATGTCACACTTGGCCACAAAGTCCAAGTTGACTTGCATTGGCCAATGACTTTGATCCAATTATGATGAGAAGATGAGTATTCTCTCTAAATCCACTTTGAGGAATGAATCCTTTTCTTGGCTCAACTACCACGCACATGCATTTCGTGATGAACCCAATCCAAGCCATATCTACCCATAGACGGGTGCAAGCGTCGGTCATGGTTAAAGTTCATCACTCCACACATGTCGTGCGTATTGACTTCAAGTCAAAAGAGTATAGCATCGCTCCCACTAACCGAGACACCCGTAGATATATATAGTGAAACTACATCAAACGGTTTATCGGATGGGTATACCAATACCCTCTAGGGTATTTGTGTATCCACCATGAGATACCTAGTATCTCATAGTAAGTGAGATCTTACTACACTCTCTAAGAGTATGATGCGGATCGCACATCAATCTCCATTACATCATCAATATCCCATTCTTGATGATCCTCGATTGGGGCTATTTGAGAATCATGCTTAGGTCATCTGAGTTCTCACTCACTCAATGACATCAATGATTCAAGGGAACACAGATAAGAACAAATGCAAACAATTAAACATAATATTCTATACATTTAATATTAAACAAACAGTAATATTAAACCAACACTGAATATTATCTGAGTATTATGTCCTTACAATGGATTGTCTCTAGAACACTAACGCTAACAATCTCCCACTTGAACTAGAGCCAATCACCTACATGTCTAACCCCTAGACCATCAAAATGTCTAGTGTGTACATGAACACTCAAAGCCTTGGTGAATGGGTCAGCGAGATTATCCTCCGTGGGGACACGTTCTAATTTTATCTCTCCTCTAGCGATTGTCTCTCTTATCAAGTGATAACGCCTCGGTACATGCATGTTTCTGTTGTTGGATCTCGGTTCCTTAGCTTGCGCAACCGCATCAATGTTGTCACAATACAACTTTATTGGACTGGTGGCACTTGGAACTACCCCTAGTTCACTTAAGAACTGTTTTATCCAGACAGCTTCTTTGGCAGCTTCCGCCATAGCAATGTACTCAGCCTCGATTGTTGAATCTGCTGTAGTTTCTTGTTTGGAACTATTCCAACTAACCGCCCCACCATTGAGAACGAAGACATAGCCCGACTGCGACTTATAATCATCACAGTCTGATTGGAAACTTGCGTCAGCATAGCCAGTTGCTACTAGCTCTGACTGTCCTCCAAAGACCAAGAAATAATCTTTGGTACATCTAAGGTACATAAGAATGTTCTTGACAACAATCCAGTGGGGTTCACCCGGATTCTGCTGGTATCCAATTGCAGATGCATATGTTATATCCTTCATGCGCTGGATATCAGTGTCTGTGGAAGGACAATCCTTCTTAGACAGCTTTATCCCACGACATGCTGGCAGAGAACCTCTCTTAGAGTTCTTCATCGCAAATCGCTTCAACACCTTGCCTATGTAGGTTGACTGTGGCAGTCCCAACATCTTCTTGGATCTATCCCTATGGATCATGATCCCTAAGATGTAGCAGGCTTCACCAAGATCCTTCATCATGAAGGTCTTTGACAACCATTCTTTCACAGACTGCATGAGTGGGATATTATTTTCCATAATGAGTATGTCATCGACATACACTACTATGAAAATAATATTCTTCCCACAGCATTTCCGATAGACGCACAGATCTTCTGAATTTCTGATGAAGTCAAATGATTTGACAGCCTCATCAAAACGGATATTCCAACTCTTAGAAGCTTGCTTCAATCCATAAATGGATCGTTTAAGCTTGCACACAAGATTAGACTTTGGCTTTGATATAAAACCTTCAGGTTGAGTCATAAACACTTCCTTATCAATGTTGCCATTGAGGAAAGCTATTTTGATGTCCATCTGCCAAATCTCATAATCTAGATGTGCTGCTACCGCAAGTAAAATTCGGATGGACTTGATCTTTGCAACTGGTGAGAAAGTCTCGTCATAGTCAATACCTTCGTGCTGAATATAACCTTTCACCACCAACCTAGCCTTGTAGGTCTGTACTTTGCCATTTGCATACGTCTTACGCTTGAAGACCCATTTGTAATCTATGGTCTAATCCCTTTCGGCAATTCAACCAAGTCCCAAACTTGATTGACGTACATCGAGTCCATCTCGGATTTCATGGCTTCATGCCACTTCTTTGAGTCAACATCTAATGTTGCCTCAGTGTAAGTTCTAAGTTCGTCTTTATCCGGGATCTCCACGTCATCATGTTCCCCTATGAGGAAACCATAATATTTGGTGATCGGATTACGAACTCTAGTGGACTTACGGAGTTGTGGTTGTTCAGGCTACACATTCTGATCGTGAAAATTTTGTGGTGCAGCGATTTCATCTTTGACCAGGGAGGCTTCAAGAGCAACACTTCCGGATGCTCCTTGAGCACTTACGGATGCCTCTTGAGCGGGAGTTTGAACTATGATATTCTCATTCATCCTACTTGGAGTTCGTTGCTAGTGCAATGCAACTTTAATTATGCTCCCACTGGCTGAAAGAGGATCATTATGTGATAAACTTCCACCATGTCCCACTGATTCTATCTCATGTTGCTTTGAAAAGATATCAGTCTCTTTCTTAATTTATGGTTCTTGAATTTCCTCAATTTCTATCGTCTTACGGTCTTGTTCCTTGAAGACGTAATCTTCTTCAAGGAATTTGGCATGCCTAGAAACAACTACTATTTGTTTTTCGGGTAGATAGAAATAAGTCTCCTTAGGATATCCCACAAGGTAACCCTTTTCACCTTTTGATTCTAACTTATCAGTGAGCATTTTCTTCACAAACGCGGGGCAACCCCACGTTCTCATGTGAGAGAAATTTAACTTCTTGCCATGCCATAGTTCGTACGGCATGTGCTCAACTGATTTGGATGGAATCATATTCAGAATGTAGATTGAGGTTTGGAGTGCGTATCCCCATAAGAATGTTGGAAGAGAGGAAAAGCTCATCATGGATCTTACCATGTCTAACAAGGTTCGGTTTCTCCTCTCGGACACTCCATTCATTTGGGGTGTGCCAGGAGGAGTCCATTGTGATTGGATTCCATGTAACGTTAGACAATCAATTAATTCATGGCTCGGATATTCTCCTTCTCGATCTGATCGAAGAGTCTTAGTACTCTTACAAAGATGCTTCTCTACTTCAGCTTTATACTCCTTGAATTTAATCAAAAGATTCAGATTTGTGTTTCATCAGATACACATACCCGAACCTAGATAAATCATCAGTAAAAGTTATGAAGTAGCCGAAGTGACCCCTAGCTAGAGTGGGCAATGGTCCACAAACGTCACTGTGGATCAACTTTAGAACCTCTTTGGCACGAGCCCCTTTCCCAGAAAAGGGTTTATTGATCATTTTTCCCTTGAGACAAGATTCGCAATTACCTTAAGACTCAAAGTCGAATGGGGTTAAGTAGTCTAACTGTCTTAACCTTGCAATCATTTTCTCATTTGCATGACCAAGTCTGCAATGCCGTAAGTAAGTTGGGTTTTCATGATTACTAAGTTTGAGTCGTTTGTTTTGTATATTAAGAATATTATGTCCACAATGCAACAAGTATAAATCATTCGATAAAGGAGCATTTCCATACAAATCACCATTAAGCGAAAAATAACAATTATTATTTGCAAAATGAAAGAAAGAACCTTCAATGTCTAACATCAGAATAGAAATAATGTTGCGAGTAATAGAAGGAAAAAAATAATAATTATTCAGTTCAAGTCTAAAACCAGAGGGTAAATCTAAAACATAAACGCCAACACGTTCAGCAGCAACACTTGCTCCATTCCCAACGTGTAGGGAGACTTCACCCGGCCTAACTGCCCTGCTATGCTTGAGACCCTGCACATTAGTACAAATGTGTGAGCCACAACCGATATCTAATACCCAGCAGTTAGTATAATTTGTGGACATGTTTATCTCAATAACAAACATACCTGTTCCAGAGGCTGAGACACCTTGTGTCTTCTTTTCAGCTGCTAGAACCTTACAGCCCTTCATCCAATGCCCCTTCTGCTTGCAGTGGAGGCATACATCCTTGTCCACCCTCTCCTTCTTTTGAATCCCACCTTTGGGCTTAAGGAAGCTAGGCTTGGAGCCTTTCTTTGCCCAGCCCCTTCGCTTCTTCTTTCCTTTCGGAGCAGAAGAAGTAGAGGCACTCACCATGAGCACGGACTTTTCCTTAGAAGTGGAAGACTTAAAAGTCTTTAGCATGTTATGCAGCTCCAGCATAGTCGATTTTATCTTATTCATATTAAAGTTTACCACGAAACTCGAATATGAATCGGAAAGTGACTGAAGAATGGCATAAACAACAACGTTGGTGTTGAGCTCAATGCCCAAACGACCAAGTTTCTCGATCAGCCCTATCATCTTCAACACATGAGGAGAAACATTCCCTCCCTCAGACATCCGGAATCTAAACAGATCTCTCATCACCTCATAAATCTTGGAACGAGATTCAGAATCAAAGAGATCCTTCAGATGCTTGATCATCTCGAAGGGAAGCATCCTCTCATGCTGCCTTTGTAACTCGGGAGTCATCCCGAGTAGCATAACACACTGAGCCTGGGAAGCATCCTCTTGATGCTTCTTCTGAGCCTTGGCGTCAAACGCCTCATACTCTTCAGTACCAGCCTCCGGGGTAGCAGGGATGGGCGTGTCCAACACGTACTCAATCTTTTCTTGCCTAAGCACCAAACGAATGTTTTGGTGCCAGTCGAGAAACTTTGGCCCAACCAATTTGTTCATTTCTAAAATGCTTCTCAATGACAAGTTATTCATTTCAACAATCCTAGAAAAATAAAATAAAATGGGAATTAAAACACATAATTCATATGATCAATATTCAACAATCAAAATAAATATGGTCTTTAAATTTATTTTGTTTCCATTGACATCAGGATTCATTATTTACTACAACAAGAAAAACCTAGTTTCATCCATAAAAAAGAATATGAATTTTATATCAAATTAAATTTTGGGATTCAAAAAATGCAAATTTATATCCTTGTACGGATTATAGTTGGTTGATTAAGTATTAAATTAGATTTAATATTTAATTTATGGAGAATTAATAATATATTAATTTATAATTAATTATTATTATTATTTAATTAAATTAGATTTAATTAAATAGGAATCCCAAATAATATTATGGGATATTATTGTAGGAATATAAATAATGTATGAAAGAAAAAACCTTCAATGTCTAACATCGGAATAGAAATAATGTTTCGGGTAATAGAAGGAAAAAAAAATAATAATTTTTGGGGATTCAAGTCTAAAACCGGACAAGGGTAAATCTAAATCATAAACGCCAACACGGGCGCTAAGAAAGCTTGCTCCATTCCCAACGTGTAGGCGGCGACGACCCGACCCATGTGAATCGCTTTCTATGCTTGAGACCTATTCACATTAGTACAAATGTGTGAGCCCAACATGGATATCTAATACCCAAGTTTCAGTTAGTATAATTTGTGGACATGTTTATCTCATTTTGAAACATACCTATTCCGCCTCGCGACACATAAAGTGTCTTCTACCACCAAAATCGAAACAAACCTTCTGCCACCGACTTGATGTTCATCTATTTTTTGCCATTTTTGAACCGGTTTGACCAAAGGCGGCATACATCCTTGCGTCTTCCGCCCTCTCTTCATTTTTGAATCCCGAGTCACCCGCATTACGAGGGAATGGCGATGGCGACTCGCCTTTTCGTTCCAGGTCATGCTTTCGCCCCGTCGTTATCGGTATTTTTTCATCTCTATTGCTCGACCTGAATCTGGACTTTTGTTTTTTATTCTTTTGGGTTAATATATGATGGTCCCCATTTGAAAACCGATTTTTCCGCGTGCGGAAGCAAAAAACATTTAAAGTCTTTAGCATATAAAAGCGGGGTGAGGGTAGATGATTCCAAAATTTTGTTTTAATTCATATGTTGTGTTTTGCTTATAAACTTCGCATATGACAATATAAGAACATAAAAGAATGGAAACAACACAACAATGTATAGTGTTGAGGCTCAAGCTCCTACATCCACTCTTTCTTCTTAGGGAAATTCTTCAAACATGAGACTTATCAAACTCCGGGTTCCCTCTAGATATTTAAAACCTCAGTTTCTCCAGGACTTAAAACCCTAGAATATGATTTTTCGATGTTTAAAGTTCACATCTCAGCGGGATTTATCACCTGGCAAACAAGGATTGCCTACCCTCCATTCCGCGGGGGATTGCTAGATGTTTACCATAGTTGACACTCACCTACAAACTTAATCCGATTTGGGTAAGGTTTGTTTGGTTTTATTAGGTTGAGATTTTGCAATTACATTTGTTTAGTTGTCAATGCTAAGTTTGGGAAAAATCTCTAAGCTTAGGATGTATTGGGTTGTTTTAGATTGGGTTCTAGAACACTCTTTGAATATATTTGTATATCTATAGACTTGTGTTCTATTTGGGAATAATGATTATAAGGCTTTTGGTTTTAAAATTATCTTTTTTTATTATTAAAACACATCCACACATTAGAATGATGAAAGACCTTGTATTTATTTGATTTTGAATGTTACCATGGAGAGAATCACATTCAAATCCATACTAAATTTGTATGTTCCGCACTTTTTCCAGTCGGGTTGTCTTCCTCTCATCGTCCACGCCACCGATTCTAAGCCTTGGCTATATTCCTCGATTCCTCGCCTTTGGAATCATTCAGATTCTCTCGAAGTCTCTCGTGTCTTCTTGAGACATACCGAAGTCTCCGGATTCTATCTCGAGTCCCGTGTTTATCCGAGTCTCAGATTTCTCATCCGAGCCTCAGTTTATCCGAGCCTCGGGATACTTGATTCCAGACTTCTCTGCGGACCTTCTCTCAAAGCATATCGACACTCAGTCGACCGAAGTTGATTCTCGGTCATCATCCCGACCTTGGGTCACTTTGACTTAGGCTATCCGATTTCTTTTTTGCCCGACGATTAGGACCGATCCGATCAACACTTTCAGTGATCAATATCAAGGTGATAAGATCGTCAAAATATTAGGTTTAATATATGGGTTTTAGCACATCCGATCTCAATCACGCCTCGATTTTGATCATTTTCATCTTCATATCCAAATCTCGGCACGCTCGATCTCGTCGATCCCATCCGCTCCTCTTCTAATCTGCAACCTTCTCTTCCGATCTCACCCGCACATGAGGCGTGGCGATGGCGCTCTTCGATCACCATTATCACTAGGTCATTTCCGATTACGTCGTCTTAGCTTTTCTTCTTTTCATTTTCTATTGCTCATCTTAACTCGGACTCATTAACTTTTTTATTCTTTTGGGTTAATATAGACTATTAATTGGATTAACTCTTTGATTGAAACGTGATGATGAAGTGATTAATCTGATAATTGCAAAATCGTAGATTGTTAAAAACACACAATTGGATAATGTTTTGGATAATTCATCAATGATAAAAGGAAACTATTTTGTAAATTTGATTTGAGACAGGCCCTCCTGTGTAAATTTTAGAAATTGCACATGAGCCCTGGAAATAAAATAAACTACAAATTATTTTGAGAATTTTAATTGTTTAAATTCTGAAATTTACAATTTTGGTTGGACCAAAAATAATTAATTGGATTAATGTATTTTAATAATCTTAAAATTGGGATTTTAAAATTGGACTTAAAGTTCATTTTCAAAAGGATTTATTAAAACCCAGTGTTAACTTGTTTACCCATTTAAATTAGTTAACTCGTTTATAGTCCGCATTATAACTGTTTGGGTAGGCGGCGCCCAATAATTGTCGGACCGTATTAAATGCTTGGGTAGACGGCACCCAAATATTTGTTAGTCCGTTTATGTCATGTTTGGGTAGGCGGCACCCGTATTTGCTCAAATGTGACTTAGAAATCATGATGGATCTCGATTAAGCAATGCCGCCTTTATAAACGTTCCTCACTAAAATATGGTTTTCTCATTAATTTGATAAGATGTCTTCCATTAAAATTAAAAGTAAACCGGAGATTTCACTCCAATGAGTACTTTAAGACCCTCGTCTTTTGCTCGAATCTACATCTAACGGGACTTTTATAGAGACATGTAATGTCACCGCTTGATGGTTGTAAACCAACTTAACTTTGTTTCTCAAGCCCTCGCGGGGAACAAAGGGTAAGTAACATCAGTCAAACTAGGTTCGACAAACTAAGAGTTGCACTTTTTGCAATTGGTTTGGAGACCTACCAGTTATGTTATTGTAATGATCAGCCCTCGCTGGGATTATGGTGGTAGTAATGTGGAGCCTAGTCCTTTATAATTTATATTAGATATAAATTCGTACTTTTTCGATGAGGTCGTTAAGTATGTGTAAATAATGGAAACAAAATAAATTTAAAGGCCATATTTATTTTGATTTCTGAATATTGATTTTGGGGTCTAATATAATTTTGGGATGTAATTTCTGGAATGTACAATTTTTTATAGGGAAAGTACAATTTTTTTATAGGAAAAATACAATTTTAAATGAAAATGCACTTCAAAATTGGCCCGGAAGTGCATAAGTTTGAGAAGATTATTTTTTTAAAATGACATACTTTTTGGGCTTCAAAATACAATTAAAAAATATGCATTCCAAAATACAATTATTTTAAAAAAATACACTCCAAAATTAGCTTAAAATACAATTGTCAATTTGCCCATAAGTGCATAAATACAATTTTGTAAAAATTGGCTCAAAATATAATTTTTTTTTAAAAATGCACCCCAAAATTGATTAAAATATCTTCTTCGAGGAACCTGGCCTGCCTAGAAACAATTATTGTTTGTTTCTCAGGTAGATAGAAATAATATCCTCTTGTTTCTTAGGATATCCCACAAGGTAACCCTTTTCACCTTTGGATTCCAACTTATCAGTAATCATCTTTTTCACAATCGGGGCAACCCCACGTTTTGATATGTGAAAAAGTTGGCTTCTTGCCACACCATAGTTCATATGGCGTATGCTCAACTGATTTGGATGGAATCCTATTCATAATGTAAATTGAGGTTTGTAACTCGTATCCCCATAAGAATGTAGGGAGAGAATGAAAAGTTCATCATGGACCTTACAATGTCTAACAAGGTTCGGTTTTTCCTCTCGGATACTCCATTCATCTACAGTGTTCCGGGAGGAATCCATTGGGATTAAATTCCATGTAACTTTAAGTAATCTATGAACTCGTGGCTAAGGTATTCACCTCCTCGATCCGATCGAAGAGTCTTTATACTCTTACCAAGTTGCTTCTCTACTTCAGCTTTAAACTCCTTGAATTTCTCAAAAGATTCAGATTTGTGTTTCATGAGATACACATATCCATATCTTGAGAAATCATCAGTAAAAGTGATGAAGTAGGCTAAGTTACCTCTAGCTAGAGTGGGCAATGGTCCACAGACATCACTGTGGACCAGCTCTAGAACTTCTTTGACACGAACCCCTTTCCCAGAAAATGGGTTGTTGGTCATCTTGCCCTTGAGACAGGACTCACAATTTTCATAAGACTCAAAGTCGAACGGGGTTAAGTAGTCTAACTTTCTTAAAATTGCAATCCTATTCTCATTTGCATGACCAAGCCTACAATGCCACAAGTAAGTCGGGTTTTCATGATTACAAATTTTGAGTCTTTTGTTTTGTATATTAAGAATATCATGTCCACAATGCAACAAATATAAACCATTCGATAAAGGAGCATTTCCATAAACATCACCATTAAGCGAAAAATAAAAATTATTATTTGCAAAATGGAAGGAAAACCCTTCAATGTCTAACATTGGAATAGAAATAATGTTGCGAGTAATAGAAGGAACAAAATAACAATTATTTAGTTCAAGTCTAAAACCAGAGGGTAAGTCTAAAACATAAACACTAACACGTTCAGCAGCAACTCTTGCTCCATTCCCAACGTGTAGGGCGACTTCACCCGACCTAACTACTCTGCTATGCTTGAGACCCTGCACATTAGTACAAATGTGTGAGCCACAACCGGTATCCAATACCCAACAGTTAGTATCATTTGTGGACATGTTTATCTCAATAACAAACATACTGTTCACTGGTGCTGAGACACCTTGTGTCTTCTTTTCAGCTGCCAAAACGTTACAGTCCTTCTTCCAATGCCCCTTCTGCTTGTAGTGGAGGCATACATCCTTGTCCACCCTCTCCTTCTTTTGAATTCCACCTTTGGGCTTAAGGAAGTTCGGCTTAGAGCCTTTCTTTGCATTGCCCCTTAGCTTCTTTTTTTCTTTCGGAGCAAAAGAATTAGAGTCACTCAATATGAGCACGGGCTTTTCCTTAGCAGTGGAAGACTCAAAAGTCTTTAGCATGTTATGCAGCTCGAGCATAGTCAATTTCATCTTATTCATATTAAAGTTTACAACGAAACTCGAATATGAATCGGGAAGTGACTGAAGAATGGCATAAACAGAAATGTTGGTTTAAATCTTAATGCCCAATCGAACAAGTTTCTAGATTAGCCCAAATCATCTTCAACACATGAGGAGAAACCTTCCCTCCCTCAGACAATCGGCATCTAAACCTCTCATCACTTCATAAATCTCGGAACGAGATTCAGAATCAAATAGATCCTTTAGATGCTTAATCAGCTCGAAGGGGAGCATCTTCTCATGCTGCCTTTGCAATTCGAGACTCATCCCGAGTAGCATAACACACTGAGCCTGGGAAGCATCCTCTTGATGCTTCTTCTGAGCTTCAGCGTCAAACACCTCATACTCTTTAGTACCAGCCTCCGGGGTAACAGGGATTGGCGTGTCCAACACGTACTCAATCTTTTTGTTGGGAGATGAATTTAATAAAAGATATATGATTTTGATTAAGATCCCAAAACCCCTGAGTATGACATGTTCAGAATAATCTTGATAGTTGAGTCATGATTAAGTTTTAGAGTATTCAGGATGTTATCTGCAAAATGTATAGTCATCAGATATAGATCAGGATAGGTTCTGAAGACTCAAGAATTCGATGTGTTCAAGAAATCGAAGTTTCAAGATGAAACCAAGTTTCAAGATTCGAGGAAATCGAGAATCAAGACTTCAATGTGAGAAATCGAGAATCAAGACTCGGAGAAATCGAGAATCAAGACTCGCGAGAAATCGGGAATCAAAAGACTCAATGAGAAATCGAGAATCAAGACTCAAAGGAGAAATCGAGAATCAAGACTCAAACAGAAATCGAGATATCAAGACTCAAGATGAAATCGAGGAAATCAAGAGGAAGATGAAGATTCAAAGATATCGCCAAGATATTCAGAAGAGTCTCAAGACTCGAAGACGCCAAGACCTCGTAAGAAGACCCCGAAAACTCGTAAGACTCAAGACGTACAGAAGATCAAGAATCAAGATCAAGAATAATCGAAGTACAAGAATTATCAAGACTCCGAATAAACTCGTAATAAAACTCAAGAGGCATCGAGAATATCTATCCAAGGATGCAAGAAGAAGAAGATTCAGAGAAATAGATATTTGCCAAGACATTCAAATGCGCATAAAAAGGAACTAAGTCAGAAAGTGTTGTTAAGGTTATATCAACTCGTAGTTTATAAACCAAAAGAGCCGCGTTGAAGGTGTCTACCTTAAACCGAGACAAAAGTAAAAAAGAAGACAATATTGTACCATATCGAAGGATGCAATCTTGAAAAGATGATCGATTCCTTAGAAATAGATATTTGAAGAAGACATATTGCCTAAAATGTGTTCGGGAGTTTCAAACCCTAAATATAAGTAAGAGGAAACTCATGAAGTTATCTCTCCAACGGATAGTTTTCAAAGAGTGACCTTGGTGTATGCCTATAAATACTTGTGACTCTCTACATTGTAAGGTTACGGGAAATTTGTAAGCAACTCAAGAGCTCAAACTTATTATCGCAAAGTTAAAGCACTCAAAAAACTTAGAATTTCCCAAGTGCTTTTATATTGAAGAGAGCTCACTAAACTAAGCCTAGCTTGATAAGACATATCCAAAGCTTAGTCGAGATATCCTAACCCTTTGCATTGTACTTCATTGTAAAGGATATCTCATCCTAGTTGGAAACCAACCGAGAAACCCCAAAACCCTTGAGAAGGTAGTTGGAGTGTGTTTGTTGGTGAGAAGAGTTGTAAAGAGTTAGTAAACTACGCGGAGTAGTCAGAAAGCTCTAGAGGTGAAGTTAGTAAGCTACAGAGGTAGTCTGAAAGCTTGTTTGTGTTTGAGTAAGTAAACTACGGAGGTAGTCAGAAAGCTCAAGGTCGGGTTGAGTAAGTAAACTACGTGGAGTAGTCAGAAAGCTCAGGCCGAAGTTGAGTAAAGTAAACTATGCGAGGTAGTCGTAAAGCTCAGGAAGTGATTAGTGAATTTTCTCGAGGATCGAGAGAGTGGACGAGGGAGCTTGAGTCTCCGAACCACTATAAATTGCAGGTTGTTTATCGCTTTTTATATCGTGCTTAATTGTTGCATCACCGAAGTTTGAAAGCATATTTTCACCGATATTTCGGTTGGAATCAATCCATCGGAAGTTGCATGTAATTGAATCACGACCAATCACTATTCCATTAAAGGAAGGTTTTCAAAGAAAGCTTAAAACGAGTATAAACTAAAGGGCCAACCATTCTGAACATCTGAGTAGCTAGAACAGATAGTTACCGAACTGAACTTACTCTTCTGAGGGTTCTGTAAGTTAGTTATCTGATCCAAGCAACTCAGGACTCAATTGGGATTATCGAGGTTTCGAAAGAAATTTCGGGATCTTTGTCTCGATGAGACTTTGACTCGAGTGATTTGTGCTTCTCATGGATCTAATCTTCAGGATTATCTGACCCAAGCTGACCTCAGTAAAAGAAAAGTTTTAAAAACACTGAACACGTGTATTCCCCCCCATACACGTGTAAGACTCGTTTGCACCGGGACCAACAAGTGGTATCAGAGAGGGAGTTCAAAAGATCACTAATTTGAAAAGTGATCACCTGGACTGATCCAAAATTTTAAAACCTCGTCTCTGCAGTGGTTCACTTGACCACTAGCCTTGTTGACCAAAGTCTAAATTGCTTAGACTCCGTGGTTTTCTAAAAAATAAATAATTTGAAATTTTATAAATCTCAGACATCATGCCTTCTACGAAGCTTACAATGTTCTCAGTTGAGAAATATGATTTGTGGAAATTAAGAATGCAGGCTTATTTGTATTCTAAGCATGAAAGAATGTGGAGAGTGGTTACTGAAGGACCATTCCAATTCAATATTGTGAATCGAGTTCTGAGAAGATGAGAGAAATGATTCCGGATTTGAATTGCCAAAGTCGGATGATCAACTTACTCCTGATCAGAGAAAGTTAGTCAATCTTGACTATATTGCAAAAGATACAATATATAGCACTATTGATGATGGTGTTATGAGGAAGATCTCTCATTGTGAGAATTCAAAAGAAATATGGGATACACTTGCTGAGATTGCTAAGGAAGAAAAGGAGTCCGAAGAAAGTTCCACTCCTCGGAAGAAATGTGCTTTCGAAAGTGGCGGTGATGACATCCGTCTCATGGGCCGTAGGAGAGGTAAGTTCTTCTATCTCTCATTGTTGTTGCTCCTACACTAGCACAAGAGTTGTCAAGTTCAATCGTAAACAAATCAATTTGACTCGATGGATTCTTTTGAGAATCTGATGAAGGACTATGTTGTTTTACAAGAACTGCTAAATGAAACTCAAGAGCAGAATAAAGAACTCAAGGCTAAAAATCTAAAACGGAAAGACTCTAGCAAAACCGAGATCACTTCTCAATTAATGGGAGCTTCTTGATGAACCTGGATGTTTCGAAAGTACAACTCTCGAGAGAAAGAGAAGTTGATAGTGACCCTAACGAAAAAGCTAGAGAAATCCAATCAAGAGATTCAAACTAATCGGGACTAAATTCAATGACCTCTCTCGAGAAGCATGAAACTCTAAAGAATCGTGAGGATAGTGCACGAAAAGAAGCTAACTCTATTGAATAATCGCATCTAAAGTAATAGATGAAATTGAGTTACCGAGATCCGCCACTATAAAATCCGGATTGGGATACATTCGGGAGGAACCTCACAAGGTCATCCGAATGCCGCATCAAGTAGCAAGAAGACAATCTTTTGTAAAACCTAGTGGCACCTACACTTCAAAACGAAGAAATGCCCAAGGTTGTAGACAAGGGAAAATGACCTATGGTCTCAAGAAACCGAATGATCGGTAGGAAAGCCCAAACCTCGGGTAAAGGCTAGAAAAAACCGAGCACTCGATTGGAAAATTTCGAAGCAAGTACTTCAAAGCCTCAAAGCTAAGATTGCAAACCCGAAAGGATCCACATGAACCATCGAGGAATCTTCGGAAGAGAAACACTCAAAGAGAGATATTCTCAATCGAAGAGACCAAGTCCTCAAAGATATCTCGAAAGACCCAAATTTCAAGATGACAACCCGAACCCCACTTGCCTAAGGGTAAAGGTTATCAACCCGAAGTCAACAAAGATTTAGACCAGCTGCACAGAAGCCAAAACAAATGAACAAAAGGCCTGAACCTAAGAAAAATTCAAAAGCCCACATTCATGCTAAGGCTAACACTCATACACAGGAAACTGCTAAGGCACCCAGAGTAGTAAATGTGTATGTAGATGTTTATGGAAGACAGATCAGCCACTCTAAAGTGATTAGAGTTGTCGGCGATTTGGATTCCAAAAGGTACAAATCTAAACGAGATAGGACCCTATACCAAATGGGTACCACAGATCTAACATTTTTTCAGGAAAACAGAAAAGGGCACTGAACTGAATGAAGATATAATTAGCCCTGTTGAAAGAAGATCTGAGATGTCATTGTTGGAAGATGAATTTCCTCATGGACTTCAAGAGAAATAAAGCTGAAGAAGGAACTTCATTAGAGATCATATTGAAAAAGGACATAAGGATGGAGAAAAATTCATACTGATAAGCAGAGAGCTGATATCTTGACTAAACCTTTGGCTGAATCAAGATTTGAGGAACTTTCGATTGAATTAGGGATGTTAGATCCGGTGTATAGAGTAAAATCGAAAAATTGAAGGTTTTCGGATGCATGAGTTTTTTCTCGAAATTCTACCGAGAAACTCGGGATAAAATGGAAATATCGAATCGAAGTCTCAAGAAACTCAGACGCATCAAGGTCAAGATCGGTGTTATATTGAACCTATTCAAGATTTTCGGTGTTATCTTGACATTTCATCAAGGTCGATTAGACTCAAGAAGACTGATAGAGAGAAATTAGTCTGAAGAAGTAATGACTCATGCAACTCATTTATTGCTTAAGTGAAGCTCAGTAATCATTTGCAATAAATACAAAACACCTAAGGAATGTTTTTGGGCGGGATCTTTTGAAATTCCAAAGAAGGTCAACAATCATTTAATGCTCTGTTACATTAATGACCAATAAGGATAAATTGGCGACTTACTTTTTTTGAGATAAATCGTTTCAGATAATGGATTAATCGGAGATTAATCTCAACCGTTGCTTTTCACCTAACCAATGCGAATTCCCAAGATCTTGAAACTATTTATACCCCAATAAGCCATTCAAGCCAAATTTTATCAAACCCTCTGTTCCCAAAATCCTCTGCAAGAAAATCCCCTTTGCCCAGAAAATCCTAAACCCTAAATCTTCAATCTCTCAAATGGCTCCTACCATTTTTGATAAATTAGCTGAAACCAACAAACCCTGGTACGAGTTCGTTGTCTCGCACGATAGCACAACCAACTCCAAACCAGAAGAGGAGGCTCTCCATATGATCCGTTTGGCCAAACTCACTCATCTCATCGCAAGCCGACCGGACCAAGAATACGCGAAAGAGGTAATCAAGTTCATCTGTAATTTGAAGATAGATGAAGAGGATGGTATGCATTATGAGATTACTGTATCACATTTAGAGCATTCGTCCAAATACATCGATTTTGAAAGGGAATTGTATATAATTCCGAAGAATTTAAACAATGTTTTTGAGCTTTGTGATAGAGGAGAGGATCCTGATGTGTATATGTTGGGTAGAAAGCAGGA
This sequence comes from Stenogyne calaminthoides, assembly GCA_037126765.1. Taxonomy (NCBI): domain Eukaryota; kingdom Viridiplantae; phylum Streptophyta; class Magnoliopsida; order Lamiales; family Lamiaceae; genus Stenogyne; species Stenogyne calaminthoides. Next base: position 4,228,810 of record JBBCBC010000024.1, on the reverse strand, counting down.
TTATTTAGATAGGATTGCTGAGAGTCCTTTAAAATTTGAGGCTACACTGCATAAGAGGCATTTGAAGCCACAATATAGAGTTTTATTGGATATTGTGAGTAAATGCATCATGAGCCTTGCGGGGAGTTTTGAGCAGATTAGTACTCCGAAGCTCCGATTGATGGCGGCGATCAAGGCCTCACCCACCACTGACTTCAACTGGCTCAAATTCTTGATTCAGATGGTGAGTGAACAAGTCAAAGTCATAAGAAAGGTTGACGGGGCTATCTCGATCAAAGGCAAGATCCATCATGCCACCAAAATAGCATTTATTTTGGAGATGTGCAGAGAGGAGGAGGACATCTTCGCCAATTCGACCCCATTCCCTAAGACCAAGGTACTCTTCAAGCCCATTGCTGTGAAGAGGCAGGCCATCAGGGGGAAGAAAGAAAAAAAACAGAATCACCTAGAGCTGCTGCTGCTGAAGAGACCCAACAAACCAGGGGGAAGGTTCTGTTGGAGGCCAAGATGGAGCAGGGTGAGAAGTTGAAGAAGCAGAAAACCCTCGCCCCAAAGCGCAGAAGATTGGTGGTTCTCACCGATGAAGATGGCAGTGATTCTGAAGAGATTCAACCTGAGGGCCAAACCGCTCAGAACTCGCCATTGCAAGTTTTGGCTCAGGTTATCTCTAAGGCACAGGAACAGACTGAGGAGCAGGTCTTCTCTGAGGTGCTTGAGACTTCGCTTAGTTCAAACAAAATTTCTCAGGAAATTTTTAAAGGAACCCAGGCCTCAGAGATTCCTACCAAAGATGTGCCGGCCGATTCGTAAGAGCCAACTCAGAGTCAATTCGAGGGGGACGCAGCTCACCAGCCCCTTAACCTACTCGGGATGCAAATTGAGGACCTGACCGCACAACATTCGGGGATCTTCTTTGAGACTCAGAGCAAATTATTATTCTGATGAGCTCTTGAGTGATCTACTTCTTGATCCTTCACCGATGCTTCGACCGAACCGTAAAGCCCGAGATGGAAGAAGGGGCAAAGTCAAGAAACCGAGTGGAGGAGCAAGGGGAACGGTTCATCCTTGATCGCTACCCCGAGCTCACTCATTCCCTCGATCCGCAAGATATCTTCTTCGGGATTAAGGTCGACGGTTTTCATCCTCAATCGGACTCTTTAGGAGATGCTTGATATTGCTGCATTCAGAGGGGAAGACTGGTGGAATGAGGAGACAGCCTTCCTGACCGACTTCTCAGGATTCAGGAAGACAAAGCTCAGGATGAAAAATTCCGATTTTGATGAGCTGGTTCAAAAGAAGATAGCCGAGAGGAAAAGCTATCGGGTTGGTGCCCCTAGCGGCCAGAGATAAATTTCAAGATGGGGACCAACAGGAGATGCCGAGGATCGGCCTCGGATGGAGAAGGAAACTTCTTGGCCGATCAACCGAAATCATTCAACCTCGATCGGTTAGCACTCATCGTGTACCTTTTGGCACTATTAACAATTATGCCAAAGTCTTTGAAAGTTCTATCTTTAACTCAATTGTCTCGATGTCTGACCGAGGCTCGATTAGAGATGGAGCTCGGGATGAAGTCAAGCTTCAGTGCGCACCGACCCTCGGGTCAGGTCTAAACCTCGGGATGATCAATCAGCACAGAAGGTGCATAAGGTTCTGAGATCGACCTCACTCCCTTGATGGAGAAGCTTGAGAAGGTTGAGCCAATGATGAACAAGATTGCTCAGATGGAAGAGACATTGGCCAGCCAAGCTCAGAAGATGGAGAATCTTAGTCACTCTTCAGAACTGGTGCAACTCCAAAACACTCTGACCTCAAAGATGACCTCCATGGAAGACAAAATTTGAATGAAAAAGTTGGAGGAGTCAAGATCGAAATGAAAGTCTTGGCCGAATCAAATGTAACACACCGGGAGAGAACCGAATTTCTAGAGGTGAAATTGGCAGAGAAGAATGAAGTGCTGATCAAATCTGCTGTTGAGGAAATGAGCTCAATGCTCATGACCAAGATGACAAAGATGTTTAAATATGCTCTCTCTGGCCAGTTTGCCCATCTCTCTGAAGAATTTTCTGTGGCTAAGAACCACATCAGGAGGCTGGAAGATGAACAAGATCAGTTAGCAGGAGGGGTGCACTGTGTGAGCAAAGAGCAATATCACATTGACACAACACTCTCCAGACTTCTTCCAAATTACGGTGCCAAGAAGGGGGAAAGACCAGATGAGGACCTCGGGAAGTTATTGGCACATACATTGGAGAAAAAGGCACAAAAAGAAGCTGAAATGAGTAGCCTATCCAAAGCCTTGAAGGAAGTCGAAGCTACTGACAAACTGAAGTTCGTTCAGGTGGAGAAGCCTATCTACACTTGAGTTTCTGAGGAAACCATGCTTGATGTTGCAAGAGAGAAACTGAGTGCTAGAGCTAAGGTTGGAACAAGCAAGGCTGCTGCTGAATTGCCTATGAAGAGGAAAGCCTTGGGCATTGTTGAACCTGAGAGCAAGCGTGCTAAGGCTTCTAAGCCAGTGCAGAGAAAGCTGATTGGAGAATTGGAAGAGTCTGCAGGTCAGCAGAAGAAGAAAGTATTCAACACGAAGAATGCTCTGAAGACACTCCAGATAGAACATGCTAAGAAAGTTGCCGCCGCCGGTCTCAAAGCGCTCGTGATCGTGAAGAAGATCAAGAAAGAGTGAAGCGAAGGAGTGGATTCAAAAAGTTTGCGAGCAAAAGGAGAGAGACATCAAAAGCATCAAGTGGCCACACGTTGACAAATGGATGCCTATCAAATTCAACGATGTGTGGGAAGAGGTCAAGAGAACCTTCGGTTCTACTATGATGTGCTCGAGGAGAGGGAGAGGGAAAGCTCGGATCAAAATGAAGCGTTCATTGAATATCTCCTAACCTTCTATCCAAAATATCTCCAAAGTTGTATGAACTTAGCGAGATGAAGGAAAGGCATACAGATAGTAGCCCCGGTCCATATACCTACCCCCTCCTCCAAGACTTGGTAATGGCTTGGTGAATGAAAAAAGCCATTACTCAAGAAATTGCTCAAGATATCTTTGGTCATTGGGTTTGACAGGAAGCAGTCCGGATATCATTAGGGAAAGAAATGATCTGAAGAAGAGGTATTTCAGAATGTTCAACCTGGAGGTGCCCGCTGATGAAGTTGAAGAAGAAGCAAACTGAAAAGCAGAAGACTGAAGAGCCAAATCTGAAGACTGAAGAGCCAAATTTGAAGACTGAAGACTTAGAAGATTCTTGTAATCTTTAATTTTTTGTCTTTTTGATTTTGTTGATAAGACTCATTATAATCTGTAATGGTATACCAATCATCAATGAAAACTTATCATTTATGCTCAAAAGATAATATCGCATTATCTTATTTACATGTCTTTTATATTTGATATGCTGAATGAATGTCTCTGAATTAATTGTTTATGAGGGAAATTGTTTAAGTATTTGGTGATGAACTATTTAAGAAGATTCATTACTGAAGAAATTGTTGAATGATTAATTGTTGGGAGATTCTCTGAAATTGTTGGGAGATTCTTTGAAATTGTTGGGAGATTCTCTGATTTAGGAAATTGTTGGGAGACATAACCAATCTTGTAATAGGATAAACTGAAACCTGAGTATAGGTTATATGTTTGTAACAAGATAGATTTTGGCATCATCAAAAAGGGGAAATTGTTGGGAGATGAATTTAATAAAAGATATATGATTTTGATTAAGATCCCAAAACCCCGAGTATGACATGTTCGAGAATAATCTTGATAGTTGAGTCGATTCAGTTTTAGAGTATTCGGGATGTTATCGCAAAATGTATAGTCGCCAGATATAGATCGGGATAGGTTCTCAAGACTCAAGAACTCAACAGAGCCAAGAAAACGGAAGTTTCAAGATGAAACCGAAGTTTCAAGATTCATAGAGGGAAATCGAGAATCAAGACTCGGTGAGAAATCGAGAATCAAGACTCGGAGAAATCGAGAATGAAAGACTCAAAGGAGAAATCGAGAATCAAGACTCAAAGGAGAAATCGAGAATCAAGACTTCAGAAACCGAGATATCAAGACTCAAAGATGAAACCGAGGAACCAAGACTCAAGATGAAGATTCAAAGATATCGGTCCAAGATATCTATAAAGACTCAAGACTCGAAGACGCCAAGACTCGAAGACCTCGAAAACTCGTAAGACTCAAGACACGTAAGACGTAAGATCAAGAATCAAGATCAAGAATAATCAAGGCACAAGAATTATCAAGACTCAAGAATATATCAATGCTCGTAATAAAACTCAATGTTCGAGGCACCGAGAATATCTATCCGAAGGATGCACATCGAGAAGATCGCGATTCCTTAGAGAAATAGATATTTGCCAAGACATTCAAATGCAGACAAAATGAACTAAGTAAGAGTGTTGTTAAGGTTATATCAACTCAGAGTTTGTAACCAAAAGAGCCGTTGAAGGTGTCTACCTTTAACTGGAGACAAAAGTCAAAAAGAAGAAGACAACATTGTACCATACTGACACTGACAGTGACATGTCGCTGAAAAAGATGTCAGAAGTACAAAGTTCCAGACTGCAAAAAGTGAAGACCGACTACATGAAAGGTTATTGCCTAAAACGTGTTAGGGAGTTTCAAACCCTAAATATAGTCGTTCCTCACACACCATAAGAGGAAACTCATGAAGCTATCTCTCCAACGGATAGTTTTCAAAGAGTGACCTTGGTGTATGCCTATAAATACTTGTGACCCTCTACATTGTAAGGCTATGGGAAATTTGTAAGCAACTCAAGAGCTCAAACTTATTATCGCAAAGTTAAAGCACTCGAAAAACTTAGAATTTCTCAAGTGCTTTTATATTGAAGAGAGCTCACTAAACTAAGCCTAGCTTGATAAGACATATCCGAAGCTTAGTCGAGATATCCTAACCCTTTGCATTGTACTTCATTGTAAAGGATATCTCATCCTAGTTGGAAACCAACCGAGAAACCCCAAAACCCTTGAGAAGGTAGTTGGAGTGTGTTTGTTGGTGAGAAGAGTTGTAAAGAGTTAGTAAACTACGCGGAGTAGTCAGAAAGCTCTAGAGGTGAAGTTAGTAAGCTCTGAGAGTAGTCCGAAAGCTTGTTTGTGTTTGAGTAAAGTAAACTACGGAGGTAGTCGTAAAAGCTCAAGGTCGGGTTGAGTAAGTAAACCACGTGGAGTAGTGTAAAGCTCGGGCCGAAGTTGAGTAAGTAAACCACGCTGAGGTAGTCGTAAAGCCTCGTGAAGTGATTAGTGAATTTTCTCGAGGATCGGAGAGAGTGGGACGAGGGAGCTTGAGTCTCGAACCACTATAAACCTAATTTGTGTTGTTTATTGCTTTTTTTCGCGGCTTTTAACATTTGCATCACCGAGTTTGAAAGCATATTTTCACCGATATTTCGGTTGGAATCAATCATTTGGAAGTTGCATGTAATTGAATCACAGCCTAATCACTATTCCATTAAAGGAAGGTTTTCAAAGAAAGCTTTAAAAGCAGTATAAACTAAAGGGCCAACCATTAGAACATCCGAGTAGCTAGAACAGAGATAGTTACCGAATTTGAACTTACTCTTCCGAGGGGTTCGTAAGTTAGTTATCGATCCAAGCAACTCGGGATCTCTCAAACTCGAGGACTCGGTTGGGATTATCCGAGGTTTACGAAAAGAAGCTCGGGATCACTTTGTCTCACTAGACTTTGACTCAGAGTGATTTGTGCTTCTCAGGACCTAATCTTCAGGATTATCTGACCCAAGCTGACCTCAGTAAAAGAAAAGTTTTAAAAACTCTGAACACGTGTATTCCCCCCCATACACGTGTAAGACTCGTTTGCACCGGGACCAACACTTTTCTTGCCTAAGCACCAAACGCACGTTTCGATGCCAGTTGAGAAAATTTGGCCCAACCAATTTGTTCATTTCCAAAACGCTTCTCAGTGATAAGTTATTCATTTCAACAATCCTAGAGAAATAAAATAAAACGGGAGTCAAAACACATAATTCCTATGATCAATATTCAGCAATCAAAATAAACATGGCCTTTCAAATTTATTTTGTCTCCATTATTTTCACATATTCAACGACCTCATCGGAAGAATACGAATTTATATCTAATATAAATCATAATATACTAGGATCCACATTCCTACTATCATAATATCTGCTTGGGCTAATTACTATGATAGCATAACTGGTAGGTCTCCAAACCAATTGCAAAAGTTTGCAACTCCTAGTTGATTGAACCTAGTTCAATCTGATGCCCCTTGACTTTCGTTTTCCTGCTTGGGCTGGTAAAACAAAGTCAAGGTGATTTACAACCATCAAGCGGCGACACTACATGTCCCTATGAAAGTCCCGTTAGATGTAGATCCGAGCAAAAGACTTGGGCCTTAAATACTCATTGGAACGAAATCTCCGGTTTACTTTTAACTTTGATGAAATGCATCGTTCAATTTAATGAAAATTATATTTTAGTGAGGATCATTTTAAAGGTGGGGTATTAATTGCTTAATCGAGATTCAATCATGTTAATCTACATCACATTTGAGCACTTATTGGGTGCCGCCTACCCAAACATGACATTAAACGGACTAACACTTATATGGGTGTCGTCTACCCAAACAATTAATACAGTCTGACAAATATTGGGCGCCGTCTGCCCAAACAATTAAAATGCGGACTATAAAAGTGTTCATGAATTAATTAAAATCAGTTAAACAAGTTGGATTTAATAATTTCTTCTAAACCGAATCTCAAAATCCAATTTAAATTCGAATTTAAATTATTTAAATAATTAATCCAATTAATTTATTAATAAAAGTCCAACTTTTATTCTAATTCTTAAAATCTCATTAGAAATTAAAAAAATAGATTTTTACGTATTTGTTTGCCAAGGGCTCAAGTGCAATTTCTAAAATTTGAACGGAGGGGCCTATTTGAAATTCAATTTGCAAAATAGCCCCTCCCTCATCACAGCCCTGAATCTGTCTTCTAATTGGGATAACCGAGACCAACAATTCATCAACCGTTCATCAGGTTTAATCTAATTAATCATCAAACAGTCAATGAAAAATTTCAGATCACTAGGTTAATCGAAATTAGTCCAACCAAATCAGATTAACCATAGCATCGAGAAGAAACCCAAAACCAATTTGTACAGATAATCATCAAAGCACAGACAAGCATCAAACACCCGCGTGCACTCGAGTCACCGCCGCCGCTAGGCGCGCGCGGGCGACTCAATGCTGCAACCAGCATGGTACGGATCATAAACCCGCGAGGTCAAACCAAAAAGGTCACGTAAAACACATGCGCAACGGAAATTAAAGTTCTGATACCGAGCTCTGATACCACTGTTGAAATATAGAGACACGTAAAACACGTAATCACATGTGCAACAGAAATTAAAGTTCACCAACAACGAACAATTAATTGCATACAAATTACAATAATCATAATGAGAAATCTTACAGTAACTCGAGAGCAGATGTCTCTACTACGGTATCCACGTATTCCCCAATTACGGATTTGCACAGATTTGCCATCGTTGAATCCCGAGACAGATTTGCTAGGAAAATCCAAACTCTAGATTTTATGGAGAAAATATGAAGGGATACTGTTTGTGAATCTCAATAGCTTGTATATATAGGGAGGCTTAGCTTATTTTCCAAGCTAGCCCAATTAGGGAATTAAAATTCCTAATCTTGAATTAAATTAGTTCCTTTTAATTTAATTCCCTAAATATAAATCTCTACAGATTTAAATGCCTTATATGAAAATCTCTACGATTTATTTCCATATATATTAAATCATACAATTATATTCCAAATATAATTATTGAGAATTCTTATTTAATTAAATCCAATTTAATTAAATATTAATAATAATTAATTCCAAATTAATCTATTATTAATTACTTCTCCATAAATTAAATATTAAATCCAATTTAACATTTAATCAACCAACTATAATCCGTAAAAGGGAACTACTTGTTGTGTGACCCATAGGCCCTCATATACCAAGCGATTAGTCAAACTAACGGTCTTAATTGAACCCTAGTCAATAAATTAGACATTCTCGATATATGAGGTACGTTGCGAGAAACATGCAACTACATGTAACTGAAATGTGGCAATTACGATTTCCTCCTTTCATTCACGAATACTCGATTAGTCTTGAACATGATAAAGTGTTTATTCAAATAACTTAATCAATTTATCTCAAATCACTAATTGATCATTAGTGTCACACTTAGTCACAAAGTCTAAGTTGACGTGCATTGACCAATGACTTAGATCCAATTATGATGAGAAGATGAGTATTCTCTCTAAATCCACTTTGAGGAATGAATCTTTTTCTTGGCTCAACTACCATGCACATGCACTTCATGATGAACCCAATCCAAGCCATATCTACCCATAGACGGGTGCAAGCGTCGGTCATGGTCAAAATTATGATGAAAAGATGAGTATTCTCTCTAAATCCACTTTGAGGAATGAATCATTTTCTTGGCTCAACTACCACGCACATGCACTTCGTGATGAACTCAATCCAAGACATATCTACCCATAGACGGGTGCAAGCGTCAGTCATGGTCAAAGTTCATCACTCCACACATGTCGTGCGTATTGACCTCAAGTTAAAGGAGTATCACATCGGTCCCACTAACCGAGACACCCGTAGACACATATAATGGAACTACATCAAACGATTTCTCGGATGGGTATACCATTACCCTCTAAGGTATTTGTCCATCCATCACGAGATACCTAGTATCTAGTAGTAAGTGAGATCTTACTACACTCTCTAAGAGTATGATGCAGATCGCACATCAATCTCCATTACATCATCAATATCTCTTTCTTGATGATCCTCGATTGAGGCTATTTAAAAATCACGCTTAAGTCATCTGAGTTCTCACTCACTCATGACAACAGTGACTCAAGGGAACACATATAAGAATAAATGCAAACAATCAAACATAATATTCTAATGAGTGTAACCCCATACATTTAATATTAAACAAACAATAATATTAAACCAATACTGAATATTATCTGAGTATTATGTCCTTACAATGGATTATCTCTAGGACACTAACACTAACACTTGCAACTTGGTAACATAGTCATATCATGTCATTGTTTTGTAACATGAAATAAAATGTATAATGCATGTTTGTGAAATATATATCTTATCCTAGGTATTACACCCTTCCCTGCTTTAAAAAATTTCGTCCTCAAAATTCAGAAATTAATCAATAATGTAAGCATGCATGCAGTGAAGTTTAAATCCTCGAGTAACAGTGAATTTATTTGTAAGATCTTGGCATACTAAAATTCAAAAATGTAACATGAAATGTAGTATGTAATGCATGTACCTTGAAGAGCTGAAGCGGGAATCGGTGATGGACGACCATTACTTTTAAAATAAAATATTACCTCGTTAGTCAATACACTTTAAATTAATAAAACTCTCAAAGATTTTTTTAACAAGTCTACAGGAACATAGACCTGCTCTGATATCACTCTGTCACGCCCTAATTTTCATAAAACGGACTTTCTAAAATGTAGTTAAAATAACTAATTTGAGCGCGACTAAATTTAAAATTTAAATCCTTAACGGTAAAGAACAACGGCTATTAGTTTACAAATACTAAATTTAAATGGCAGAAACAGTCAATAATATGTAATGGAAGACTTACAAACTTATTAAATAATAAATTTACTTGACAAACAACGGAAGACTTTAAAGATCAAATAGCATCTCAAAGAAATTTAATTAAAATATCTATTTTTCCAACACATACTATCTCATGTAAAACTCATAACTCAAAGTAAGATAAAGAAATAAGATTTGTTCAATGTTTTTAAATAGTAAATAACACCAAATGGTCATCATCCATCACACCTTCCCCGCCTTCAGCTCCTTAATCTGAAAATATTAAATGGAGGGGTGAGTATGCAAGCACACTCAGGGGGGGCAAGTTATTCCATATAAATGCTAAAAATAAATACTCAAGTAAATCAACTTAGTAAATCACAATCACTTTGTCACATAAACTTTGTCATAGAAACATTGCCATAGAACTTGCCATAGAACTTGCCACAGAACTTTGCCATTGAAATTTACAATAGAACTTTGCCATAGAACTTGGGAGCTCGGCGGATTAAACCCGAAGACCCATCGGTCCCGGACCTCAATAAAGGCCCCTGGCTATTAGACTTTGCCGAGCACGGCACATCCGAAGACCCATCGGCCCCGGACCTCAATAAGGGCCCCTGACTATTAGTAACTTTGCCATCATACTTTGCCACTTGAATAACATAGGAAATGCATTCATATAGTAAATAACTCAACCATTTATTTATAACATAAAATACAGAATAACACATGCAAAAGAGCTCTACTAACCAATGTTTTCATAATCGAACCGGTGATCGAACCGGACAGACCACCGGTCAGCGGTTCAACTGGTCGGACCGGCGGTTCAACCGTTTTCTATGTTTAGTTAAAAAAACAAAATAAGTATACACCTACAAAAAATTAAATATATATTTTATAACTTTTCATATCATATTTTATAAATTTTGTCCCACCTCATACATTTATCCCACATTGAAAGTGTTGGAGAAAAATGTGAGAGGAATATAAATTTAAAATTCTAAATATTTAATATAAATTAATAATTTAATTTTTTTTAAAAAAAAAAAAAAGCCGGTTATTTCTGGTTGAACGGGTTTTCAACCGGTTCAACACGAAATCGGTTTTTTATAATGTTTTTTTAACGGCGGTTCAGTTCAACGGTTGAACCGGCGGATTCAACCCCGGTTTTTGAAAACAAATGCTACTAACCATCAGAGAGAATAAAGCAATTAAAACCCCACCTGAAAATGTATGTCGTGGATGAAAATGGATGCAAAAGTCCTATAGCTTATTCTCCGCAGTTCTCGCCACCTAACATAAATAATTTAACCTACTTAGAAAATAAATTCTTAAATCAAAATATGTATCCTAATTATACACTGTTAGCTAACTAATTATAAGTTAAGAAAACTGACAACTAACCTTAGCAACTAAGTCCACAACCTGCATATCTTTTTACCTCCCTTCATAATTCACTTAATTAGATCATGACTTAGATACATACTGAAATATAGTACCTTAAAATCATTCCTAATATACTCCACTCACGTATAAGATTATAAAATTGATAAGTTTATATTCTCTAATTACCTACACCATCAATTGACCTTACTAGAAAAAGTTATATAATTTACCAACACTCTCTAACCAAAGCTAATTAACATATTAAATAAATAAGTCCTAAATACCAATTCGAAACCAAAATCTGACGTATCCAAAAATCCAATACCCTACCTCTCGAAAACTTCAATTCACGCCGCAACCTATAAAAAACAATTGTATATACATATATAACGAGAGACACCTTTAATATATGTGTGTATGATTATATATAAATCAAAGGAAGAACCTGCTATGGATCGAAGATAAAATATATAATAGCGGAAAGAGAAAAAGAGAAGGTACCAATACGTTCTGAAGAACGCCGTGGCAAAATCGTGGGAAGAATGACAAATTTTAGGGTTAAATGTCCTATAAATGGATTTGTAAAAAAATGGGCTTGAGTTTGAATTTGAGTTTGGGCTTGAATTAAAAGAGTACTAAAATAATAAAATTAAAATTGAGCTTTTAAATAATTAAGGATTAGAATTTAAAGTCTCATATATATAGATATATAAAAAAGATGGGTTTGAACTTAAATGAGATAAAGACTATAGGATTTAAATATTAAAAGAGTTTTTGAATCCATATCTCAAAATAATATAAATTATAATAATTTTGTAAATGAATAAGTTAAATAAATAATTAAAACATATGTATATAAAGAGGGAAGATGAGTAATTTTGGCTGAAAAAATAAATGGGATTAGTGTCATTTAAAGTCACTCATTGGCCATATTAATTTGGACGTTTCAAACTTAAAAGATTAAATCAAAACTTAATTTTGTGATAATTAAAAGTTAATGGTTTTAAAAGTAACGTCTAAAATTAATAATGTTAAATTCAGAAAATGTAACCGAAAAGAGAAAATTAGAGGAAAAACTTATGGACTACAAATTAATCTCTATCTAAATTGATTAGGAATTTTAATATAATGACAAAATAAAATAAACAATTATATATATTCTTTAAAAAAATTGTCTTATCCTCTAGCTTTAGGCTACTCATATACTAGGATAGAATTCCAGTTGGAACATAACAAATCTTATATCCAAACCAAAGTTAGGTTATGTTTGTTTAGTAAGTTTTCAGACTAGGGTTTCTAGTTCGTATCTCTGGAATTGGTTGAGTGGGAACTCTTGAAACATTTGTTATACTGTGTTGGACTAACACATTAATCTAAGTCCAGTTGGTTAGTTGGTGCCACTGCTGATAGGGAAGAGTGGACGTAGGACAAGTTGTCCGAACCACTAAAAAATTCTGGTGTGCTTTATCTATTTACCTGCTTTACACCTTGCACACTACTTAAGATTTGCATGCATATTCTAAGTCTGGATCAGGTTTGCACCAGGCAACTGATCTGATCAGTTTGACCCTCTGTCATCTGATTCAAAACAGATAACTTAGAAGTTTGATTTATCAAACTGGTTTTTCACACGGGTTAAACTTAGCTTCCGCACATCAGTTAAACTGATAGACACCGAACTGATTTGCCCCCAGGCGATTAGTAAGTTGGATATCAGTCCAAACTGATTCACACACACTCTGATCAGGTAACTTGCTTATCACACTTGATCTCACGCAAAAGTTTTCAGAAGTCTATTCACCCCTCCCCTCTAAAATTCTGCCCTCACGAAAACCCGTTCGGGACCTACAAGTGGTATCAGAGCATGGATAACACTTCGGGTATGTATCACGATCTGCCCAAGTTCAGTGTTGATGAGTATGCCGACTCGACGATCTTCATGGGGAACCATCTGGGTTCAATCAGTAACAGAATGATGGAAGTTTTTGAATGAGGACCAATCATCATTTATCATACAAATCCAAATGATGATAACAGAGATCCAGATCATACTGTTGGTGCACGTGTCAGAAAGAGTCCTTCATTAATGGATGCAGAAGAGAGAAAGTTATCCAACTTGGATATAGTTTCCAAGCATCTTATCATGAAGACAATGGACGCGAGAACAAAGGAATTATGGGATACGTTGGCTGAAATATGTATAGGGAATGATCTAATCAAGGAAAGCAGATTGCAAGCTGAAATGGTTAACTTTTAGAAACTCAGAATGCTACCAAATGAGACCATCAATCAGTTCGAAGGAAGGATCATGATGGGAGTCAACAGACTTTGTGATCTGGGCTTAGTTATGTCAGATAAGGACATCAATTATAAGATTTTGAGGTCCCTACCGAAGAAATGGGACATGAAGGTGACTATGATTAAAGATATCCATGATCTTGCTACTCTGAAGCCAAGCAAGTTGTTCCTCAGTCTGAAAGCTCATGAGTATGACCTGAAAGAAAGGAATCCTGGAGCAGAAGAAGTTCTTGCTGAAGCTGCATCAAATTCATCGAAAGTTGTTGCATTTTAGGCAACCAATAGCAGTGCAAGAATGCCTGAACCAGTAGGAAGGATTGTGAGTGAGGCTGAAGAGATTGCCTTGCTGGCCAGAAAGCTGGAAAGTTCTAATGTTCAAATGGGTAAATATTGGAAGTTCTACAAAGATTATCAGAACAATAGAAGGAATGGGGGATCTTGTTAGTGTTAGTGTCCTAGAGACAATCTATTGTAAGGACATAATACTCGATGATATTCAGTTTGATTTAATATTATAGTTCATTTAATATTAATGTATGTCAATACACTTGTTTGAATATTATGTTTGATAGTTTGCATTTAGTGGGAGCATTCAGCAACTTTCACGGTGGGAGTCTTTCACTAGGTGATCGTCTTTCAACCAGTGGGAGCATAATTGGAGTTGGCTTGCCTGTGCAAGAACCTCCAAGTGGGCTGAATGAGAACAGCATAGTTACAACTCCCGCCCAATAGGCATCTGAAAGTGTAGCTCTTGAGGACTCTCCGGACATTGATGAAATCGATGCAAAATTTTCTAGATCAGAATATACAGCCTGCACAACCACAGCTCCGTAAGTCAATTAGGAATCGTAATCTGCCCATTAGATATGGTTACCTCTTGGAGGAACTCGATGATATGGAGATACCTGATAAGGACGATCCTAATACTTATTTTGAAGCAATATCAGATATTGATTCAGGGAAGTTGCATGAAGCCATGAAATCCGAGATGGACTCGATGTACACCAATCAAGTCTGGGACTTGGTTGAGTTGCCTAAAGGGGTTATACCCATATGTTGCGATTGGGTCTTCAAGCGTAAGACTGATGCAAATGGCAAAGTACAGACCTATAAAGCTAGGTTGGTGGCGAAGGGTTATAGTCAATGCGAAGGCATTGACTATGATAAGAATTTCTCACCAGTTGCAAAGATCAAGTCCATTAGAATTTTACTTGCGATTGTAGCACACAATGATTATGACATTTGACAGATGGATGTCAAAACAGTTTTCCTCAATGGAAGCATTGATAAGGAAGTGTTTATGACTCAACCGGAAGGTTTTACGTCTAAGCCAAATTCTAATCTAGTATGCAAGCTAAAGATATCAATTTATGGATTGAAGCAAGCTTCTAGGAGTTGAAATATCCGATTTGATGAAGCTATCAAGTCCTTTTGACTTCATCATTAATTCGGAAGATCCTTGCGCTTATCGTAAACGCATCGGGAAGAATATTGTTTTCATAATTGGGTATGTTAATGATATATTGATTTTCGAAAACAATATCCCGTTAATGAAGTCCGTTAAAGATATGTTGTTAAAGACCTTCATGATGAAGGGTCTTGCTGGAGCCTGCTACATCTTAGGGATCAAGATCCACAGGGATAGATCCAAGAGGATGTTGAGGCTGTCACAGTCCACCTATGTAGACAAGGTGTTGAAGCGTTTTGCGATAGAGAACTCTAAGAGAGGGTCTCTACCAGCAAATCATGGGATAAAGCTGTCAAAGAAGGATTGTCCTTCTATTGAAGCTGATATTAAGCACATGAAAGATGTCCCATATGCATATGCAAATGGGTCAATCATGGATGCCATGACTTGCACTAGGACAAACGTGGCCTACGCTGATTGTCCTTCTATTGAAGCTGATATCAAGAACATGAAAGATGTCCCATATGCATATGCAATTTGGTCATTCATGGACGTCATAACTTGCACTAGGCCAAACGTGGCCTACGCTATAAACATCATAGGTAGATACCAACAGAATCCGGGTGAGTCTCACAGGATTGCTGTTAAGACCATTCTAAAGTATCTCAGACGAACTAAAGAATGTTTTCTTGTCTATGGTGGACAGTCAGAACTAGTAGTGACTAGTTAAGATGACACAAGTTTCCAATCCGACTATGATAATTACAAATCACAGTCAGATTACGTTTCACTCTCAATAATGAAGCGGTCTTCCAAGCAAAAAGACCGAAGATTCAACAACCGAAATTGAGTACATTGCTGTATCAGAAGCCTCAAGGAGGCTGTCTGGATTTTATAGTTCTTAAGAGAACTAGGGGTAGTTCCGAGTGTCAGTTGTCTAATAAAGTTGTATTAAGACAACGTTGGTGCGAATGCACAAGAAAAGGAACCGAGATCAGCAAACAGAAACAAGCATTTACCTGGACTTATCATTTGATCCGAGAGATCATAAGGATAGGAGAAATGGAATTAAAATGTATTCCCACATGTTTAATATGGAAGATCATTTCACCAAAACACTGAGTGTTCATGTACACACTAGACATTTGATGGTTTAGGGGTTAGACATGTAGGTGATTGACTCTAGTCCAAGTGGGAGATTGTTAGTATTAGTGTCCTAGAGACAATATATTGTAAGGACATAATACTCGATGATATTCAGTTTGATTTAATATTATAGTTCACTTAATATTAATGTATGGCAATAAACTTGTTTGAATATTATGTTTGATTGTTTGCATTGATTCATACAAGTGTTCCCATGAGTCAATGTTGTCGTTGAGGTTGTGAGAACTCAGATGACTTAAGTATGATTCTCAAATAGCCCCGATCAAGGATAATCAAGAATGGGATATTGATGATGCAATGGAGATTGGTGTCGCGGATGCGATCATACTCTTAGAGAGTGTAGTAAGATCTCACTTACTACGAGATACTAGGTATCTCATTATGGATGCACAAATACCTTAGAGGGCATTGGTATACCCATCCGAGAAACTGTTTGATGTATTTCCACTATATGTGTCTACGGGTGTCTCGGTTAGTGGGAGCGATGCGATACTCCTTTGACTTGAGGTTAATACGCACGACATGTGTGGAGTGATGAACTTTGACCATGACCGACGCTTGCACCCGTCTATGGGTAGATATGACTTGGATTGGGTTCATCACTAAGTGCATGTGCGTGGTAGTTGAGCTAAGAATAAGATTCATTCCCCAATGTGGATTTAGAGAGAATACTCATCTTCTCATCATAATTGGATCAAAGTCATCGGCCGATGCACGTCAACTTAGACTTTGTGGCTAAGTGTGACATATATGATCAATTAGTGATTGGAGATAATATGATTAAGATATTTGAATAGACACTTCATCATGTTAAAGACTAATCGAGTATTTGTGAATGAAATGAGTAAATCGTAATAGCTCATATTACAGTTACAGGTAGTTGCACGTTTCTCGCAACGTGCCTAATATATTGAGAATGTCTGATTTATTGTCTAGGGTTAAATTAAGACCGTTAGTTTGACTAATCGCTCGATATATGAGGGCCTATGGGTCACACAATAAGTAAACCCTGTGTACGGATTATAGTTGGTTGATTAAGTATTAAATTAGATTTAATATTTAATTTATGGAGAATTAATAATATATTAATTTAGAATTAATTATTTTTATTATTTAATTAAAATAAATTTAATTAAATAGGAATCCCTAAATAATATTATGGAATATTATTGTAGGAAAATATCCGTAGGGAAAAACATATCTTTGAGATTTGTTTTGCAAGATTAGGAATTAACTTCCAAATAAAGATTGCTTAATATTTAAGTCAATTGCTTAAGATTTAAGTCAATCTCTCCCTATATATATGACATCCCGGGATTCATTATTTACTGCAACAAGAAAACCTAGTTTCTCCATAAAATCTAGAATAAGAATTTTCCTAGCAAATTCCGTCTCAGATTCAACGCTGACAAATCTGTGCAAGTCCGTGAATGGGGATTACGTGGATACCATAGTAGAGAAATATGCGTACGATTTACTGTAAGGTTTCTCTTTATGTTTATATGTATTCAATTATGCAATTACGTGTTCGTTGTTGGTGAACTGTTTATTTCTGTTGCGCATGTATTACGTGTTTACGTGCCACTAAATTCCAACAGATCTACTGATAGATCGCAAGAGAGAAACTGTTCTGATGACAGAAGAGACGATCATAGAGATTACTGAAGAGAAGAAAAGAGAGATGAACGTTCAGATGAAAGAAGAGACAAAAGATCAGAAAGAAGGAATTCTGATTACAGGCAGAATGGGAAGTCACCTGACAGATCCTACAGAAGGAATGACTCACCTGGCAGACAAAATTCTGGAGAACAAGGAGCGTGCTTCAACTTTCAGAAACCAGGTCACTATAATGTTGATTGCCCTGACCTGACTCCAAAGGAAATAGAAGAGAAGCGCAACAGAAGAGATCAACGGTACCGAGACAGAAAAACTATGGTTGCTGATACATCAGGTATCGACTACTCGTATCTACCTTCAGATGATTTTGATTACTCATCAGTCGAAGACTTCTGCCTGATGACTACAACTGATGACGTCGATGATCTCAACGATTTGATATTCTCATCTGACGACGACATCTGTCTCATGGCCAAAGAAGACACTCCATCTGAGGTAATCTCTAACCCTATTTTTGTGTCTTCTGTTTCTGCTTTCACACCTGCTGTGCTTAGCACACCTGCGGGAGAGATTAACCTGTAACTCATCATTAAGCGATTGCTTGATGATCTCTATAATGAAATAGACACTTATATTGTAGTGGAAGTTGAGAACGATAAGCTAAGGGCTGAGAACATCAGTCTTGCTAAGGATAATGCCTTAAGAAGAGCAGCTGAACTGAAACAGTTGAGACTGTTCAGAATATGACAACAAAACTGGAGTTTCTGAAAGTCAGCTCTTCTGATCAGGATAAACTGGTTAAGGAACAACAAACTATCAACAAACAGCAAGCTGATGATCTCAAAGTCCTCCAAGTTAAGTTTGATGAACTCTTCCGAAAACATGAGAGTCTGAAACAAAGTGAGGAAAGTTTGCGAAAGAAAGTAGAAGTTTTTGGGAAACCTTCTAGAAATGTTGATGAAATAACAAGCTATATGATGAAATAACCTTCTAGTAACAACTGAACCATATGGTTTAGGGGGAACACCTGATGTTCCGGCTGACAGACTTCAGCATATGATGAGTCCAATATCAGCTGAGATAGGTCCATGCCAATTGGATCCTACCGAAGTACCTCTCCCAGTCTCTAGTGATGAATCACTATCAGAAGAGGATGATGACTTCAAACTGATGTAAATCAGGGAAGAAGGACCTGGATAACCAGTCATCCAACTGACCTGAGTCATCGGAGACCCCTCTGATAGAGTTCAAACTAGACATCAGATTGGTGAAATTGCAATGTATTGTTTCTACCTGTCTTTGAAGGAACCCCTCACAGTTGAAGAAGCACTAGCTGATGCAAGCTGGATTCTGGCCATGTAAGAAGAACTAGAGCAGTTTGAAAAGGAATCAAGTTTGGGAACTTGTAAACACACCAACTCACCAAGATGTGATTGGCAGTAAATGGGTCTTCAAGAACAAGTAGGATGAGCACAATATGATAACCATAAATAAGGCAAGACTTGTTGCTAAGGGATATTCACAATTAGAAGGGAATGATTATGATGAAACCTTTGCACTAGTCGCTCGTCTTGAAGCCATTCGGCTGTTTTTGGCTTATGCTGCTCATAGGGGATTTATTGTGTATCAGATGGTTGTAAGAGTGCATTCTTAAACGGGGTACTAGTTGAGAAAGTTTATGTTGAACAACCTCCTAGCTTTGAAATGAGCAACCAAGTGTACCGTTTAAGAAAAGCTCTTTATGGACTGAAACAGGCTCCCAGAGCTTGGTATGATACATTATCCCAGTTCTTGCTAGACAGCGGGTTCACTAAGGGACTGATAGACATGACCTTGTTCTGAATTTAAGACGGAGAAGATATTCTGATGGTTCAGATCTATGTGGACGATATTTTCTTCGGATCTCCCAATAAGAACTTATGTGAGAAGTTCAGCAAGCTATGCAAGGGAAATTTGAGATGTACATGATGGGTCAGATGAACTACTTTCTAGGTCTCCAGGTAAGACAAAGTACTGAAGGAATATTTATCTGCCAGGCCAAGTATACAAGAAATCTGTTGCCAAATATGGAGTTCAAAATTGCAAGACTGCCAGAATTCCAATGATGACTTCCTTCAGAATGGATCCAGGCGAGAATGGTCAGAAAACTAATCTGAAAGAGTATAGGGCTCTCATTGAGTCATTGCTATACCTGACTGCCAGCAGACCAGACATAACATTTGCAGTAGGTGTATGTGCTAGATTTCAGGCAAATCCTATGCAAAGCCACCTGGAAGCAGCTAAGCGGATTCTTAAGTATCTGAAGGGGACAGTTAACCTTGGGTTATACTACTCTTCAGATGATAATTTAGAGCTTAGTAGGTACTCTGATTCTGATTATGGAGGTTCCAGAATAGACAGAAAATCAACCTCAGGTACTGGTCTCTTGGTTTTCAAAGAAATAGACATTTGTTGCCATATCTACTACTAAAGCATAATATATGGCCGCAGTAAGCTGTTGCTCCCAACTGCTCTGGCTTTGTCAGCAGCTGAGGGATTATAACATTATAGCTACGAATGTGTCTATCTTCTGTGACAGTAATAGTGCTATTGCAATCACACAGAACCCAGTTCTAGATACAAGATGCAAGCATGTGGACATCAGACATCACTTCATCAGAGACCATGTGAAAAAGAAGAACATCAGAATGGAAAAGATTCATACTGATAAGCAGAAAACTGATATCTTAACCAAACCACTAGCTGAAGTAAAATTAATGAGCTAGGACTTCTGGACTTAGGAGAAGATACCCCAGAATTCTTTGGTGGATTAGTCTCCAAGACCAGTTGGTTAAGGATCTGACCAGAAAATGAGGATCAGTTGAGTAATGGAACCTCAACTGATCAGATGGGATCAGTAGAGAACTGATCAGAAAAGGGACAACAGTTGAAGGGGGAACTTCAACTGGTCAGATAGGATCAGGAGAAATCTGATCAGAAAGGTAAAATATTGTTGGGAAAAGTTTTGAAGATTAGGCTACAGTAATAAGATCAACAAGAATCAGATAAGTCAGACTCGATAAAATGGTAACTGATTGATTACGATATCAGTCAGTCAAATACGTTTTCTGATTTCATTTATTTGATCTCAATTACCTGAGATTCGTTATCTGATTTATTTAATTATCTGAGCTTATCTATATCTGTGTGATAATTGTTGTGCACAAAATGTGGACGTAGAATTTATGTATTAAATGCATTAATTGCTAGTTTTGAAGTTCAAAAGTCTGCCGGTTTTTATCCTCAACCGCACGATTAAGTAACTTTTCAACCGCTTAATCTTGTCCATCCATTTTAAAACACGGATACTCAAGTATGCAAAAATAATCGTGCAAAATGTTTTCCCACCCAACAATTTAAACCCTAAAACTAGTCTGAAATAAACCTTTCACTTTCCTACTCTCATATTTCAGACTAAAAAAAATTCTTTTCCCGAAAACTTACGAACTACTCTTCAAGAGCAATTCAAAACCGTGCAATTTCTTAATCTTTCAAATTGCTCATTCTGGTAATTGACATTCTATGCCTTTAACGATTATATGCTAGGGTTATAGGGTATTTGTGTATGCTGTACTGTTCATATTCGTGTTTGAATGGGATTTAATTTGATTTATGCTTATTTCTCTGCACGTTGTGAAAAATATACATATTTGGGGATAATACTCATGGAAATGCTTCACATATGGGTTCAAATTTATGATATACATGATGTACATACATAACGTTCAAGATAATGAGGTCTGTGAGAAACTTAAATTGAATAAAGCATAAACTAATGTAATATATTTTGTCGGGCATTTTCACGTGCAAATGTTTCTGTAAGTTATGGTGGCATCCGTGTTTTATGTCACACCTTCGTAAGCACGAAATAAAAGGATAAAAATGACAAATCTATGGATGCAAACTACTCTTGTTATTGCGTGAGATTGTTACCAACAACTGGACCATATAGAGACTATCTTACTGGTGTTTGGTGTTCTCAGTGTCTATAAGCACCACTCCTTTGTGGGATGGAGGACGAAGATCCATGTGTTACAAAGATAAGTAAATCTGATAAATTATTTTAAGAGACAATGACAGAAAAGAATAGAGCTTCCTAAACCATGAATGTCTTTCCAACACACTCAAAGCAATAGTCCGCACCTGTAAAATAGAAACTTGTTACAAAGTATACTTCAAACCATGTTCACAATAATAAAAGGATGTTCACAATAGAAGGAGAGCTACCAACCAACCATAGCAGAATCACTCCATCCCAACCTAAAGATGAGATCTATAAACATGAATAATATACACATATTCTAGAAAAACAGTTGATTTAGTTGCTCATGATAAGTTGTTGTGCAAAGCTTAATTATGTCAGAGAGTACCTTATCACCCTAGCTTAGTCCTATGACTTGCAAACACGAAACACGACGTTGACTCTGTTCTATCGAGGACCATGAACACTATAAGTTTTTTTAAATGAAAAATTAAAACTAAGATAAAAATACTCGATACTGTTGTCGATCGGGCTTGCCTCTCCTTCTTCTTTGGCTTCTTCTTTAACATAATAACTATTGCTTATCATTCAACACCACATGCACTATATAATATATGCATGGATTAATTAAATCTAAACCTAAAATCAGAAACATTAAAAATCTATAATCATACATTTTACTCTATCATTATAGCCATTTTCTATCAATTACACAGTTTAATTTGATCAAACCTCCTTAATCTCATCTCTGATTTCCACCAATAATAAAATTAAATTTTGTATATTACTTTAGATAATCATCAAAATTAAAATTACCTATCTCAAAGGAAGCAATCCCTCGCCACGATATGGTAGTCAGTTAGGCTTCCGGCATCATCTCGAATCGAATGTCTAAAGTTCCATTATTCTTATTATACTCAAATCCCTAATTTTGCAAACCACCGATCGCGGCCCCCATCTTATTCCCTGCGTCCATAGCCATTGACCACCAAGCGCGGCCCCTTGTCTACTCTGCATTTAGGAGACGGGGGAAAGAAAATAGGTGAAGCGTTGGATAGCAAAAACAACAGAAATGATAAATTAAAAAACTTATTTAAAATTGATAATTAAAAAATTGATTTAAAATTTGAATGCATTTTGGAGGTTCACTTCTCCTTTTATAATATAAAATTGTACTATATTCCCCCTATATGATTGGACAAACATTTTTTACATTTTGATGCATACATGTGACTATATACGTGAGTGGTAATTAATAAGTAGGAAAACATAATATTTTTGCACAATAAATAGAGAGTTTGAAAGCTTGAAAAACAAAAAAAAAACCACCCATTCTTTAGCTAGCTAATAAAGTTGGTGCCTTCTTTCCTTAGTTGTTTACCTTTCTGGCATGATTCACATATTTTCCTTTTTTAAAATTAAGATCAGGCAAACCAACAACAACACCTAGTCTATGCAATTTCTAAATACTTCTGTAATTAGCATGATCAGGTTTTTAATGCCAAAGAATAATGTCATCTGCTTTAACACTTTTATAATTATGGTTTGAATCAATTAAATAACAATTATTAGTAGATCTTTCACCAGTCATTAAACATTCATCATTTTAGTCAAACACATAGCATGATTTTTTGCCAAATTTCACATGTAAATCATCGTCACATAACTGTCTAATACTAATCAGATTAGTAAATAAACCTTTTACATATAACACATTTGTCAATTTTGGAAGGAACATTCAAAATTCCTTTACCAACCATTTTACCTTTTGAACCACCACCTTAAGTAACATGACCACCATCACAAAATGTATAGTTAGACAGATGGTTAACTTGACTAGTAATTTGTCTAGAACAACCACTATCTCAAAGAACCAAGATCCAGGAACACATACTTTCAAAGATGTATACACAACATTACGTAGCAAGTGTTTATGAATCCACTTTTTAGAGTTGATATCCTATTTTATAGGGTGTTCAATTTTATTAGGTAATATAATTCCAGCTTTCAAATCTCTTCTTAACTTAAAACAGTATTGACGAACGTGACCTACTCCAGCACAGTAAAAATAGACATACTCTTCAAACATTCCAGCTGATTTCTTTTGTTTAAGATTTAAAGGTTTTGTCAAACAAGTTCCAGCCTTTACAAAAGAAATAGGTTTACTGGATATTCGAGAGTTTTTTGCACTTTTGGTCCCACAGGACACGCCTCCTCAAGCTTTTGGTCCCAAAGCTTACACTTTTGGTCCCAAAGTCGAAATTTTTGACACTTTTGGTCCCAAAAACTTACATTTTTGGTCCCACAAGACGCACGATTTGGGAGATCTTCCAATCAGAAATTTCCACATCTTTTCTAGTTAAAAGAACTTCAAGTTTAAAAGAGAATCTCTTAAATCTGAATTTTCAAAAGACAAGGAACTCAACACCTGTTTTTGAGTTTCTAAATCTGTTTTAAGATTCAAATATTCAAAGTGACATTCAGCAGAATTTGATGTTTTAGAATTCAGAATAATTCCAGCAAAACAATTAATCTCAGAATCATACTTACAAAATGTTGTTCCAGATGTTGTGTTAACATTTGAATCTCCTTCAGACCAATAATCATTGAGATCATCATCATCATCATACACTATTCTAGCCGACATAGCACTTAGTTCACATTTATCAGTATCATTTTCATCATCATAATCATCACTTAAGGTAGCATTAAAGTTCGGTTTTTTCTTTTTCAGGGTATTAGCATATTCATTAGCATATTGATCATATCTAGAATGTGCATCACATTTAACCTTTTTCCTATACTCATGATTATATCTAAACTTGTTATCTTTAGTAAATTGTCTTGTTGACCGACTTTGAACCAACTTTTTATCAGAGAGGAGATGTATTCTGATTATTCCTATCTCTTGGTAGAAAATTACCATTAGATTTTCTGAATTTTTTGTTTAGAAAAGATTTGAATTACTTAGTAATAAGAGCAAATTGTTCAAAAATATTTTCATCACATAAATCAGAATCATCATTATCAGAATCAACTTCAGTAACGAATGGATGTTTACCAACATTAGCAGAAGTTTCACCTCTAAAAGCAAGTACTTTCTTGTCTTTATATTTATCCTTTTTATCATCATCTAACTGGTTTGAGTTTATCTCATAAGTTTTTGAAATACTTATCACTGATTTAGTAATAAGAAGGTGTTTAGCCTCTTTTATTGCACATATTTTAGCATCAAAATGTTTAGGAACAGTTCTAAGTATACTAATCGAGTATTGGAACCAAGTGAGCATGACTCATTAGCAATCTCACTTATCCTTCCATTGTATGATGAGATGGTTTCATCATCTTTCATTCTCAAGTTTTCAAACTTGGTTCCCAAAATTCGAAGTCTAGTCTTTCGAACACTTTCTGATCCTTCACAATGTTCCTACAATATTCCCATGCATTATTAGAAGAAACACCGTTAGAGATTAGTTTAAACATAGAAACATCAATAGCAGTAAAAATTGCATTTAGGGCTTTAGAATTGTAATTAGCCGATGTGTATTCATCATTTGACCAATCAATCTTCTTTTTGACTTGAGATTCACCATCTTTATCAACAATTGTCTTTGGTGGATTCCGACCACGTTAAAACACTAAGCCATGTTCTCTCATCAATGGACTTAAAATACATGTGCATTTTGGGTTTTCAATAAGGATAGTTGGATCCATAAAAAATTGAAGGTTTTAAAGAAGGAGTCAACGAATAATCCATTGCAAAAACACACTTTAAAAACACAGGACCTTTAAATTAATGTATCAAGTTTATGGATCTGACGCCAAATGAAAGTATGTGTGAGTGTATTTTCAGATTGTTGTTAAAAATTATTGTGGGCACATATTCATGTGGCGACCATCCCTTGAGCACACGACGGCCAAGGTTGATAAGCAGGTGATCAAGATGGTAAGCCAAATGGGAATCAGTCGACCAAGGGAGGTCGCCACTCGAGAGCGAGCATGGTCGCTACGGCCAGCAACCCTAGGCGACTATCCGTGATCACTGATGATAAATATGGGAGGGATTCATATATTTATAAGCGTGGATATCTAGGGGTTCAGGAATGGTAAGAGTATCTGTGAGCGAAGATTGCGGCCGTGAAAGAAGGAAGTTGTTGCTAGCTTCCCGCGGCCCTAGCACGCCTAGGAGTTCGGCCCAAGGAAGGTATTTGACCTAGCTCCGTGGTCTATATATATTTCATGTAACATACATTGTAAGGGATCGAATTCTTAGCACTTAGGCAGTGATAATAAAATACTCCTAGCTTGGTATTGCCCCTGGACGTAGCTGATTCCCACTGAACCGGGTCCCCAAATTTGGTGTTCTTGTTTATTTTCCTATTGCTTGTCTTGTGAGTGATTGTTTATTCCTCCGGATAGTTTCTGGGTGCAACAATTTGGCGCCGTCTGTGGGAAATCTTTTCTATAGAACCCACCAATCTATAAAAACTCTCGAGGAAACGATGGCACAAAATAAGAACCTAATTACCGGCGTCGAGACCAACCACCGCGACGGGAGGGAGGTCTCCCTGTCTTCAGAATCAAGGCCCCTCGACGCAGGCGAACAGGACTGGGGGGAGATCTTCAAGACCCCCGAGGAGATGAAGAACGCTTGGGCATACTTGCGCAAGCGCAATCTGAACTTCGATGAAGACAATGATCAGCAGGCAACAGTCAAAGTCGCACGCGCTGATACGGCAACCAAAGGGAAAGCCCAGCTAGGGGGCAGTTCGGCCTCAACCAGGCGATGTCGGCCTCAAAGGAAAACCATCTCCCAAAGGGAGGGGTGAACAGGATCCTCCACCCCGACAGGCGGCAGGAAGAGTCACGAGACAACTCGCTCTTCAACCGATTGGGGGGCAATTTGGTCCAAAGAAGGCCAAATTCGAAGGATGGTGAGGTGAATTCCCACCCTATGATCATTGTCGAGGCCCACGACCATCAAAGAAAATTCCAGAATGAACCGCGCATCTCAGCAATAAGCCGACTTAGCATGCCCGATGATCGACCATGAATGGCGCGGGATGCTTAGACCGACCAGCGAGATGCCAAAATCACAGCCTTGAGATAGACTGTTAGAGCCCTCCAGGAAAGGACGGACAACCAGCCCGCCCACGCAGGACAGATGACCAACATGGTCCTCCCGGCCTCGCCCCTCAGCCCGGCTATTTAAGCGGCCCAGACGCTAGTCAAGATCAACACCACGTCGATTGATTTATACGGTGGGGACTCTGACCCAAAGACCCACCTTGCCAAGTACAACTCGTACATGACATCCGTTGGGGCCTCCGACGCAACCATGTGCCGACTTTTCCCCCTCACACTGAACGAGCAAACACACAAGTGGTTCACCTCCAAAGCCCTTCAATCAATTGACTCTTTCGAGCAATTGGGTTAGCTTTTCATGGGGCACTTTGCAGCTATGGCCCCCAGGCCAGAAGGAAAGCAACGACTAGCGAACATCGAACAGGGCGACGATAAGGCCAAGCTTCTGGGCATCGTCGCAGGATTAAAAAAGGGAACCAAGCTCTGGCAGAACGTGACCACCAACTATCCAGCGACCTACTCAGAATTCAGGTCCCGTGCAAGCGACATTATCAACACCATGGAGCTCCTGGCGGCCAGAATGAGAGATGTGGGAAAAAGCACAACACCCAAGTGTTGGAATTTAGAGGCACATAAACACGTAATACATGCGCAGCGGAAATAAATAGTTCACCAACAACGAACAAATAATTGCATAATTAAATACGAGTAAACGTAAATAGAATTCTTACAGCAATTCGTAGATGGATTCCTCAACTATAGTATCCACGTAACAGTCGTTTACTAACTCACACAGATGTGCCAGTGTTGAATCCCCGAGATGAATTTGCTAGGAAAATTCTAACTAAGATATTTTATGGAGAAAATATTAAGTCTTGTATTATAAATTCTCAAGAGCTCATATATATAGGGGAGACCCAACTTAAATCTTAAGCTAACCTGATTAGGAAATAAAATCCTTAATCTTGTAAATTAAATCCCATAGATTTAATTCCCATATATAAAAATCTCTACGGATTTGATTTTCATGTATATCAAATCTCTACGGATTTGATTCCATATATATCAAATCCCATAATAATATTTCATATAGACAAAGTCTAGGATACAAATTTGTATACATACAAATCTCAATTGAGACTCAATTTCACTTTACCTAACCCATCTTTGACCCGCTTGACCGGGTCATCTTAGACCCGCGAATTAATTAATTTCCTAAATTGATTGATTTGTATCTATACACATTTGTACAGTAGACCTACTCTTCCATATATTATTATTAGGAATCATGTTTAATTAAATTTAATTTAATTAAAAATAATAATAATTAATTCTAAATATAATTATTATTATATTCTCCATAAATTAAATATTAATATTCAATATAATATTTAATCAACCAACTATAATTAGTAAACAACTGTTACTTGTTGTGTGACCCATAAGCCCTCATATATCGAGCGATTAGTCAAACTAACGGTCTTAATTGAACCCTAGATAATAAATCAGACATTCTCAATATATGAGGTACGTTGCGAGGAAATGTGCAACTACCTGTAACTTAAACATGGGCTATTACAATAACTTTCTTTCATTCGTGAATACTCGATTAAGTCTTGAACATGATAAAGTGTCTATTAAAATAACTTAATCATATTATCTCTAATCACTAATTGATCATGTATGTCACACTTAACCACAAAGTCTAAGTTGACGTGCACCGGTCGATGACTTAGATCCAATTATGATGAGAAGACGAATATTCTCTCTAAATCAACATTGAGAAATGAATCCTATTCTTGGCTCAACTATCACACACATGCATTTCGTGATGAATCCAATCCAAGCCATATCTACGCATGGAAGGGTACAAGTCATGGTCAAAGTTCATCAATCCACACATGTCGTGCGTATTGACCTCAAGTCAAAGGAGTATCACATCGCTCCCACTAATCGAGACACCTGTAGACATATATTGTGGTATTACATCAAACGGTTTCTCGGATAGGTATATCAATACCTTCTAAGGTATCTGTACATCCATCATGAGATACCTAGTATCTCGTAGTAAGTGATATCTTACTATACTCTCTAAGAGTATGATGCAGATCGCACACCAATCTCAATTGCATCATCAATATCCCATTCTTGATGATCCTTGATCGGAGCTATTTGAGAATCATGCTTAAGTCGTCTGAGTTCTCACAACCTCAATGACAGCAATGACTCATAGGAACACTTGCATGAATAAATGCAAAAATCAAATATAATATTCAAACAAGTGTATTGTCATACATTAATATTGAATGAATTATAATATTAAATCAAACTTTATATCATCGAGTATTACGTCCTTACAATAGATTGTCTCTAGGACACTGACACTAACAATCTCCCACTTGGACTAGAGTCAATCACTTACATGTCTAACCCCTAGACCATCAAATGTCTAGTGTGTACATGAACACTCAATGTTTTGGTGAAATGATCTACCAAATTAAATATGTGGGAATACTTTTTAATTCTATTTCTCCTATCGTTATGATCTCTCGGATCAAATGATAAGTCTAGGTACATGCTTGTATCTGTTTGTTGATCTCAGTTCCTTTGCTTGAGCAATCGCACCAGCATTGTCTCAATATAAATTTATTAGACAATTGGCACTCGGAACTACCCCTAGTTCTCTTAAGAACTATAAAATCTAGACATCCTCAATGAGGCTTGTGATACATCAATGTACTCAGCTTCGATTGTTGAATCTGCGGTCGACTTGCATGGAACTATTCCAACTGACCGCCTCATCATTGAGAGTGAAACGTAACATGATTGTGATTTGTAATCATCACAGTTGAATTGAAAACTTGCGTCAGCATAACTAGTCATTACTAGTTCTGACTGTCCACTATAGACAAGGAAACATTCTTTAATTAGTCTAAGATACTTCAGAATGGTCTTGTCAGCAATCCAGTGAGACTTACCCAGATTCTGTTGGTATCTACCATTGATGCTGACAGCGTAGGCCACGTTTGGCCTAGTGAAAGTCATGGCATACATGGTTGGCCCAATTGCATATTCATATGGGACATCTTTCATGTGCTTGATATAGGCTATGAATTTCTTTTTAGGACTTCAGGTGAAACAGTCAAAAAAAGGAATTTTCATCATTCAGGCAAAGTAGACCAGAGATCTGATTGCTAAGAATGGTGTACAAAATTGCAATGCAGTTAGAATTCCTATGAATACTAACTACAAAATGGATCATGATCCTGAAGGCAAGTCAGTTAACCACACTGATTATAGAGGGATCATTGGATCATTGCTCTATCTCACAGCAAGTAGGCCTGACATTACTTTTGATGTTGGGATATGTGCAAGATACCAAGTCAATCCTAAGGCTAGTCACATGGAAGCTACCAAAAAGATTCTGAGATATCTTAAGGGCACTGTGAATAGAGGATTATGGTATCCAGCTGATGATAACCTTTAATTAGCTGGTTATTCAGATGCTGATTATGGTGGTTGCAGAATTGACAGGAAGTCCACTTCAGGAACTTGTCAATTTCTTGGAAGCAAACTGATATCTTGGTTCTCTAAGAAACAAACTTCAGTTGCAACTAGTACTACTGAAGCAGAATACATGGCTGCAGGGAGTTGTTGTGCATAGATTCTTTGGCTAAGACAACAATTGAGGGATTATAAGATTATAGTCAATGCAGTACCTATATTTTGTGACAATAACAGTGCTATTGCTATTTCATAAAATCCGGTATTGTACACCAGATGAAAACATGTTGACATCAGACATCATTTCATTAGAGACCATGTTGAAAAAAAAGATATCAGGATGGAGAAAATTCATACTGATAAACAAAGGGCTGATATTCTTACTAAGTCTTTAGCTGAGTAAAGATTTCAGGAACTATCAGTAGAATTAGGGATGTTGGATCCTGGTGAGTAAAATTTACTGAAGGGAGAAAGTCTTCAGATGCATGGAGTTATTCAGGAAGGAATAACTCGGGACAAAAATCTCTCAAGATGGATACTGAGACTCAGGATGATTTTTGTCAAGGTCAGTATTCAGTAAGGCTTAAGTATTTAATTAATCCTGAAACAATACTTGGCACATGCATTTAGTCACAGCATTTATTTCAGTCAAGTAATCTTTGGAAATAAATGACAAAAGACCTGAACTTTCAGCGGGAATGTTTGAAAGAATTCTATTGGCTAAAATTTTGGCAGAGAACCGAAGGGTTGCCTCGATTAAAGTGAAACATCATTTTGTCACCCTAATTGCTGCTATTTGCTACACTTATCTGATTATTTGCTATAAATAGCAAATAACTCTCAAGATTATGTTTAATCTCAAATTAAATCTCAACCGTTCATTTCTTTTTCCATCAAAGATTTAATCTTATCCCTTGATCTTCACTTCCCAGATCATATAAATACCCAAGTGTTCTCTTGATCAAACACTTTACACTCTTTGCCATTCAAACGTTCAAACTCTCGAAACCCTTAAACTTCGTACATTCAAAATTCCCAGTTCCTCAAAATCTTACAATGGATTTTCCTAGCTACGCCATGATTAAAGACCTCGCAGAAACAGAGAAATCTTATTTTGAACACGTAGTGGCGATGATCGACAATAAAGCCACCACGGTCGAAGAAGAAGCATTGAATATGCTCTGGTTGGCTCGGTTTGAGAGATTGGTGAGCAACACACCGGATTTGGAGTTATCACAATAGGTTTTGCAATTCGTTGTCAACTTAGGAGAAAAGCACAAGGAACTCTAGTTTCGCAGTTGAGTTTTGGGACATATGCAAAATCAAGAGCAGAGGTTGTGAGTACAAAAGAGGTACGTTTATCACTTGAAGATATTGATGATGTATTCGAGCTTTGCAATAGAGGGGAAGATCATTCTTTATATATGTCTGGAAAAGAACATGAAATTTTGGATAGATTTTCGGAGTCCAAAGTGGAATTGAAGGGGGCGCTGAATAAACGGTGTTTGAAACCAAAATATAGAGTCTTGATTGACATTGTGGCCAAGAGCTTGATGAGCACCTCTGGAAGTCTGGAGCAGGTGAGCCGTAATAATTTGAGGCTCATGGCCGCAATTGAAGATTCTCCGGTGGTGGAATTCAACTGGTTAAAATTTATGGCGGATTGCATACTTCAACAGAACCAAAAGTTGAAATATGCTAAGGGAACATTTACAAAGAATGGGAAGGTGTTGTTTGGCACAAAGATAAGTTTCCTCATTGAAACTTTGCCGAGGGAGAACATGTTTTTGTTATCTGGAGAGGAATTTTCTCGGAACCAAATCATGTTCAGAAAGCCCAAATCACAGAAGAAGAAACCTGCGGTTTCTGAAAGTCCAAGTTCTATGGCACAGGATGAGCCTGAAGAACCTGTGGAACCTGAGGAATCTGACTCTGATCAGGACAACGTGGCCAGTGCTGAAGTGGCTAAGAAGAAGGTGAAGAAGGTGGTTGAGAAACGTCCTGAGGAGACAGAGAAAAGAAAGAAATCTCTTGAGCTGCTAAAAGTGAAAAGAGAGACTGGAGAGAAAAAGAAGGCTCAGGAAGAGCAAAAACGGAAGAAGAAGCGACTCAGAACGATTGGGGAGATGGAGGCAGGAGAGAAATCTCCTTTAGATACTTTGGCTAAAGTGGTCTCCCAGGCCACTGAACAAGAAACCCTTCAGGAGGAAACATTGCATGAAGGAGGATGGAGATGATGTCTTTACTGAGGTACTAGGTACCAGTATCGGCACTGACCGGATTACATGAGAGATCTTCACAGGTTCCCAACAACCTGTTGAAGAAAGCCAAATTTAGATCCCACCCACTCACCCCTCAGAGCCAATAATTTCCATACCTTCAGAGGCTCAGTCTAGCTTTGAAGAGGAGGCCACATGTTCCTGAACTCAGGAAAGGTGAGGCGGAGGAAAGAGAATGGAAGCAGAAGGCTGAACGCTTCATTTTAGATAAGTATCCTGAACTGACTAACTATCCTGATCTTCAGGGTATGTTTTTCAGACTGAAACAACTATGCTGATTGTGAATCAGTCCTTTGCCATGATGCTGAAGATTGGCAACTTCAGGGGTGAAGAATTTTGGGCAGAGGAGGTGGCTAAGATTGATGCTTTTTCAGGACTTGGAAAAAGAAGACTGAGGATCAAACATTCTGAGTTTGATGCCTTAGTGCAGAATAAGCATGCTGAAAGGAAGGTTGTTGACCAACCTGAAGGAGATGTCAGTGGGCAGGACAAGGATGATCAAGGTCCACCTCAAGACAAAAGTGATTAAGACATTCCTGAGGGGAGCAGGAAGGATGTTGAGCCTAAGGATGGAGCAACTGGAAGCCCATCAGGAGCCTGCTGCAACACTGACATAAATTGTTGATATTGGAATTCAGACTGAGACTGAAGAAGAGATTCCAATTCATGTACAACCAGTTGTTGATCTCACTCCTATAATTGAGAAGCTTACCAAGCTCGAGCCCATTGTTGATCAGATTTCTAAGCTTGAGCCTCTGGTTGGAGAAGTGTCAAAGATTGTTGAGACACAGACTTCTCAAAGAAAAGTCATTGAGGCCATTAGCACATCTATGGTATCCACTGATCAGGCAACCTTACTATCCACTTCAATTGATAGTAAATTTACTGAGTTCAGTACAAAATTGGGAGATGTTGCTAAGGAGGTAAAAGATGAAATGGAGAGGAGGTTTGAGCTGAGGTCAAAAATGCTTGAGGATTTTTTTGAAATCCAAGACAAAGGAATTAATTAAGTCTGTTGTGGAAGAGCATGGATAAGAGGAAATCAACCTTTGGTGGTCTTGTTTAAGACACCAGCACAGGGCTGAATGTTTTACCGAGGATTCAGGATGAACACTTCCAGGTGGCTGCTGAAGTTAGGTCCATTGGAAGGAAACAGATGCACATGGACCCTCTCCCAAATCATTGAAGACTATGATGCCAAAAAGGGGGAAAGCTATGACAAACTTGCAGCTTTGCCTCCCTTAGAGAAACAAATCGAACAATTCCCTACTAAAATTCAAACAAGGAGAGAAGAGGAAAGAGCCTAAAGTGATGATTCACCCTGAGGTGGCTATGGAAGTAATTGAACAAAGGGCAAAAAGGCAGAGGGAACATGAAACCAGCAAGTGTGGAGAAGCTCATGGAATCCTGATGCCTCAAAAGATGCCTGAGAAAGTTGTTGCTGCCTTTATGGAAAAACCCCTGAAAACAAAAGCTAAAGCTATTGCCAAACCAGTCAGTAAGAAGCCCACTCAGAGGAAGTTAGTTGTTGAGTTTAAAGAAGAGGAGGAAACTCAGGAGACAACTACTCAGAAAGAAGAAGACTCTGAGGCTGATGAACTTTTCAGAGAAGGATTTGGAGAATATGGTGTATCCTCCAAAAGACTTAACTGGGACTGGCATAATTCTATCAAGATGATTGAAGCTGAGAAGTTAAGGAGAGCTGTTGTTTCTTTGTCAGGATCAGAGATAACCAGAAAAGCAAGGGAAGAAGCTAAGAGGAACAGAGGTGGATTTCAGAGGATGGTTTACAAGAGGAGAGGCACAAAGCCAAGGAAGAGGATGTGGCCTCATGTGGATAAATGGATGCCAATTGAACTGAATGGTAAGTGGAAAACAGCTAAAAGAGAGTTTTTTTTTCAACTATGATATCTTACAGATCTGGCCTCGATCCATATCTGACAGGGATGATGCATTTATTGCCTATCTACTGAAGAACTTCACTGATGAATGCCACAAATGGTTTAATGTGTTTGATACACTAGGTTATCAGTTGAAGGAACCTGGACAGATCAAGTATCCTCCACCAAAGTTCAAGAATGGGATGATCAACTTCGACTTCATTTATGTTGATTTTGTGGACTAGGCTAAATACCTCGAGCTGACAGGAAATGATGCTCAAATTATTCAGAAGAGGGAAGAACTGAAGAAGAGGTACTATGGTATGTTCAACTTGGAGCCTCCCACAGATGAGATTGAATCTGATGATGAATGAAGTAGTTTTATGTTTCAGTAGAGTAAAGATAAACTTCTGTATCTTGTACTCATGTTTTTGTACTTTAATGAAAACACTACTGATTCCTGTTGATCAAAAAGATAATTTCTCATTATCTTACTGATTGTTTGATGTTTGCTATTTACTTGTTCTTACTTGCTATAGGAATTGAAACCTAAATAGATGATAGGTTTATTTCTGTTGTGTTTGCAAGCTTGTAACAAAATGGTTTTGGCATCATCAAAAAGGGGGAAATTGTTGGGAGATGAATTTAATAAAGATTTTGATTAGATCCCAAAACCCCTGAGTATGACATGTTTCAGAACATCTTGGTAGTATAGGATCAAGTTTCAATAGATATTAAGACTCATGATTATCTACACTCTGTATAGTCAGCAGATATAGATTAGGGATAAATAGGTTTGTTTTGATTTTGCCTGAAAGACTCAGTTGTTCCTGAGTAACTCAGAAGAATGCTGAAGACCGAAGTTCCTAAGGAAGAAGAGTCCTGAAGACTGAACATCCTGAAGACCAAAAGATCCTGAAGATTGTTTTGTACTGACCCAAAAAGACCCTGAACAAACTACTTCGAGTTGAATAGTGCTTTGTTCATTCTTAAGTACAAACAAATATAATGTTATACATTCGTGGACATTAAGGAACATATCAGTTCAGTGTGGTTGACCTAAATAGAGCCGTTTTATTTGTCTCTGTTCAAAGGAAGATGTTGGGAAAATTGTAGTTTTGATGGAAGTTCTAAAACAGTTGTAATAGGACCAGTCGAACCTGTTAGTCGACTGATGATGATAGGAGACCAGCTGAACTTGTTAGACAGCTGATGCATTAGACTAGGTCACATATTGAGGGGGAACTGAATATGTATAAGTTCAGATCAGAAGTGAAGATCAGAAACGTAGATCAGAAGTGAAGATCGGAAACGAAGATCAGAAGTGAAGATCAGAAATGAAGATCAGAAGTGAAGATCAGAAACGAAGATCAGAAGCGAAGAACAGAAGACCTGTAGAAGAACATCAGCAGAGTCGATAGGTTGAAGCTAAGACAACCTCATCAGAAGACTCAAGTTTATTGAACAGTTGTATACTGATCAGATGGAGCTAAGTCAGAAATATGATAAGCATATCTAATTATCAAAGATATACGATTGACATCAGACCAGAAGAATGCTAAACTGCTGGCTTTACAATGCGTCGATTCAGTGTACTTGTTAGCCACTAAGAATTCGACACATATGTACGGATCTGGCTATGCAGGAAGGCTAGAAAGGACAAAATTGCACGAAGACGTCATGTCCTTTCTGAGCACGTCAAATCAAGCCTGCGAGCTACCTAAAATAGACCGAAATTCAAATTGCTCTCCAACGGCTAGTTCGATTTTGTGCCTATAAATATGGGATCAAACCTTCATATTAAGGTTACGAAAATTATCATCAAGCTCAAACACTAGCATATTTCCGCACGAAGAACACAAACTCAAGATTTATTCTTAAGTGTTCATCCCATTGTTCTTAACATAGAATACTTATCCTCAAGCCTTAGGCAACATAGAAGATAGGATAGTATTCCAGTTAGAACATCACAAATCTTATACCCAAACAAAAGTTAGGTTAAGTTTGTTATAGCAAGATTTCAGTCTAGGGTTTCTAGATCTGATTTCTGTGATTAGTTGAGTGAGAACTCGCTATGTTGGACTAACACATTAAACTAAGTCCATTTGGTTAAGTTGGTACCCCTGCTGATAGGGAAGAGTGGACGTAGGACAAGTTGTCCGAACCACTATAAATTTGTGTGCCTTTACTTTGCTTTACACCTATCTGCACACTACTCTTTGTTATCTGCATGCATATTCTGTACCTGGATCAGACTAGCATCAAGCTTTTGATCTGATCAGTTTGACACCTTTTTCATCTGGTCTGAACCAGATTGGTCAGAATCTTTATTTGAGTAAAACTGGTTTTCACACAGGTTAACTAATCTTCCGCACCATCAGTTAAACTGATAGACGCCAAACTGATCTGTTTGATAGATCAGTAAGTCGGATTTCAGTCCATACTGATTCACTCTGCACTCTGATCGGGATTACTTGCTCACACACCTGATCCACAAAAAAGTTTTGGAAGTCTATTCACCCCTCCCCTCTAGACTTCCACCGTCACTGAAATCCATTCGGGACCTACAAGTGGTATCAGAGCAGTGGTTCTTCCGACCACTGGTTTTGAATATCATCTGTTCTTGAGGAAGAACCTTTGTGGTCACTTGAACTGATCTTTGAAAAACCATTTTTAAAACTCATATTATTCAAAATCACCACAAGCATGGATAACACTTCAGGTATGCTTCATAATTTACCCATGTTTTTTGTTGATGAGTATGCAGATTGGCCTATAGACACGAGAGACCATCTGGGAGTAATAAGCAACAAAATGGATGAGATTATTGAGATAGGACCGATTATCATCTATCATTATAACCTAGTTGAAGCAGGAGAAGGAGATCCTACTCAACCAGTTGGAGCAAGAATCAGAAAGAGTCCCTCTCTGATGGATGCACATGAGAGGAAATTGTCTAATCTGGATACTGTTGGGAGACATCTCATCATGAAAACTATGGATGCTACTACACGAGAGAAAGTGAAGTACCTGAAGACAGCTAAGGAAGTTTAGATACACTTGCTGAAATCTGCAGAGGAAATGAACAAATTAAGGACATCAGATTGCAAGCTGAGCTGGTGGTATTTGAGAAACTCAAGATGCTGCCAAATGAAAAAGTTGATCAATTTGATGGAAGGATCACTCGAGGAGTCAATCGACTTCGTGATCTAGGACGAGTAATGTCAAATAAGGATATCAACTACAAGATTCTCATATCGTTGACCAAGAAATGGGATACAAAGGTGACTATGATTAAGGATTGTCAAGATATTGCTACCATGAAGCCAAATGATCTAATCTTCAGTTTGAAAGCCCATGAGTTCGACCTGATTGAGAGAGGAAAAAGATCAGATGATGTCTCTGCTGAAGCTGCTGCAAACTCAACAAAATATGTTGCATTCCAGGCAACCAGTAGCAGTTCACGAATTGTTGAACCAGTTGGAAACATCATCAACCATGGCTGAACAGATTGCACTTCTAATGAGAAAACTTGAATGAACAAATGTTCAGATGGGCGAGTACAAAAAGTTTTATGACGACTATCGACGAAGCAGAGGAAGAGATCGAAGATCTTCTGACAGGTCATAAGAAAGGTATCGATCTTCAGATGATAGGGATAACAGAAGAGATGACCGAAAAGATGATCATAGAGATGAAAGGAAAGATGATCGTAGAGAGGATCGCAGAGAGAACAGAAGAGATGAGAGATCAGATAAGAGAGGTTATGATTACAAACAAGGTGGAAAGTCTCTTGACATATCATACCAAAGAAATGATTCACCTAACAGAGGAAATTCTAGAGACTCAAGGGTTTTCTACAACTGTTAGAAACCAGGTCACTACAAAGGTCTTTGATTGCCCGAGGCGACCCCCCAAAGAGACAGAGGAAAAGCGGAACAGAAGAGAACAAAGGTTCCGAGACAGAAAATCAATGGTTGTCGACACATCTAGCATTGATGATTCTTATCTACCTTCAGATGACTCAGGCTACTCATCTGTTGAAGATTTATGTCTGATCACCACAATTGATGATGTCGATGATATGAACTTCTCATCTGATGAAGACATCTATTTCATGGCCAGAGAAACTTACCAATTTGAGGTAATCTCTAAACCTTCTGTGGTTCCTTGTTCTACACCTGTTGTGCTTAGCACATCTGTTGGAGAGATTAACCTGCAGGTCTATAATGACCAATTGCTTGATGATCTCTCTAATGTAATAGATACTTATACACGAGTGGAAGTTGAGAACGATAACCTAGGAAATTTGAGAATATTCGGCTTGACAATGATATTAAGGCAAGTAAAAGCGGTTGAACTAAAATCAACCAAACAAATGAGACATTTCGGAAGATGACTAAAGAATTGGAGTTTATGGAAAAGTTAGTACTCTTGATCAAGATCCTTAAAGGAAAGCCCGATTAAGGAACAATTGACTCTCAATGAACGACAAATTTTGGAGAACTCAAAGTCCTTTGAATTTTAAGTTTGATGAACTCTTCCGAATGCATGAGAATCTTAAAATTATCGAGGGACGGTTTTGCGTAAGAAAATAGAGGTTTTCACAAAATCATCTAAATTCGTTGTTCAAGATCCGAACAACTATTTTTGTACTTTGACTTAATTGATAAGAAGGGAATTGGGTATGAGAACCCATACGGATCCTCAAAAGCCCCGTCGATTCACATCGGAAAAAGTGTAACCAAATGGCAATTAATTCGGGAATAATCATTAAAGATGAAAGTTTTTCGATCAAGATACGAAAAGTCAAATTTGTATCGGATAAAGGGAAAATCGGTGAAAAGGGATAATTAATTTGAAAAGGTCGGATTAGAAAGGGAATTCAAAAATGTACCCCAACTAATCGGACATCGGTAAGAAAAAAAGAAAAGAATCAAGAAAAGAGACCTCGACCGGATTAAAGTAGGCCTCGATGCGGTGTTGGGAAAATGGAAAGTATGCTTTTTACTTTGTATAATCAAAATCTGATCAAACTTATTTCTTTGAAATAAATTGTTTATCAGCGATGCTTTAAATAAGAATGTTACATATATTTCTTGCATAAGATCTATAAATTTCAAGAAACGAACAAGGATTAAGGAAAATACTTGTGGTGCAACATAAGTTCTTTTGGTTAGTCTAAGCCCCTCATTATGGACCATAAACTCATAGAATTCTATGATCGTGGGATTTACGTGAATTAATTATATGCATGATTTGTTGTTGGATTATTATTTGAATTAATATAGGATTAATTCATGCTAGTAATAATTATAAGAATTAAATTTGTATTTAAATATTCACCCCAAATAGATTTGTGCAAATTATTTCTCAACATCTGGACCATCTCATAAGGGACAGTACCAACTGAAGTCAACTCAATCCAAGTTGCCTAACAAGCAAGCTAAGGGTAAACTGTTAAGTTCATCTATGCCAGAAAGATATGAATCTTTTAATGGTAGCAGTCGTACCTACCCTTACAATCAGAAACCTAGGGCTGCTGCACCTGAGCCCCACTGAATTAAAAGAAGACAAGTATCAATGAAAAATCCCAAGTCTTCTGATTCATCCAAGGCTCACACTAATAATCATACTGATCAGATTGCATATGAAGAAACGTATGATTATGTAGATATTTATGGGAGACAAATCAAGCCTTCTGTGTTCAACAAAGGTGCCAAATTTGTTTGGATTCCGAAAGGTACTTCTAACCCCCCAGGACCCGATTCTACTGGGGTACCTAAAATCTTATTTGCTCGCAGGCTCGAGTGGGACTGGCTAATAAAGGAGGTGTACAAGCAACTATCTGGTACATAGATAGTGGATGTTCAAGGCACATGACTGGAAGTCAACATCTCCTCAGCAATTACATTGAGAAACAATGCCCACGAGTTCTCTTTGGGGACGACAACTTTGGTTTTACCATAGGAGTTGGAACCTTAGTGAACGATGATGTACATGTTACATGTGTTTCATATGTTGACGGCTTAAGGAACAACCTATTATTTGTATCTCAGTTCTACGACAACGGATTCAGTGTTGAGTTCTCATCAGATCAATGCACAATCAAAAATCGAGTGACTCATGTGTGTTGGGAAAATCGGGGTGCCCAGATCTATTCGAGGTGATTATTTAAATACATATTTAAATTGAACAGTTAATTACTAACATGAATTAATCATAAATCAATTCAACATAATAATTAAACAACATGCGTACACATAATTCACGAAAATTCTAAACATGCGGAACTAGGAATTACGGAATTACTAACCTCTTGAAGAATCAAACGGATGAATCAACCCAAGATCCTTCCCAAATATATCCCCAAAGTCCATGAACGCTATCCGCTGGGAAGATTTCAACGAACGATTTTAATGGGAGAGAAATTAAATATTTTGCTACCACCTTTGTGGATTTCTAATATTTCCAACACATGAAATTACACTTGGGAATGAAGAGCTCATCCCCCATAAATAGGGAGGAGGGGGGCGAAAATTAGGGTTGAAAAAATAAGGAAGAAAATCATTTCTTGGTCTCCAAGAAATCTTGAATATATCTTCTATATTCTTTTCTCCTTAATTAAATTTTCCATAAAAAATTATTTCCCCTCTTCTACCTATGATTTTCGAAAATTACAAGCCTAAAGGAGTCAAGATTTGACTTCTTGAATTTATGGGATAATTATGTATTCCTACAATAATTATCTCTTTCCATAAAATATCTACAAGAAAATTAAGACAATCTTTTCTTCCTTTTTGGCCACAAATTTTCGAAAATATCTCTTGGAAATATAGCAAGAATATTTTCTTCTCTCTCTCATTAATTGGACTTTATTTTGGCTATTTGGGGGGCCTTTAGGAGAGTTAAGATTGGACCTTCAATGGACTATGAAGCTTTAATATTTTGGGCCAAATATTATTCAAGTCTATTAATATTAATTTACTCCACTATAAAATTAATATTGAACTATCCATCTTAACCCATATACGATTTCACATGTAACATGGCTCCGGTCATTATTTCGCTTTTAAGATTATCTTAGTCCATTAATTAATTAATAACATGAACAAGTTTTATATTAATTAATATTTTTTCTTGGAGTGCGTTTCAACATTATTATATGGGAAATAAATTTCCACTTGCAAATTAATGATAAAGGATAAGCTCACCAAGGGGACAAATCAACAAATACTTGCACTTTCGATTATATTAAATGTCCGCAATCGTCATGTAATTAATAATATTGCCCAACATATAAGGTATCGAATCGCATTGACTCTCTTCCCATCATAAGTCAAAGCAATAGTTATTAATTTCACACGATCCTATTTAAGGGACGGAGATTAAGAAACAATGCACCACTGAGGTCTAATTCTTGTATATTGATGCGAAGAATTTGTCCTCCCCAGAGGTCCTCATTCAGCGCACCTAAATGCACTAGTGTAATCGCTTGGTCAAGACAGGCCAATCTGGGTCTCACACTTCAACCGTTCATGATGGTTCGTTCATTTCCATATGGGTTGTGAATTTGTACTTAACTACGAGGGCTGTTAATTTGATCTTCAGTGATCGGGTATCACCAAATTAACTAAAATGTAATACGTACTGTCTTATTAAACGGGTTTGCAATAAATATATATAACATTCATTCATATTAAATGCAACAGTGATTGAATAATTTATTTCAGTAAATAAATAAGAAACTTCAGTTTGGTTATACAAAGTAAAAACATACTTTTCAGTATAACCCCAACAATCTCCCACTTATACTCAAAGTCTGCGTTTAAGTATACTGCAGCATGTCTCGTGTTCTATGTGACATCTAATATCACCCTACACGAACCTAATAATATTTCCCACTTATACTCAAAGCAGATTGGCAACGTCTTTGATACCCATTCCTTTCACAATTCTCTCGAATGTACTCTGAGGCAGACCCTTTGTGAATAGATCTGCTTGGTTGTCTTCCGATGCAATCTTAGCCACCTCAATGTCTCCTCTCTTAACGATTTCTCGTATGAGATGATATTTTCTTTCAATGTGTTTGATGGCCTTGTGGGCTCTCGTTTCCCTCGAATTTAAAACTGCTCCAGCTTTATCACAGTAAATCGTGATCGTGCTGGGCAAATTCAGGACAACGTCCAAGTCCACTAGGAAGTTTTTGAGCCAAACCGCTTCCATCGCTGCTTCACAAGCAGCGACGTACTCGGCTTCCATGGTGGAATCAATGATGCATTTTTGCTTTACGTTTCTCCATGTCATGGCTCCTCCCCCCATGCAAAACACACTACCCGAGGTAGACTTTCTGGAGTCAACATCTGATTGGAAATCCGAGTTCGTGTAACCGATGGGGTTTAGACTGTCTGACTTGTAAACTAACATTATGTCCCGTGTCCTTTTCAGGTACTTCAGAATGTTTTTTACTGCAGTCCAATATTCTTTCCTAGGGTTGCTTTGATATCTTGCCACCATGCCTACGGCAAAGTAGATATCTGGTCTCGTACACAGCATTGCATACATGAGGCTTCCCACAGCCGAAGCATAAGGGATGCCCTTCATGTCATCTATCTCTTTTTGTGTCTTGGGACACATCTCTTTGGATAGATGGATTTCGTGTCTGTAGGGCACAAAGCCTTTCTTGGAATCCTGCATGCTGAAGTGCTTCAAAATAGTATCTATGTATGAGGCTTGCGAAAGCCCGATCATTCTTTTCCTGCGATCTCGAGTGATCTAGATCCCTAGGATGTGACCGGCTTCCCCTAAGTCCTTCATATCAAACTGTTTTGACAGTCATGCCCTTACGTCTGATAACACCTTTACATCGTTTCTGATGAGCAGAATGTCTTCCACGTATAGTACCAAAAATACCAATGTAGTTCCGTCACGCTTTTTATAGACACTACTTTCAAATTCATTTTGATCGAATCCGTAGGACTTTATAACTTGATCAAAACACTGATTCCAAGCTCGGGATGCTTGCTTCAGTCCATAAATGGACTTCCTGAGCTTAAAAACCAGATGCTCTTGACCTTTTTCAATGAAGCCTTTGGGTTGTTGCATATAGATTTCTTCGTCAAGATTTCCATTTAGGAAAGTTGTCTTGACGTCCATTTGCCAGATCTCAAAATTTAGATGC
This sequence comes from Stenogyne calaminthoides, assembly GCA_037126765.1. NCBI lineage: Eukaryota > Viridiplantae > Streptophyta > Magnoliopsida > Lamiales > Lamiaceae > Stenogyne > Stenogyne calaminthoides. Next base: position 4,185,303 of record JBBCBC010000024.1, on the reverse strand, counting down.
GCAGCAATCGACAAGAGAATGCGGATGGACTTGAGCATGGCTACGGGCGAAAAAGTTCCCTCATAATCGATCCCTTCTTTCTGAGTGTACCCTTTTGCCACAAGTCTTGCTTTGAATGTTTCAACCCTTCCGTCCGGTCCCCTTTTTCTCTTGTATACCCACTTGCATCCGATGGGTTTTACCCCATCAAGTGGTTCGACTAGCTCCCACACCTTGTTGTGATCCATTGAACTCATCTCGGCTTCCATTGTTGTTTGCCAAGATTGAGCATCTTTGTCTTGGATCGCCTCGTTGTAGGACCATGGATCTGATTCTTCTGCGGAGATCAAGTCTGATGACTCTCCGATCCCCAAGAATCTCTAAGGTTGTCTGATAACCCTCCCACTACGACGAGGTTCCGGTTGTGTAGGTGTGACGTTTGGTATGTCATTTTGGACAGTTGGCAATGGAGTCGGGCCCCTAAGTTTTTCTAAGGTAATTTCACTTCTAGGCTTTCGACTGTTCATATAGTCTTCTTCCAAAAATCTAAAGTGAGTACTGATTACCACCTTTTGATCTTTGAGACCATAGAACATGCATCCTTTAGTTCCTTCGGGGTACCCTATGAACATCCTTAATTCCGAACATGCATCCAATTTACCGGCTTCCTTGTCTAGCACTTATGCTGGACACCCCCAGATCCTGATGTGTCCTAAACTGGGCTTGCGCCCCATCCACAATTCTCTCGAGGTTTTAGGTACAGATTTGGATAGCACTATGTTCAGAATATAAGTCATTGTTTCTAATGCGTAACCCCAGAATGATTTTGGTAAATCCGCATAACTCATCATTGACCTTACCATTTCTAAAAGTGTTCTATTCCTTCGTTCTGCAACCCCGTTTTGTTGAGGGGTACAGGGTGCAGTCAACTGGGATGCAATCCCCACTTCCGATAGGTAGTTCAAAAATTCATCACTGAGGTATTCGCCTCCACGATCAGATCGTAGAAACTTGATACTTTTTCCCTTATGTTTCTCTGCTTGAGCCTTAAATTCTTTGAATTTATCAAAGGTCTCAGATTTATGCTTCATTAGGAAAATGTATTCGTAGCGTGAGTAATCATCGATTAAAGTAACGAAATACTCGTAGCCACCTCTAGCTTTGATTTGCATTGGACCACACACATCGGCGTGAACGACTTCTAACACTTCTTTAGCTCTAAGCCCCTTGGCTCCAAATGTCCTCTTGGTCATTTTACCTTCCAAGCACGATTCGCAAGTCGGAAATGACTCAATTTGGAGAAACCCCAAAGAACCATCTTTCACCAACCTTTGAATCCTTTTCGGGTTAATATGACCTAATCTTAGGTGCCAAAGAAGTGTCTCGTTCACGTCAGCCGAGCGCTTTTGTTTACAAGAAATAGTAGATGTGTTATAGGATGCATTTTGTGAGTGATGTGCATAGGTAATAATATAGAGATTATTCCTTAAAGTTCCACGACAGATAATCACATCGTTACAAAAAACAGTAACATCTTTATTAAAACGAACAGAATATCCATCGTTAAATAACTTAGAAATAGAAATAAGGTTTTTCCAAAAAACAGGAACATAAAGAACATCTCTTAAAATTAACTTCTTGTCTCCAAAAGACAGGTGCACATCTCCCACTGCTTCAGCTGCCACTCTCGTAGCATCGCCTAGCGTGATGAGGATTTCACTCCCACTAAGTTGTCGTGAAGCAAACATGATCAATGGATTCCGTATCAACTACCCACGAATGAGAAGTGTACGATGCCAAACAGGTTTCAACAACTAGTGTGTGAGAATTACATTTCTTTCCATTCCTTTTGGGATTGGAACAGCCAACCTCCATTGTCCTTTACCGCAGTTGAAGCACTTGCCCTCTAGATTTCATTGACACTACCAGCATCCCTCATCTTACCATTGTCCTTGGCAACAGTTGAGTTTGATTGCTTATGGCTTTTGGTCCTATTTTTCTTGCCTTCCCTTGACCTAGAAGATGAAGATGGACCTCTTGTCGTTAAGGCATGAGTTTTTGTGCCCCATCAACTTCTCTGCCGCGACCAAAGCTTGCAACAAATCAGCTAGCGAAGCCAAAGTGCTCAAAAACTTTTAGGCAGGGAGTGGAGTAGCAAATTGATCTGGGTCCTAGATCATAATCTACACCCAGATCCTCAAGTTTGTTCAGATGGGCCATTAATTTTGAGGACGTAATCCCTTACGGGGTTGTCCTCCACCATTTTCAACGACAACATCTCTCGCATGGTGATCTGACGAGCCCCGCACTTTCGACTCGTCAGTTGGCTCATCTGAATTTTTGGTATGTCAAGAATCCACTTGTGCTCTTGTGCAGTCAGGACAATTATAATTTTTCATTTCCAATCAACAAAGTTTTCTCCGATGAGTTGGTTTTCTTTCAGTATATCGAACAGTGGATTAAAAGGTTACGACATATTGAACTGAAATAAACATATATTTTGTATCAATATCCAGATCAACACAAAATTACACCACACAATTCGATCACATGATTCATATTAAAATCTCAAAAAAAATATGATCATGCATCAGCCAACATCTCAAAACATATTTAAATGAGCCTCGTGGGAGGGTCATCATTTAAATCACATTCAAGCAGGTTACAAACAAGAACAGTTACAAACCTTTAATTTAAAAAATTAATAGTCGGCTCCCACTTAACCAATATAAAATTGACAGGGACTTCAGAGAAGTATATAAATATCAATTTTATACCTAAGTAATAGCCATGATTAAATACAGAATTATTACTTCGCTTTGATCGAGCCTCGTTGGAGGGTCATCGTCGCCACTAATAATAATTCACAATCATCATTTTGGAAATTTATTCATGTGAAAGCTATCTTTTGACCGTCCCATATGGGAATTTCTCCAAAAGATTTCACAAATAAATATATCATGGAGGTCAAAATTAATTTTTGTCAAAACAAATTAATTATCATAACATACTTAGTAATTTTTGAATTTGAGATTTTTCGTTGAGCAATTCTCATGCAAACACATTTAAACAAATTAAATAAAGCACAAGAAAATACGGCAACAATAAATCAATCAAGCGGTAAAATAAACACATTGGGCACAAATTATCCAAGTATCATGGTTTGATTTTCTTTGGCTTGATTTTGAAGAAACATCGCTTGAATTTCTCCCACTCGTTCATCTCGAAGCGAACTCCGTTTTAAACGGCACGCCAAGCGGCTTCCATGATCGGGATCCTTGCATTCGCCGGCCGCTTAGGCGATCTGGCGCCCGTCTTTAGGAGCGGCCAGCATCGCCCGCCACGGCTCTCGGCGACCTCGGCCACCTCTCGCCCGTGCGCCCATCGCGCGCCCATGCCTGGCTCGGGGGCGATCTCGCCCGGGCATAGTGCTAGGCCCGATCGTAATTTGGCGTTGTCAGCGTAATGGCGGTGCCTCCCTTAACAAGTTTTGCCGCACAAGCGTCACGCCGCCTACGCGGTTCGGATCCATTTTAATTCCCTTCGTCTCCATCTTTGTCTTCGATCAGGTTACAATTTATTTAACGAAAAATAAATACCTTAAATCTAGACTAGTCTATTATATTGAACAAATCAAATAGACTAATCTACTCGTGAATTTTCTCACGAGAAAAACAAATCTGAACGAGTCGAATTAAAAACCATTCATTCATACGCATGAAAATAAATACATTAAATACCATGACAATTGGATACCTTCAAAATAGATCTAGCAATTCTACTATCCAATTTCAATTTAATGTTCAACAATTTAAATAACAATTTAAAAAATCAGAGCTCGAAACCAGAGCTCTGATACCAGTTGATGGGAAATTGGGGTGCCCGGATCTATTCGAGGCGATTATTTAAATACATATTTAAATTAAAGAGTTAATTACTAACATGAATTAATCCTAAATCAATTCAACGTAATAATAAACAACATGCGTACACATAATCCACGTAAATCCTAAACATGCGGAACTAGGAGTTACGGAATTACTAACCTCTTGAAGAATCAAACGGATGAATCAACCCAAGAGCCTTCCCAAATATATCCCCAAAGTCCACGTGCGTTATCCGGTGGGAAGATTTCAACGAACAATTTTAATGGGAGAGAATAAAATATTTTGCTACCACCTTTGTGGATTTCTAATATTTCCAACACATGGAATTGCACTTGGGAATGAAGAGCTCATCCCCTATAAATAGGGAGGAGGGGGCAAAAATTAGGGCTTAGGAAATAAGGAAGAAAATCTTTTCTTGGTCTCCAAGAAATCTTGAATATATCTCCTATATTCTTTTCTCCTTAATTAATTTTTCCATAAAAAAATATTTCCCCTCTTCTACCTATGATTTTCAAAAATTACAAGCCTAAAGGAGTCAAGATTTGACTTCTTGAATTTATGGGATAATTATGTATTCCTACAATAATTATCTCTTTCCATAAAATATCTACAAGAAAATCAAAACAATCTTTTTTTCCTTTTTGGCCACAAATTTTCAAAAATATCTCTTGGAAATATAGCAAGAATATTTTCTCCTCTCTCTCATTAATTGGACTTTATTTTGGGCTATTTGGGGGGCCTTTAGGAGAGTTAAGATTGGACCTTCAATAGACTATGAAGCTTTAATATTTTGGGCCAAATATTATTCAAGTCCATTAATATTAATTTACTCCACTATAAAATTAATATTGAACTATCCATCTTAACACATATTACGATTTCACATATAACATGGCTCCCGGTCATTATTTCCCGCGTTTAAGATTATCTTAGTCCATAAATTAATTAAGCCACTGAACAAGCTTTATATTAATTAATATATTTGTCCTAGGAGTAAAGACAGCTCAACATTATTATTCATGCAGAAAATAAATTTCCACTTGCAACATTTGGCATGATAAAGGATATGAGCCCACCAAGGGGACAAATCAAGCAAGACGTACTTGCACGCGATTCTCCGTATTAAATGTCAGCAATCGTCATGTAATTAATAATATTGCCCAAGATATAAGGTATCAAATCGCATTGACTCTCTTCCCATCATAAGTCAAAGCAATAGTTATTAATTTCACACGATCCTATTTAAGGGACGGAGATTAAGAAACAACGCACCACTGAGGTCTAATTCTTGTATATTCAGTACCGAAGAATTTGTCCTCCTGTAGTTCCTCATTCAGCGCACCTAAATGCGCTAGTATGATTCCTTGGTCAAGACAGGCCAATCTGGGTCTCACACTTCAACCATTCATGATGGTTCGTTTATTTCCATCTGGGTTGTGAATTTGTACTTAATTACGAGGGCTGTTAATTTGATCTTCAGTGATCGGGTATCACCAAATTAACTACAACGTAATACGTACTATCTTATTGAACGGGTTTGCAATAAACATGTATAACATTCATTCATATTTAATGCAACAGTGATTAAATATTTATTTCAGCAAATAAATAAGAAACTTCAGTTTGGTTATACAAAGTAAAAGCATACTTTTCAATATAACCCCAACAACGTCTGGGATGAATCATGATCTGCCCAAATTCTCTGTCGACGAGTACGCCGACTGGTCTCTCGACACGAGTGACCATCTGGGAGTCATCAGCAACAGAATAAGGGAGATTCTTGAGATAGGACCCATCATTATCTATCATTATAATCCAGCTGAAGGTGGAGATCCAACGCAACCAGTTGGAGCAAGAATCAGAAAGAGTCCTTCGCTGATGGATGCAGAAGAGAGGAAATTGTCCAACTTGGATACGGTGGCCAGGCATCTGATCATGAAGACTGTGGACTCTACCACAGGTGAGAAGGTCAAATATTTGAAGACTGCTAAGGAAGTATGGGATACCCTTGCTGAAATTTGCAAAGGTAATGATCTGATTAAGGATAACAGATTGCAAGATGAACTGGTAAACTTTGAGAAATTGAAGATGTTACCAAACGAGACGATTGATCAACTTGATGGAAGAATTACTCGAGGAGTCAACAGACTGCGTGATTTAGACCGAGTAATGTCAGATAAGGATATCAACTACAAGATTCAGAGATCACTGACAAAGAAATGGAATACTAAAGTAACAGTGATCAAAGATTATCAAGATATTGGAACCATGAAGCCGAACGATCTGTTCTTCATCTTGAAAGCACATGAATTTGATCTCATTGAAAGAGGCAAAGAATCAGATGATGTTCCTTCTGAAGCTACCACAAACTCTACAAAAACTATTGCATTTCAGGCAACCAGTAGCAGTTCGCGATCTGTTGAACCAATGGAAAACATCATCAGCAAAGATAAACAGATTGCTCTGCTGACTAGAAAGCTTGAACGATCAAACGTTCAAATGGGAAAGTACAGAAAGTTCTACAAAGACTATAGTCAAAGTAGAGGAAGAGATAGGAGATCTACTGATAGATCACCAGAACGAAATCATTCTGATGACAGAAGAGACGATCGAAGAGAAGATCGTAGAGATGACCAAAGAGATGACAGAATGGATGATGGAAGGGATGATCGCAAAGAAGATAGACGTGGTGACAAATTAGAAAGAAGGAGTTATGATTACAAGCAAGGTGGAAAGTCACCTGACAGATCTTATTGAAGAAATGATTCACCTAATAGGAGAGGATCTGGAGAATCTGGAACTTGCTTCAATTGCCACAAACAAGGTCACTACAGCACAGACTGCCCCGACCTGACTCCTAAAGAAAGAGAAGAGAAGCGAAACAGAAGAGAGCAACGATATAGAGACAGAAAGCTATGATAGTAGACACATCTGGTATTGATTACTCTTACCTGCCATCAGATGACTCTGGATACTCATCTGTTGAAGATTTCTGTCTGATAACCAACACAGATGATGTCAACGATCTAAACTTCTCATCTGATGATTACATATGTCTGATTGGCCAGAGAATCTGATCAATTTGAGGTACTCTCTAAAACTTCTATGATTTCTTGTTCCACACCTGCTGTGCTGAGCACATCTGCTGGAGAGATTAACCTGCAGGTCTATAATGACCAATTGATTGATGATCTCTCTAATGCAATAGATACTTATACAAGAGTGGAAGTTGAGAATGATAACCTAAGGGCAGAGAATGCCCGGCTTGTAAAAGAATGCAAGGAAAGTAGATCTGCTGAACATAAATTGATTGAAACTGTTCAGAAGATGACCATAGAACTGGATGTTCTAATTGTTGGCTCTTCTAATCAAGGAAAATTGATTAATGAACAGCAAGCTACCAATCTAAAACAAGCAGGAGATCTCAAAGTCCTCAGGCTAAATTTAATGAACTCTTCCGAATGCATGAGAATCTAAAAGCCATTGAGGACAGTTTGCGTATGAAAATAGAGGTTTTCACGAAATCATCTAAAACTGTTAAGAATTTGAACAACTATTTTTGTGCGTCAACTGATAAGAAGGGAGTTGGGTATGAGAACCCTTCTGGATCCTCAAAAGTCTCGTCTGGTTCACATCAGAAAAGTGTAACCAAACGAGTTTCTGATAAAGATACAAACTATACCAAATTTGTATCATATAAGGGAAAAGGACCAGCTGATCAGGCAAGGCGAGTGCCGGATCAGAAAGGGAACAGAAATGGACCCCAACTGATCAGAAACCAGCTAAGGAATCAACAGAAGAATCGTGTTCTTCTGAAGAGACCTCAGCCTGGACCATCTCGCAACGGACAGTCCTAGCTGAAGTCGACTCAGTCCAAGCTGCCTAACCAGCAAGCTAAGGGTAAACTGATCAAGCCATCTGTGCAGAAAAGAAACGAATCTTTTGATGGTAGCAGTCGTACCTACCCTTACAATCAGAAACCTAGGTCTACTGCACCTGAGCCCTACTAGATTAAAAGAATACCAATTAACAAGAAAAATCTCAAGTCTTCTGATTCATCCAAGCCTCACACTGATAATCATACTGATCAAAACGCACATGATGAGATGTATGATTATGTAGATGTGTATGGGAGACAAATAAGGTCTTCTGATCTTGATGATTACAACAGAAACGCCTTGTTTGTCTGGATTGCGAAAGGTACAGCTAACCCCCCAGGACCCAAGTCTACTGGGGTACCTTAAATCTGATTTGGTCGCAGGTTCGCATTGGATTGGCCAATAAAGATGGTGTACAAGCAACTATCTGGTACATTGATAGTGGATGCTCAAGGCACATGACTGGAAGTCAACATCTTCTCAGCAATTACATTGAGAAACCAGGCCCACGAGTTCTCTTTGGTGATGACAAATTTGGTTTTACCAGAGGAGTTGGAACCTTAGTGAATGATGATGTACATGTTACAGGTATTTCGTATGTTGATGGCTTAAGGCACAACATGTTATCTATGTCACAATTTTGCGACAACGGTTTTAGTGTTGAGTTCTCGACAGAGAAATGCACAATCAGAAATCGAGTTACTCAGCAGATCCTGCTAATTGGCTCAAGAAAATGAACCATCTACACTGCAGAATGGGACAGTTGTCCAAGAAATGCATGCTTGATTGTTAAGAGTACCAAAAGCGACAGTTGGCTCTGGCACAAGAGAATGAGTCATCTGAACTTTAAGACTCTTAACAAGATAGCATGGATGTCCTTGGTTGAAGGTCTCCCGAATGAAGTTTTCTCTAAGGATTAGACATGTGCAGCATGTTAGAAGGGAAAACAAGTCAAGGCTTCATTCAAAGCGATTCCTTCTCCTCCATCCAGCAGAGTATTGCAACTGCTCCATATGGATTTATTTGGACTAGTTACGCCTCTTAGTTTCAGCGGATGCAAATACACTCTGGTGGTCATGGATGATTACTCCAAATTCACCTGGGTTGTATTCTTGTATAAGAAGAATGAAACTACAACAAAGATACCTGAACTTCTCAAGAAGATTAAAGAATGAAAAAAGGTCTCAAAGATAGTGAAAATCGATCGGATAAAGGGCGTAATTCTTGAACCAGTTTATATCTGATTTTTGCTCTGAATTTGGTATACAACATGAGACATCAGATGCCAGAACACCACAATAAAATGGCATAGCAGAAAGGAGAAACAGAACACTCAAAGAAGTTGTTCGCACCATATTAGCTGAACATGTAACACCAAATCGTTTTCAGGCAAGAAAGCAATCAACATCAAGATGTCATACCCGTAAGCGGATGTTACGTGACTAAGATTCACTTCAAAACACCTTATGAACTATGGAAGGGTAGAAAACCTCGAGTTTCCTACTTTCATTTGTTTGGGTGCAAGTGTTTCATTCACAACAATGGGAAGAGTCAGTTAAGAACCTTCAATGCTAAGTCAGATGAGGGTATATTCTTAGTATATTCCTTAACCAGCAAAGCATTTAGGGTTTTCAACAAACAAACCCTATTTTTGGAAGAAACACCTCATGTGGTCTTTGATAAGTCAACATCTGATCAGGAGAAATATGCCGCAGAACAAGTCGTACCCGATAGACCACAAACACTAAAAATGAATCAGTTGAGGCTCAAGGGAAAGGATTCAAAACAAATCACTGTGTATATTCCCAACTTTGACCTTGATGATTCACCAGGTCAGTCAGACCCTAAGGTACGTACAACTGTCAATGAAGATGGTGGTACAGCTGAGACAGTAACAACTGAACCATCCAGTTCAGGGGGAACACCAGATAATCAGGTAGATATGCAGCAATATGAGATGATTCAAACATCTGCTGAAATCTATCCCTATCAGGTAGACCTAACTAACGTCCCTATACAAGTTTCTAGTGATTATATTATAGATAATGATGATGAAGAAGATCTCCAAGATGAAGTTACTCAAGCAAAGAAAATTTGGTTAAGAGATCATCCAACTTATCAAATTATAGGAGATCCAAGCAATAGGGTTAAGACTAGACATCAAATTGGTGAGAGTGAAATGTACTGTTGTTATCTATCTCTCAAGGAACCCCTAATCATTGAAGAAGCACTTGAAGATGCAAACTGAATTCTAGCCATGCAAGAAGAACTAGAGCAGTTTGAGAGGAATCAAGTTTGGGAGCTTGTAGACAGACCAACTCACCAAAGTGTTATTAGAACCAGATGGGTCTTCAAGAACAAGAAAGATGAGAACAATGTGATAACCATAAATAAGGCAAGACTGGTTGCAAATGGGTATTCACAATCAGAATGGATTGATTATGATGAGACCTACGCACCTGTTGCTCGCTTAGAAGCCATTCCGTTGTTTTTGGCTTATGCTGCTCAATTGGGATTCACTGTGTATCAGATGGACGTAAAGAGTGTGTTTTTAAACGAAATACTAGTTGAAGAGGTGTATGTTAAACAACCTCCTGACTTTGAAATGAATAATTAGGTATATCGTTTAAAGAAGGCTCTTTATGGCCTGAAACAGGCTCCCAGAGCTTGGTATGATACACTGTCCCAGTTCTTGGAAGAAAATGGTTTCACTAAGGGACTGATTGATAGGACCTTGTTCAGAATAGAAGATGGTGATGATATTTTGATGGTTCAGATCTATGTGGACGATAATATCTTCGGATCTCCCAACAAGAACTTATGTGATAAGTTTAGTAAACTGATTCAAGGGAAATTCGAGATGTCCATGATGGGTCAGATGAACTACTTTCTAGGTCTTCAAGATAAGCAAGCTCATACTGGGATCTTCATTTGTCAGACCAAGTATAAAATGAATATTTTGGCTAAGTATGGAATCCTGAATTGCAAAGCTGCAAAGATTCCAATGATGACAGCTTTCAAGATGGATCCAGATGAGAGTGGTCAGAAATCTAATCAGAAGGAGTATAGGGCTTTGATTGGATCATTATTATACCTTACTGTCAGTAGACCGGATATAACCTTCGTAGTAGGTGTATGTGCCAGATTTCAGGCGAATCCAAAACAGAGCCACCTGATAGAAGCTAAGCAGATTCTTAAGTATCTGAAGGGAACTGTAAACCTTTTTTGTGGTACCCTGCAGATGATAATCTAGAGCTTAATGGGTATTTTGATTCTGATTATGGAGGTTTTAGGATAGACAGAAAATCAACCTCAGGTACATGTCAGTTTCTGGGAAGTAAATTTGTCTCTTGGTTTTCAAAGAAACAGACATCTGTTGCCACATCTACTACTGAAGTAGAATATATGGCCGCAGGAAGCTGTTGCTCCCAACTGCTCTGGCTTTGTCAGCAGCTGAGGGATTATAACATTATAGCTATGAATGTGCCCATTTTATTTGACAGTAATAGTGCGATTGCAATCACTCAGAACTCAATTCTGCATACAAGATGCAAGCAGGTGGACATCAGACATCACTTTATCAGAGACAATTTGGAAAAGAAGAACATCAGAATGGAAAAGATTCATACTGGATAAGCAGAAAGCTGATATTTTAACCAAGCCTTTAGCTGAAGTCAAATTCAGAGAACTATGCAATGAGTTAGGGCTTCTGGATCTTGGAGAAGATGCACCAGAATACTTCAGTGCCTTAATCTCCAATACCGGTTAGTTTACGATTCGACCGGAGTAAGAAGGTCAGTTGAAGAAGGGAACTTCAATTGATCAGATAGGATCAGTTGGGTACTGATCAGAAAGGAATATCAGTTGAAGAAGGGAACTTCAACTGATCAGATAGCATCAGTTGGGTACTAATCAGAAAGGAATATCAGTTGAAGTGGGAACTTCAACTGACTAAGGGCTTCTAGATTAGAAGGAACCTGATCTGAGGGATAAAACATTGTTGGGAAAATTTGCTAAGGTTTAAGCTACATATAAAACGGGAATTAAACACATAATTGTTATGATCAATATTCAGCAATCAAAATAAACATGACCTTTCTTTTACATTTATTTTGTCTCAATTATTTTCACATACTCAACGACCTTATCGGAAGAGTACGAATTTTATATCAAATATAAATTGTAATGGACTAGGATCCACATTCCTACTATTATAATATCTGCTTGGGTTGATTACTATAATAGCAGAACTGGTAGGTCTCTAAACCAATTGCATAACTGCAATTCCTAGTTGATTGAACCTAGTTCAATGGAATGCCCCTTGACTTTCGTTTCCCTGCTTGGGCTGGTGAAACAAAGTCAAGTTGATTTACAACCATCAAGCGATGATACTTCGTGTCCCTATAAAAGTCCCGTTATATTTAGATTCGAGCAAAAGACTTGGGCCTTAAATACTCATTGGAGCGAAATCTCCGGTTTACTTTTAATTTTGATGGAAGGCATCGTTCAATTTAATGAAAATCATATTTTAGTGAGGAACATTTTAAAATGTGGGGTATTAATTGCATAATCGAGATCCAACATATTAATGTACATCACATTTGACCATCTATTGGGCGCTGCCTACCCAAACATGATATTATACGGACTAACACTTATATGAGCGCCGTCTACCCAAACAATTAATACAGTCCGACAATTATTGGGCGCCGCCTACCCAAACAATTATAATGTGGACTATAAATGTGTTAATCAATTTAAATAAACAAGTTAACCAATTTGGATTTTGATAATTATTAAAAGCATTAAACGAAATTCAAAATCCAATTTTAATATCATTTAACTCAATTTTAATCCATTATCAAAATAATTAATCTAATTAATTTGATTCAAAAGTCCAACTTTTAACTTTGATTTTAAAAATAACTTATTAATTTAGAAAATTAATTCCAACTATTTTAATTATTCGTCAAGGGCTCAGGTGCAAATTCCAAAATTGCAAGGGAGGGCCTGTCCTAAATCAAATTTGCAATGCAGCCCCCCTCCATCACCACCCCAAATCCGACAGCATCCAATTTGTAATTCGGGATTCCCAATTTCACAAAATCCAAACCCCAATCAAAATTCAACATCAACAATTTGACAAGTTCTAAATAGTATCGAAACATTTCGAAGAACAGGGACAAATTCACAAAATCAGAACAACAACAAGCAACCGGAAGAAGGACTCTAAAGTTCTGGTTGCTGAAAAGAAGGCATTGGGTGCTTCTGGCACTAGAACATGTATGTTTGTTATTAAGATAAGCATGTCCACTAATAGCGCTAACATCTTGGTATTAGATATCTGATATGTCTCACACATTTGTAAGAATATGAAGGGGCTCATGTGTCGTAGGGCAGTTAGGCCGAGTGAAGTCGTCTTACACGTGAAAATGGAGCAAGCGTTGCTACTGAACATTATTAAATAATATTCCCTCCGTCCCAAAGAAACGTGCACATTTACTGTTTTCACGTGTTTTTGCGAGCGAGTTTTTTATTAGTATTTGAAATGATAAAATAATTTTTAAAGATGCATGTAATTAGATTGCTCCCAAAAACTCGATAATAAAAGTGGTGTGCACAGTTTTTTCGGGCGGAGGTAGAAAAGTTCATCTAATGCGTGTATGCTTGGTTGTGCATGTTTTGAAAAGAAAACGAGGTTGATTTGTCAAAAACTTGAGGAAAGAGGGTTGCTCGACCAGAGCAGTGCAGAACGGGTCAAGCTAAGCAAGAAACGAGCTTGAAAAACATAACTTTGAAAAGGTGCTAAAAATAGAGCACCTTGACTCGAAGCCGGCCACTCGACTCTAGCTGGTCAATCGAGTCGAGCCAATTTGCTCGGCATTTGGAGCATTTTGAGTATAGTAGGTTGGGGAAAAATTATGGCCAGCTCCACCCGAGCAACGTGGGTGGAGTCGAGCTGTTGAAAACATTAAAACCCAAGCACGATTTATGGCCAGCTCGACCAACTGGAGGTCTAGCAACTCAGCTCAAGTCGAGCTGGCCCAAAAATTAAGATGATGCCAAAAAGACCTAGGGACACGTGCCAGAGGATTCAAAAGCATATATAAAGGCCCAACTTCATTTTTTCCACATTCAGCAGCTGAGAGAAGAGATAGGATAGTGAACAAGTAATACCTTTGAGAGCTGCAACTAATACTTTTTTATATTTTTGCATTTTGCTTCCATAGATAGCTTAGATAATCATGGAATAGGTTAGACATAGTGTTAATTTCAGTTTTGAGCAAGAAACCATAGAGTATTGATGGATTTTGTATGGATTGGTGCTTGAACTTCAATAGTAAGGTGTTTATTTGTGTTTATTTGTTGTTTGTTCCTTATCTTGTTATGGGTTTCTTGTTTCCTTGCATATTAGCCATGGGTTTTGCTTGTAGCACCATGGGCTTAGGTTCTTTTGTGTTTGGGTGTTTGGAATTGTGATGATGATTGGTTAATTGCTTTGATTATGGTTGTTTATCTCTATTGATGGTGATCCTTTAGATTAGGGGAATTTACTTGTTCAATTTGGTTGGGTTTTTCTATTAGCTTGTGTGTTTATGTTAGCTTATCGCAACGAGAGTTGGGTAGACGGGATTAGGCATATGGGTATTGGTTTAATTCACCGAATTTGAGTTAATTATGCTCTATTGCAACGAGAGTTGGATAGAAACATGAGAACCCTCTAATTTACATTGACTTGTTTAGTTAACACCTAGAGTGGAAAGTGAAGAGCATATAGGAGAATTGAACTTAGTATACAAGTGGGAAAAATTAGAGGACCATATTCATGCAATTACCCGGGTTAGAAAGGGGAGATCCTCCTCTCGATCCTAGGATTTAAAATGATATCAGACCCTAGGCTTATCAAGTACGGGAATGGTAATTGTCTAGTGATCGTTCTTATGGAATAACTGGAAATAGAGGCAAACATCATAGTTAATCTTTTGATAATCATCTCACAAGGAAAAACACTCGAACACCTCTCACTCATTTGAAACAAATTTGTTTGTTGTCTTATTGTTTTCTTAGGTGCTTGTTGATTTATTTTATTGCTATCTTATTTTCTTGTTATTAATTTTGCTATAATCAGAAAATCAAAACATGTTTCACACTATAATCATGCGACGACACATAGCAATTGGGCTATATTCCACATCCTAGTCCCGTGGATCGATATTTAACCGGGTATACAACGACACCTTCCTTCACTTGGGAAGCAGGTGTGGTAAACATGTGTCAAGTTTTTGGTCATGGTCAAAGTTCATCGCTCCACACATGTCGTGCGCATTGACCTCAAGTCAAAGGAGTATCACATCGCTCCCACTAACCGAGACACCCATAGACACATATAGTGGAAATACATCAAACGGTTTCTCGGATGGGTATATCAATACCCTCTAAGGTATTTGTGCACCCATCATGAGATACCTAGTATCTAGTAGTAAGTGAGATCTTACTACACTCTCTAAGAGTATGATGCAGATCGCACACCAATCTCCATTGCATCATCAATATCTCATTCTTGATGATCCTTGATCGGGACTATTTGAGAATCATGCTTAAGTCATCTGAGTTCTCACAACCTCAGTGACAGCAATGACTCATGGGAACACTTGTATGAATAAATGCAAACAGTCAAACATAATATTTAAACAAGTGTGTTGTTATACATTAATATTATGTGAATTATAATATTAAGACAAACTAAATATTATCGAGTATTATGTCCTTACAATAGATTGTCTCTAGGATACTAACATTAACACTGACTCTATTCAAGAAATATAAAATATATGATTCCAACTTTAGTACGAAAATGTCGTACTATAAAAGTTTCCAATTTATGTCTTTGTATAAGTAAGCCCCACAAATAAATTAATTTGCATAAGGGATTATGTTGTTTGACATACTTTGTAAATATAATTAGTCAAAATTTGACTTATCATATTTTGAACCGCTCATGTCATAATTTCAATAAATTTGCTTCAGGCAAATTAGTACGCCATTCAAATAATCATTTTCAATGTTCATATTTGCTTTGGGCAAACTAGTATGATGAGATTTTATTTTACTCATAATATAAGGAATCCATTCTAGTTTAAAAGTTTCCGGTACAATTTATATTGTTTCCACTCAAAACAGATATAACAAAATGAATCTGAACGTGGAAAGTTCAAATAAAGAAGTAATTACATTTAAGAGCAAACTTGATAGATTTTCATTTAGTAATACAAGATAATTGTATACTACAATTGTCCATAAGAACATCTTTGATATAAACTTTCATATGTAGAACAGCAAATAATTTTCAAACATATTCTGCTGCAAGCCAATTCTAATTATTGCAATTTAAAAGGGATTAAGTTTTTTTACCTGAGTGAACCCTATGAGAAAATACCTAATCGACAAATGAAAGATCCAGCTCGTCAAAGCTCGATGAATGATTCATTGTGTCAGTAGATTCCCAACAGCAAAGTTTACATATATTTGCAATACGTCAGAGTGTTTTAAGTTGTATTGCTTTATCCACCGGAGAATTTGGCTGACATATGGAAAACAAAAGTCACTATTTTTTTATTAAACAATAGCATAGTAGAAAATTAATGACCAACATTAGTATAAACATCACAGTCTGGATATGGAACTATAGTTACGATAATCATTTTCATATCAACTAAACAATATAAGAGTAGGTCTAGTGTGAAAATTTTCATCTATGAAAAACTATAAAATCGTCCTAAATCATTACCTATTCGGGCCGGGTGAACCATTTACACCCTAAATACTAAATAATTAATCCTAAATCATGACCTATTCGGGCCGGGTGAACCATGAACTACTCGGGCCGAGTGAACTATGAACCACTCGACTTTAATTGTCTTACCTTCACCATATACAGAATTTGTTTATAAATAAAAGTTTTTTCATGTATGTAAATTTTCATACTAAACTTTGTCTAAAAACAATAACAACATTAATGCTTCTGGGTTAAGATCATTCAACATATTCACACACACTTTATAAAATTCCCCAAAATCCATCAAGTTGGAATCAATTCATACAACAAATTAAGAAATACATCATCACGGCAAAGTTCTAGTGTTTGTCAATTACTAGCAATCCATCTAACTAAAATAAAGACAGCGCTGAACAGAGAAATACTAGGTCGCTTCATTTCGCATGAGAGAGCAGTAAAATTGCAATCTATATTATCACTATCAGAATAAATAACTAATAAAGCAGTGACAATAGTAATATCTTTGATATACTCCTACAAATTTGATGTATGATTATTCTGAATCGGAGCTTTTTATTTTGGTTAACCGACGAAGAATTAGGCTGCAAAATTCTAAAACCTAATTGGTAAAACGTAACAGATCTTAGCAATCAATATACTAAAACTGAATTTATTTGAAAAAACTCATCTTTTCGGAAGATCTTCATAATCTGTTTGTCTTCGCCGATCTGAATTTAGGGGTTTCGAAGTGTTCTTCTCAGGGAGGAGAGCAGACTCTATTATCACCGGCAAGTTTGCCATTGACAAAGTGGTTTTCCACAATGATCACCGATTCTGATCCAAGATTTAATTACCCATCGAAATGATTTAGGACGATAGAACAATACATTCGTAGAACATTTGTGCTAACGTGTTGTAAAAGGGATTTAAATCAAATGATCCCGTAATTTTGCACCTTTATTGAAAAGGTCTCTTATATATCATATGTTTCAATTTAGTCTCGTATATTTTTAATTTAATACTTTATCTACATAGGTTGACTGTGACAGCCCCAACATTCTTTTGGACCTATCCCTATGGATCTTGATCCCTAAGATGTAGCAGGTCTCACCAAGATCCTTCATCATGAAGGTCCTTGATAGCCAATCTTTAACCGACTGGATAAGAGGAATGTTGTTTCCCATAATCAGGCCGATTTAGTCCCTAATAGCCGAAATCCGGTCAAACTATCTAAAAATGATGTCGTTTTAGGGGCGTGTGATACACGGTCCCCTAATTTCGGTCGGGAATTTATCATAAAACGACGTCGTTTTTGGGTAGTTTGACCGGTCTCCGGCGATTTGGGACTAAATCGGCACAAATTGAAAATATACGAAACTAAATTGAAACATGTGATATATACGGGACCTTTTCAATAAAGGTGCAAAGTTACGGGACTATTTCGATTTAAATTCCTGTTGTAAAATATAATATAAACGTAAAGAAAAGAGCAAGAACAATGATTTATTCACCCAATTCGTCCAGAAGGACTACATCTGGGGGCGACCAAGCCAAGAGGATTTTCACTATGATTTGAGTATTCTCTATCTCACGACATTACAAAAGAATGTTATTTATAATAAAAATAGGGTTGAAGCCCTAAAACCCTAAAGTTCATCTTACATTTAGCTTAACAATAAAGTCAATCTATAACAAGTAATGTTCATAATAATAGGATATTTATAACAGAGACAGCTTCCGGTATTATACATAAATTAGTATGTATGTCTCATTTTATTTGAAATATAATTCGAGCAGAATTATAAGCTCATTGTCTAAAATATTAATGTGATGTAACCACTGATGGAGCTACATTCCTCGAAATGGGGGCACGTCCCCCATTATTTTTTTAAAAAAATTATTAATATTAATTAATTTTATTAATTTGAGTATTAATTACTTATTATTATTATTATTATATTTAATACTCCTTTCACTCTAAATTGTTGTCGAAGTCAATGTTTTTAAAATCGGACCGGATCGCCGGTTCGACCGAGTTAACCGGGAACCGGTCATGTTGCCGGTCCGGTTTTTAGTCTGTACCGATTTTAGATTGACCCGGTACGAACCGGACAAAAATCGGGTTTAACCCATCAATCGGGTGACCCAATTAACCCGGTTTTCAAAATTTTTTTATTATTTTATTTTTAAAACGGGAGGAAAACTATTAAGGATATTAGTTGATATATAGAATAGATCATGTATATTTATTCTTCCGTTATTTTAGTCAATATTGTTGTATTGTATTCTCTCGATTATATATAGTGGAAATCCCGAATCACCTCATTAACGGTGATATTCTAATTATCATCACATGATATCACGCATCCGATCCTAAACCTAAAATTTCTCCGTCCGCCCACCTTCTCTTCCCCCCACCCGGGCCGGACCGTTTTGCTAGGGTCCCCCTCTAGCCGTATTCCGCTCTATCTCCTTCTCCCTTCCTCCCAAACCCTAATCCTTCCCTCCCAAACCCTAATTCCCCAAGATCGCCCATCCTCGCGAACCCTATTTCGACAACTTCGGTCCTTTCTTCCATTGCTATACTTGCTCAACCTCTCCTCTTCGATGGCCGCTACTGCCGCTGATCCGCTACCGGTGACGACAATTGACCCACATGGCTGAATGCTTTGATTTGATGGGATGCCTTGATGGTACGGCGGGCGCACCGCCTCCGACCATCACTACTGAGGCCGGTGGTCAAGCTCCAAATCTGGCTTATACGTCATGGCAAATGAAAGATATGAAGCTATTGAGTGTGATGTTTACGTCGTTAACCCCCAATGCCGAGTCCGAAGTCCTTGAGTGCTCCACCTCTCACGCCGCATGGACAACTCTCCAGGCCATTTTTTCGGACTCATCTGCTTCTCATACTCACCAGTTGAGTGAGGAATTGTTGTCCTTATGTAAGGGTGATCTCTCTGTCGATGAATATGGTAAGAAGTTCAAGAATTTGTGTGACCAATTGTCGGCGATTGGTCATCCCATTGAAGATGTTGACAAGATCCATTGGTTTTTACGTGGGCTTGGTTTTCAATTTGCAAGCTTTGCCGATACGAGGATGGCGCTCGAAAAACTCCCAATATTTCGAGACTTGCTTCATCAAGCTCGCCAATTTGAGATGATGTTGAAATCTATGGAGGGTAGCTCGCCGACTTCGCAAAGATTCATTCAACTTTTAATTCGGTGGTCGTAATAATGCATAACAACTCGGTGGTAGGGGCAAAATAATGGGGGTCGGAATTATCATGGTTCGAATGGTGGTAATGATAGCAATGCTGGTGGCCGAAACTTTCATCAGCAAGGCCAAAATTTTCAGCAAACTGGTTTCCGTGGGAATTCAAACAATAATCAGGGTAATGGAAATGGGGGTCGTCGTACGTATGTGCCTCTCGTGCAGAGCATTATGCTGACAAATGTCCTCAGTTTCTTGCTGCTCGTAATGATATGTCTTCTGCTAACCTTGCTCAGGCTCTCAGCAATTTG
The DNA here is from genome assembly GCA_037126765.1 of Stenogyne calaminthoides. Taxonomy (NCBI): domain Eukaryota; kingdom Viridiplantae; phylum Streptophyta; class Magnoliopsida; order Lamiales; family Lamiaceae; genus Stenogyne; species Stenogyne calaminthoides. The sequence goes on along the minus strand of JBBCBC010000024.1, from coordinate 4,165,258 downwards.
TGCAATGTCTCGGACCCAGTTCCAGATTGGTATTTAGACTCTAGTGCCTCTGCTCACATGACCAATCAGCCCTCTGCCCTCGACTCCTTTGAGCCGTATACTGGTAATGGTTCTGTTATTATTGGTAATGGGAATGCTCTTAATATATCGCATATTGGTACTTCAAAATTATCTCCGGTGTCCATTTGTTAGATGTTTTGGTTGTGCCACATATTACTAAAAATCTGATGTCTATTAGTAAATTAACTGGTGATTATCCTGTTGATGTTGTGTTTTCTGATAAGTTCTTTGGGATTCAAAATCGGGTCACAAAGAAAATCCTGGCTCAGGGAAGGTGTGATAAAGGACTTTACTTGCTTAATCGGGGTGTTCCGGCTTTGGTTGCTGCTATTCGGAATAAAACTATGAAGGCCAGTTTTGATTTGTGGCATTTACGCCTGGGACATGTCCCATTTTCTGTTATTTCTCTTTTGATAAGTTAGGACATTTATCTGTTACGTCCTTGTTACCGAATCCTGTTGTTTGTTCCTCTTGCCAGTTGGCTAAGAGCAAGAGATTATCTTTTGATTTAAATGAAAAGCGTGTTGCTACTGTTCTTGACTTAATTCATTGTGACTTGTGGGGCCCTGCGCCTATCTCTACTTCTGATGGTTTTCGATATTATGTTGCATTTGTGGATGACTTTTCTCGTTTCTCGTGGATTTATCCTATGCGTGCAAAATTGGAGTTTTATGATATTTTGGTTCGTTTTCATGTCTTTGTCAGCAATCAATTATCTAGCTCAATTAAAGTGTTTCAGAGTGATGGGGGTACTGAATTTATTAATTCTCGGGTTCGCCAGTTTATGTCTTTGCATGGAATTTTGCATCGTCTCTCTTACCCGTATACCCCTCAGCAAAATGGTCGTGCAGAACGTAAGCACCGTCATATCTCTTAAACATGTCTTTCCATGATGTTTCATGCACATGCTCCGGCTTCTTTATGTTAGGGTTATACTGAAAAGTATGATTTTACTTTGTATAACCAAACTGAAGTTTCTTATTTATTTACTGAAATAAATTATTTAATCACTGTTGCATTAAATATGAATGAATGTTATATATGTTTATTGCAAACCCGTTCAATAAGACAGTACGTATTACGTTGTAGTTAATTTGGTGATACCCGATCATTGAAGATCAAATTAACAGCCCTCGTAATTAAGTACAAATTCACAACCCAAATGGAAATGAACGAACAATCATGAACGGTTGAAGTGTGAGATCCAGATTGGCTTGTCTTGACCAAGGGATCACACTAGCGCATTTAGGTGCGTTGAATGAGGACCTAGAGGAGGACAAATTCATTGGTACTGAATATACAAGAATTAGACCTCAGTGGTGCGTTATTTCTTAATCTCCGCCCCTTAAATAGGATCGTGTGAAATTAATAACTATTGCTTTGATTTATGATGGGAAGAGAGTCAATGCGATTCAATACCTTATATCTTGGGCAATATTATTAATTACATGACGATTGCTGACATTTAATACGGAGAATTGCGTGCAAGTACGTCTTGCTTGATTTGTCCCCTTGGTGGGCTCAGAACCTTTATCATACCAAATTTTGCAAGTGGAAATTTATTTTCGGTATGGATAATAATATTGAGTTGTCTTTACTCCAAGGACAAAGATGTTAATTAATATAAAGCTTGTTCAGTGGCTTAATTAATTAATGGACTAATATAATCTTAAACGCGGGAAATAATGACCGGGAGTCATGTTATATGTGAAATCGTAATATGGGTTAAGATGGATAGTTCAATATTAATTTTATAGTGGAATAAATTAATATTAATGGACTTGAATAATATTTGGCCCAAAATGTTAAAGCTTCATAGTCCATTAAAGGTCCAATCTTAATTCTCCTAAAGGCCCCCCAAATAGCCTAAAATAAAGTCCAATTAACGAGAGAGAGAACAAAATATTCTTGTTATATTTCCAAGTTGTAATTTTCTAAATTTTGTAGTTAATTAGGATGAAAAGATTGTCTTGATTTTCTTGCAGATATTTTTGTTGGGATTATACTAGAAAGTATGCTTTTTACTTTTGTATAATCAAAACTGAATTTCGGACTTATTTACTGAAATAAATTGTTTATCGCTGATGCTTTAAATATTATCGAATGTTACATATATTTACTGCATAACTGTTCAATAAGTCGTACGTGTTACATTGTAGTTAATTTAGTGATACTAGATCACAGAAGATTAAATTAACTGTCCATTGTAACTAAAAGTACGCCATTCACGACCTAGGTGGAAATGAACAACCCATCGTGAAAGGTTGAAGTGTAAGGCTCAGATTGGCTTGTCTTGACCAAGAGATTACACTAGTGCATGACTGATGCACTGAATAGGACCTACAGGAGTACAAATTCTTCAGAACTAAACAAGGAAGAATTAGACCTCAGTGGTTCGTTATTTCTTAATCTTCGTTCCTTAAATAGGATCGCGTGTGGTTGGTAACTATTGCTTTGACTTATCATGGGTAGAGAATCAACGAGATTCAATACTTTTTATCTTGGGCAATATTATTGGTCACATGTGATTGCTAAGATTTAATATGAAGAATCGTGTGCAAGTACGCTTGTTCGATTTGCCCCCTTGGGAGGTTCATAAGCTTTATCATACCAAATCTTGCAAGTGGAATTAGTTTCCGGCATATATAATAATGTTGAACCGTTCCTTGACCAAGGACAAAAGATATTAATTAATGGAAAGTTACTTCAGTGGCTTGAATTAATTAATGGGCTAGATAATCTTAAACACGGGAAATAATAACCGGGAGCCATATTGACTGTAATATGGGTTAAGATGGATAGTGCAATATTAATTATGTAGTGAGATTAATTAATATTTATGGGCTTGAATAATATTGTGGCTCAATATTGATAATTCATGATCCATTTGAAGGTCCAATCTTAATTCTCCTAAAGGCCCCCTAAGTAGCCCAACATATAGTCCAATAACTGAAAAAGGTGTTTAAAATAAAATAAATATTGTTGCTTATTTTTCCTAATTATTTTCGAAATTTATAGATAAAAGGGGAGAAAGATTTTCTTTGAATTTTGTTATGGAATGAAGATATGTATTCTTGGAATACAAGATTATCTCATTAAATTCAAGAAATCTCCCACTTGGTTATCTATAAGAGAATTTTCGAAAATTTTGTTAAATTAAGGGCAAGAAAGATTTTCTTGATTTTCTTGAAAAGATATTATGGAAGATATGTATTTCTTGAAATACAAGAATATCTCATAAATTCAAGAAGATCCAAATCTTGGAATCTTGACTCATAATTTTCGAAATTATCTATAACAAAAGAGTAGGTGGGATTTTGTGGAATATTATAATTATGGGAAAAAATATATAAGAGATATATTCAAGATTTCTTGGAAATCAAGAAAAGATTTTCCCACATTATTTTTTGGTCACAACTTATGCTCTATAAATAGGGGATGATTCTTTCATTCCCAAGTACAATTTCATGTGCTGGAAAAATTAGAAAATCCACAAAGGTGGTGCAACATAATTTATTTTCCTTTTGTTAATTGTTCACAAGTGTCCTACCACCGGATAGTCGAACAAGGATTAAGGGAATACTTGAAAAGTTCTTTTGGGTAGTCTAATCAGCCAGATCACTGTCATCCCAAGAAGTACGTTCACGTAAACTCGTAGAATTCCACATGTGTAGGATTTAAGTGAATTAATTATATGCATGATATGTTGTTGGATTATTATTTGAATTAATATAGGATTAATTCATGCTAGTAATAATTATAAGAATTAAATTTGTATTTAAATATTCACCCCGAATAGATCTGTGCAACTTATTCCCCAACAACTGGTATCAGAGCCACGATTTCGGACTCAATTTTTAAATTTTAATTTAATTCACACGACATTAAATTTGAAATTGGATAGTAGAATTGCTAGATCTGTTTTACAGGTATCCAATTGTCATGGAATTTAATGTGATTATTTATGCATGCATATAAATTGTGGTTTTTAATTGATTCGATTCGGATTCGCTTTTGCCTCGTGAGAAAATCCACGAAAGTAGATTAGGATTTGTTTGATTTGATCAATGTAATAGACTAGTCTAGATCTAGGTTTATTTATTTTTGTAAATAAATTATAACCGGATCGAAAACAAAGACGGAGATGAAGAATTAAAGGATAAAATCCAGAACCGGGCGTAGGTGGCGTGCGTCACGCGAAACATGCCAAGGGAGGCACGCGTGCTATATGCGGACGACGCAGTAACACGGGCGCCGCGAGGCCGAGGGCCAAGCGAGACGCGAGACAAAGCCTGAGACGGGCGGCCGGGCGCTAGCGCGACGCCGCACCGCGGCGCTGAGCGGCCAAAGCGGACGGAGGAGGGGATCTTGTCTTGGGAGACGCTTGCGGGATCGCCGAAAGTACCTGGGCGCAGGCAGGTGGTGGGGTGGCAAGACGGATCTTCTTGTGGTACGCCAATGCCGCGTCGAAAGTACCGCCAAGCCCTACCGAGGTCGCCGAGGCGCGAAAGGGGCGAGGCGCACCGCCGAGGGGTGCCGGCGCCGAGAGTTGAACAGCAAGTGGCCGGCCGGATGCGGGCGTGCATCCCGGCTGCGAGCTACTTGGCGTGGCATTTTCGAGACGGAGTTCTTTTCGAGACGATCGAGTGGGAGAAATTCAAGACGGTGTTTCTTCAAGATCAAGCCAAGAAAAATCAAACCGTGACAATTGGATAATTTGTGCCCAATATGTTTATTTTTCTGCTTTGCTTGATTTATTATTGTGCCATCTTATGCTTTATTTATTTTTTTTAAATGTGTTTGCATGAGAGTTGCCCAATGAAAAATCTCAACTTCAAAATTACTAAGTATGTTTAAATAATTAATTGATAATTTTATTCCGGATAATAAAATTGAATTAATTTTGACCTCCATGATTTATTTATTTGTGATTTCTTTTGGAGAAATTCCCCCCACGGGACGGTCAAAAGATAGCTTTCACATGAATGAATTCAAAATAGATGATTGCGGGTTATTACTAGTGGCGACGATGACCCTCCCCATGAGGCTCGTTCAATACGAAATAATAATCCTGCATTTAATCATGGTTATTACTTAGGTATAAAATTGATATGCATATACTTCCCCGAAGTCCCTGTCAATTTTATATTGGTCAAGTGGAAGCCAACTATTAATCTGGATATTAAAGATTTGTAATTGTTCTTGTTTGTAACCTGCTTGAATGTGTTTAAATAATGACCCACCCCACGTGGCTTATTTAAACTGTTTTGAGATGTTGGCTGATGCATGTTCATATTTTTTTTGAGATTTTAATATGATGCATGTGATCGAACCTTGTGATATACTTGTGCTTATGCATATAGTTATTTATTTCAGTTCAGCATATAGTAACCTTTTAATCCACTGGTAATATACTTAAAGTCAATACAATATGTATGGAAACTATATTGATTGGAAAATTATAATTGTCCTAAACTGCACAAAAGCACAAGTGGATTCTTGACACACCAAAAATCAGATGAGCCAACTGACGAGTCAAAACATGCGGGACTCGTCAGATCACCTTGCGAGAGATGTCGTCGCTGAAAATGGTGGAGGGCAAACCCGTAAGGGACTACGTCCTCAAAAATAGATGGCCCATCTGAACAAACTTGAGATTCTGAATGCAGATTATAATCTGGAGAATCAGATGAATTTGGTACTTCACTCTCTGCCCAAAAAGTTTTTGAGCATTTTGGTCTCGCTAGATGATTTGTTGCAAGTTTTTGGTCTCGGCAGAGATGTTGATGGGGCACCAAACTCAAGCTTTGACGGCAAGTGGTCCGTCTTCATCTTCTAGGCCAAGGGAAGGCAAGAAAAAGAAGAGGACCAAAAGCAATAAGCAATACAACTCAACTGTTGCCAAGGGCAATGGTAAGATGGGGAATGCTTGTGGTGTCAAGGAAAATCCAAAGAGGAAGTGCTTAAGTTGAGGTGAGAGAGGACAATGGAGGTTTTGCCTGTTCCAACCCCAAAAGGGACGGAAAGAAAGGTAATTATCACGCACTAGTTGTTGAAACTTGTTTAGCGGCGTATACTTCTCATTCGTGGGTGGTTGATACGAGATCCACTAATCATGTTTGCTTCACGGGTTCAAACCGATCCGCAACTTAGTGGAGAGAGAGAGATCATCATCACATTGGGCGATGTTACGAAAGTAGCAATTATTGCAATGCTACGTAAGTGGCAGATATTGTAATGCTATGATAAGTAACGGTTATTGCAATACTACGCAAGTAGCAGATATTGCAATGCTACATGAGTAGTGGTTAAAGCAGTGGGAGAAGTGCACCAGTCTTTTAAAGATGAAGTTTTTTTTGAGATTATCTTTATGTCCCCGGTTTTTGGAAAGAATTCACCTTCAGTTTCTAAAATTTGATTAAAGGACACTAAGTTTCTTCTAATAAGAATGACATCATTTCTTGAAATGATGAGTGTATCTATTATGGGACATTGGTCGAATACTCTCTATACAATTAACTGTGCACACCACTCACGAAATGCATCCTATAACAAATCAACTATTTCCGAGAAAAGAAAACGTTAATCAGACGTGAACGAGACACTTCTATGGCATCTAAAATTAGGTCATATAAATCCAAAGAGGATCCAAAGGTTGGTGAAAGATGGTTCACTGGAGTTTCTCCAAGTTAAACCAATTCCAACCTGCGAATCATGTTTGGAGGGTAAAATGACCAAGAGGGCATTTGGAGCCCAGGGGACTAGAGCCAAAGAAGTGTTAAAGATCGTTCACACAGATGTATGTGGTCCAATGTCAACCAAAGCAAGAGGAGGTTATGAGTATTTTGTCACTTTTATTGATGATTACTCAAGAATGCGCTTACATTTTCCTTATGAAGCATAAATCTGAGACCTTTGAGAAATTCAAAGAATTTAAGGCTCAAGCAGAGAATCATAGGGAAAAACGTATCAAGTCTCTACGATCCGATCATGGAGGCGAATACCTCAGCGATGAGTTTTTGAACTACTTATCTGATGAAGGGATTGCATCCCAGCTGATCGCACCCGGAACCCCTCAACAAAACGGGGTTGCAGAGCGAAGAAACATAACTCTTTTGGAAATGGTTAGATCTATGATGAGTTATGCGGATCTTCCCAAGTCGTTCTGGGGTCATGCCTTGGAAACAGTAGCTTACATTCTGAACTTGGTGCCATCCAAATCGGTTCCCAAAACTCCCAAAGAATTGTGGACCGGGCACAAGCCTAATATGAGACACATGAGAATTTGGGGGGGTGTCCGGCCTATGTGTTGGACAAGGAAGTTTAAAATTGGATCCTCGATCGTAATTAAGGTTGTTTGTAGGATACCCCGAGGGAACAAAAAGGGTGTATGTTCTATGGTCCAGAAGATCAAAAGGTGGTCATAAGCACCCACTTTAGATTTTTGGAAGAAGACTATATGAACGAAAGAAGACCCAGAAGTGAGATTACCTTAAATGAGCTAAGAAGGCAAACCTCAATGCCAACTGTACTAGATGATATACCAAAGGACACACTTTCACAACCGGAACCTCGTCATAGTGGGAGGGTTGTAAGACAGCCCGAGAGATTCATGGGAATAGGAGAGTCCTCGGACTTGATTCCCGAACAAGACGAATCAGACCCATGGACATATGACGAGGCAATCCAAGACAAGGATGCAGATTCTTGGCAAACAACAATGAAAGCCGAAATGGGTTCTATGTTTCATAACAGAGTGTGGGAGCTAGTCGAACCACTTAATGGGGTCAAACCCATTGGTTGCAAGTGGGTATATAAGAGAAAAAGAGGACCGGGACGGGAGGGTGGAAACCTTCAAAGCAAGACTAGTGGTGAAAGGTTATACTCAGAAAGAAGGGATCGATTATGAGGAAACTTTTTCGCCCGTAGCCATGCTTAAGTCTATCCGTATTCTCTTATCGATTGCTACGCATCTCGACTTTGAAATCTGGCAAATGGATGTCAATACAGCTTTCCTTAACGGAAGTCTTGATAAAGATATCTATATGCAACAACCCCAAGGCTTGATTGAAAAAGGCCAAGAACACCTAGTTTGTAAGCTCATGAAGTCCATTTAAGGAGACTCAAACAGGCATCCAGAGCTTGGAACCAATGTTTTGATCATGTTATAATGTCTTATGGGTTCGATCAAAACGAGTTTGAAAGTTGTGTGTATAAAAAGCGTGTCGGAACTGCATTGTTATTCTTAGTACTATACATAGATGACATTCTGATTATCAGGAATGATGTAAAGGTGTTATCAGACGTAAGGGCATGGCTTTCAAAACAGTTTGATATGAAGGACTTAGGGGAAGCCGCACACATCCTTGGGATCAAGATCACTCGAGATCGCAAGAAAATGACGATAGGCTTATCGCAAGCTTCATACATCGACATTGTCTTGAAATGTTTCAGCATACAAGATTCCAAGAAAGGCTTCGTACCTTTCAGACATGGAATCCATCTATCCAAGAAAATGTCCCCTAAGACTCAAAAGAAGATAGATGACATGAAAGGTATTCCTTATGCTTCGGCTGTCGGAAGCCTTATGTATGCAATGTTGTGTACGAGACCGGATATCTGCTTTGTCGTTGGCATGGTGGCAAGATATCAAAGTAACCCGGGGAAAGAGCATTGGACGGCAGTTAAAAACATTCTAAAGTATCTGAAAAGAACTCGGGATAGAATGTTGGTTTATCAGTCAGATAGTCCAATCCCCATCGGCTACACGGACTCGGATTTCCAATCAGACATAGACTCCAGAAAATCTACCTCCGGTAGTGTGTTTTGCATGGGGGGAGGAGCCGTGACATGGAGAAGCGTTAAGCAGAAATGCGTCTCAGATTCTACCATGGAAGCCGAATATGTAGCTGCTTGCGAGGCAGCGAAAGAAGCGGTTTGGCTCAAGAACTTCCTAGTTGACTTAGATGTGGTTCCAAATTTGCCCAGCAGAATCACTGTTTATTGTGACAATGCCGGAGCAGTTGCAAATTCAAGGGAACCATGAGCCCACAAAGCCAGCAAACACACTGAAAGGAAATACCATCTTATACGAGATATCGTTAAGAGAGGAGATACAGATGTGGCAAAGATAGCGTCTGGGGACAACCTAGCAGATCCATTCACAAAGGGCCTGCCTCTGAATACATTCGAGATACATGTGGAAGGAATGGGTTTCAAGACCATTGCCAATCTGCTTTGAATATAAGTGGGAGAAATTATTCAGTTCGTGTAGGTGACATTGGATGTCACGGATCTACACGAGACATGTTGTAGTATACTTAAAAGCAGACTTTGAGTATAAGTGAGAGATTGTTGGGATTATACTGGAAAGTATGCTTTTTACTTTTGTATAACCAAAACTGAATTTCGGACTTATTTACTGAAATAAATTATTTATCACTGATGCTTTAAATATTATCGAATGTTACATATATTTACTGCATAACTATTCAATAAGTCGTACGTGTTACATTGTAGTTAATTTAGTGATACCAGATCACAGAAGATTAAATTAACAGTCCCTTGTAACTAAAAGTACACCATTCACGACCTAGATGGAAATGAACAACCCATCGTGAAAGGTTGAAGTGTAAGGCTCAGATTGGCTTGTCTTGACCAAGGGATTACACTAGTGCATGACTGATGCACTGAATAGGACCTACAGGAGGACAAATTCTTCAGAACTGAACAAGGAAGAATTAGACCTCAGTGGTTTGTTAATTCTTAATCTTCGTTCCTTAAATAGGATCGCGTGTGGTTGGTAACTATTGCTTTGACTTATCATGGGTAGAGAATCAACGAGATTCAATACTTTTTATCTTGGGCAATATTATTGGTCACATGTGATTGCTAAGATTTAATACGAAGAAGCGTGTGCAAGTACGCTTGTTCGATTTGCCCCCTTGGGAGGTTCATAAGCTTTATCACACCAAATCTTGCAAGTGGAATTAGTTTCCTATATGGATAATAATGTCGAACCGTTCCTTGACCAAGGACAAAAGATATTAATTAATGGAAAGCTATTTAAGTGGCTTGAATTAATTAATGGGCTAGATAATCTTAAACACGGGAAATAATAACCGGGTGTCATATTGACTGTAATATGGGTTAAGATGGATAGTGCAATATTAATTATGTAGTTGGATTAATTAATATTTATGGGCTTGAATAATATTGTGGCTCAATATTGATAATTCAAGATCCATTGGAAGGTCCAATCTTAATTCTCCTAAAGGCCCCCTAAGTAGCCCAACATATAGTTCAATAACTGAAAAAGGTGTTTAAAATAAAATAAATATTGTTGCTTATTTTTCCTAATTATTTTCGAAATTTATAGATAAAAGGGGAGAAAGATTTTCTTTGAATTTTGTTATGGAATGAAGATATGTATTCTTGGAATACAAGATTATCTCATTAAATTCAAGAAATCTCCCACTTGGTTATCTATAAGAGAATTTTCAAAAATTTTGATAAATTAAGGGCAAGAAAGATTTTCTTGATTTTCTTGAAAAGATATTATGGAAGATATGTATTTCTTGAAATACAAGAATATCTCATAAATTCAAGAAGATCCAAATCTTGGAATCTTGACTCATAATTTTCGAAATTATCCATAACAAAAGAGTAGGTGGGATTTTGTGGAATATTATAATTATGGGAAAAAGAATATAGGAGATATATTCAAGATTTCTTGGAGATCAAGAAAAGATTTTTCCATATTATTTTTTGGTCACAATTTTCGACCACTTATGCTCTATAAATAGGGGATGATTCTTTCATTCCCAAGTACAATTTCATGTGCTGAAAAAAATTAGAAAATCAACAAAGGTGGTGCAACATAATTTATTTTCCTTTTGTTAATTGTTCACAAGTGTCCTACCACCGGATAGTCGAACAAGGATTAAGGGAATACTTGGGAAGTTCTTTTGGTTAGTCTAATCAGCCATATCACTGTCATCCCAAGAGGTACGTTCATGTAAACTCGTAGAATTCTTTATGCGTAGGATCTACGTAAATTAATTATATGCATGATATGTTGTTGGATTATTATTTGAATTAATATAGGATTAATTCATGCTAGTAATAATTATAAGAATTAAATTTGTATTTAAATATTCACCCCGAATAGATCTGTGCAACTTATTCCCCAACAATTTTATGGAAAGAGATAATTATTGTAGGAATATATAATTATCCCATAAATTCAAGAAGTCAAATCTTGACACCTAATATCTTGTAATTTTTGAAAATATGAGGTAGAAGAGGGGAAGAATTTTTTATGGAAAATGTAATTAAGGAGAAAAGAATATAGAAGATATATTCAAGATTTCTAGGAGACCAAGAAAGGATTTTCTTCCTTATTTTCCTAACCCTAATTTTCGCCCCCCACCTCCCTATTTATAGGGGATGAGCTCTTCATTCCCAAGTGCAATTCCATGTGTTGGAAATATTAGAAATCCACAAAGGTGGTAGCAAAATATTTAATTTCTCTCCCATTAAAATCGTTCGTGCAAATCCTCCCACCGGATAACGTTCGTGGACGCTGGGATATATTTGGGAAGGCTCTTAGGTTGATCCATCGTCTAAAAGGTTGTTTCTACAAGAGGTTAGTAATCCCGTAACTCCTAGTTCCGCATGTTTAGGATTTACGTGAATTACGTGTACGCATGTTGTTTAATTATTATGTTGAATTGATTTAGGATTAATTCATGTTAGTAATTATTTGTATAATTTAAATATGTATTTAAAAATCATCTCGAATAGATCTGGGCACCCTATTTTCCCAACACTTTATGGTTTGATGCTTTTGCCACTGCTATTTATGTTATAAATCGTCTGCCATCCTCCTTTTTGCATGATAAGTCTCCATTTGAACTGCTCTTTGGGTTGGCTCCAAATTACTCGAATTTTAAGCCGTTCGGATGTCGTGTTTATCCATTCTTACTTGATTATGATGAGCACAAACTTGCTCCTCGCAGTCGTCCATGTATTTTTCTTGGGTACAACAGCTCATGCAAAGGTTTTCGTTGCCTTGATCCGGAATCATCTTGAGTTTTCACTACTCGTCATGCTCAATTCGACGAGTCATGCTTTCCGTTTTCTCGGGCTCCGTCCTCTTTGTCCTCATCGGACTTAGACATCTCAAGTTTTTTTAATGGTGTTGCCATACCACTAGTGCCTCGCCCGCCTGATTCTATTTTGTTGCCCACACCTCGCCCGCCTGTTCGGCAACAGCCCCGGCTACTTTCGGACGAAGCCGATCTGCCACTTCTGTGCACGATCATCGGCCCAAACCGGCTCCCATCCATACGCCAGCGCCTCCCAGCCTACCTCCCGTGCATCCGCCAGCACCTCCCAGCCCACCTGCCCCGGCTTTGGGTCCCGTTCATCCAATGGTTACGCGTGCCTGGGCTGGGGTGTTCAAGCCACGTTACCCTGTCGGTTTATCTAGCACAACCTTGCTCTCCGCTCTTGTTGCTAGCTCTGAGCCTCGGGGTTTTAAGTCTGTTGCCAAGTCTCCAGAATGGCTATCTGCAATGCAAGAGGAGATTGATGCTCTCCGTGAGAATAATATTTGGGATCTTGTGCCTCGTCCCTCGGGCACGAATATAGTTGGTTCAAAGTGGGCCTTTTGCACCAAGTTTTGCTCTGATGGCACTATTGAGCGTCACAAAGCTCGACTCGTTGCTCAGGGATTTACTCAAGTTCCTGGAGCAGATTTTCATCACACTTTCAGCCAAGTTGTCAAGTCTGCCACAGTCCGAGTTGTTCTTACCCTTGCAGTACAACATCAGTGGTCGTTGCATCAGCTAGATGTCAAGAATGCCTTCCTAAATTGGGTTCTTGGCAGGCCTATTTTCATGGCTCAGCCACCGGGGTTTGTGGTGTTGGGATTATACAGGAGAGTATGCTTTTACTTTGTATAATCACACTGAGTTTCTGTCTTATTTACTGAAATAAATTATTTATCACTGATGCTTTAAATATCATCGAATGTTACATATATTTACTGCATAACTGTTCAATAAGAAGTACGTATTACATTTTAGTTAATTTAGTGATACCAGATCACAGAAGATTAAATTAACAGTCCCTTGTAACTAAAAGTACACTTTCACGACCTAGATGGAAATGAACAAACCATCACGAAAGGTTGAGGTGTAAGGCTCAGATTGGCTTGTCTTGACCAAGAGATTGCACCAGTGCATCATGATGCACTAAATAGGACCTACAGGAGGATAAATTCTTCAGCACTAAAAATAGAAGAATTAGACCTCAGTGGTTCATTATTTCTTAATCTTCGTTCCTTAAATAGGATCGTGTGCAATCAATAGTCGTTGCTTTGACTTATGATGGGAAGAGGATCATTGAGATTCAATACCTTGTATCTTGGGCAATGATATTGATTACATGATGATTGCTAAGATTTAATTCGGTGAAACGTGTGCAAGTACGTGTTGTTTGATTTGTCCCCTTGGGAGGCTCATAAGATTTATCATACCAAATCTTGCAAGTGGAATTTATTTCCAGTATGGATAATAATGTTGAGTCGTTCCTTAACCAAGGAAAAAGATGTTAATTAATAAAAAGCTATTTTAGTGGCTTAAATTAATTAATGGGCTAGATAATCTTAAACACGGAAAATAATAACCGGGAGCCATATTAACAGTAATTTGAGTTAAGATGGATAGTGCAATATTAATTATGTAGTGGGATTAATTAATATTTATGGGCTTGAATAATATTGTGGCTCAATATTGAAAATTCAAAGTCCATTGGAAGGTCCAATCTTAATTCTCCTAAAGGCCCCCCAAGTAGCCCAAACATAAAGTCCAATAACTGAAAAAGGTGTTTAAAATAAAATAAATTATTGTTGCCTAATTTTCAAAAATTATGAATAAGAGAGGGAGAAAGATTTTCTTTGAATTTTGTTATGGAATAAAGATAAGTATTCTTGGAATACAAGATTTACTCATTAAATTCAAGAAATCTCCCACTTGGCTATTTATAATGAAAATTTCGAAATATGCCATAACATAAGGAGGGAAGATTTTATTTGGGAGATATATTAGGAAATAGAATATATTGGATATACTCAAGATTGTTTCTTGGAGAAGAAGCAATGAAATTTTCCAATCTCCCCAAACCCTAATATTTTCGCCCCCCTTAGTATTATAAATAGGGGATGAATATTTCATCCCCAATGAAATTCCATGTGTTGAAAAAATTAGAAATCCACAAAGGTGGTGCAACATAATTTTTTTTATTTTTCCCTTTTGTTAATTGTTCGCGAGTGTCCCTCCACCGGATTGACGAGCAAGGACTTGGAAATACTTGGGAAGGTTTTTTGGTGTGTTCGTGCGAACGGGATCCACCTTCTAGACGATTGCCACTCCAAGAGGTTAGTTCACGTAAACTCCTAGCTTTTCCGCATGCGTAGGAATTATGTGACGAACTTGTATACATGATTTGTTGTTGAATTATTATTTGAATTAATATAGAATTAATTCATGCTAGTAATAATTGTCAGAATTAAATTTGTATTTAAATTCACCCCGAATAGATTTGGGCACCCTCTATTCCCAACAACCTTGTATCAGAGCCACAGTTCTGGGCTCTGAATTTTAAATTGTAATTTAATTCGTTGTTCATTGAATTTAGAATTGGATAGTAGAATTGCTAGATCTTTTTTGCAGGTATCCAATTGTCATAGTATTTGATGAATGTTTATTTATACATGCATATAAATTGTGGTTTTTAATTTGTTTCGTTCGAATTCGTTTTGCCTCTTGAGAAAATCCACGAGTAGATTAGGATTTGTTTGATTCATTCAATGTAATAGACTAGTCTAGATCTAGGTTTATTTATTTTGTAAATAAATTGTAATCGATCACGAGGCGAGACAAAGATGAATCCAAACCGAAGCAAAGCAGGGCGCAGATATTGGCGGAAACGTGCTAACGGAGGCACGCCATACGATGCGAGATGCACGCAGACGCCAAGACGGACGGGGTACGGCCATAGTCAAGCGCGGGCGCCGGATCGCATCGGCCGCGACGGGTTAGCAAAGATTCGCGCGAAAGCACGACGGGATGTGCACGAGGATGAGCGCACGGATGCGCAATGGACGGTGCGAGATGAGGTGGGGTGAGGCGGCACGAGGTGAGATCGGGCATGGGCGGGCGCGAACTGGTGTGCGGCGCGCCTGCCGAGATCTGCTGAGAAGCATCGAAGCCGCTAGGGGCGACGCGGCGCCGGAGCTTTATAAAGACGTATACCGACGACACGGCCGGGGAGTATATGCGGCACCGAATTCGCGAGGTGGTCAATAACGTAGCTTGATGTGGCGATTTTTTTTTTCGAGACGATCGAGTGGGAGCTTTTCGAGACGAATGAAGAAGACAATAGGGACGATTTCTCAATATCAAGACATGATAAAATTAACCATGACAATTGGATATATGTGCCCAATGTGTTTAATTTTTGTTTTGATGTTTACTTTATTTTTTTCGTGCGTATTTAATTGTTTTTTGAATATGCTATGCATGAGAAATTGTTTTGGAAAAATCTCACTTTCGAAAATTACTAAGTATGATTTATATAATTAATTAATAATTTTATTTTGGATAATAAAATTGAATTAATTTTGGCCTCCATGATTTATTTATTTGTGAATTCTTTTGGAGAAATTCCCCCCACGGGACTGCCAAATGATAGCTTTCACATGAATAAATTCCGAATGGATGATTGTGAATTATTATCAGTGGCGACGATGACCCTCTCCACGAGGCTCGTTCAAAGCAAAAAAATAATTATGTATTTAATCATGGTTATTACTTAGGTATAAAATTGATATGCATATACTTCCCCGAAGTCCCTGTCAATTTTATATTGGTCAAGTGAGAGCCAACTATTAATCTGGATATTAAAGGTTTGTAATTGTTCTTGTTTGTAACCTGCTTGAATGTGTTTAAATAATGACCCACCCCACGTGGCTTATTTAAAATTTGTTTTGAGATGTTGGCTGGTGCATGTTCTTTTTTTTTGAGATTTTAATATGATACATGTGATCGAATTTTGTGATAATTTTGTGCTTATACAAATCGTTATTTATTTCAGTTCAGCATGTCGCAACCTTTTAATCCCCTGTTCAATATACTGAAAGACAATTTACTTACTGGTGAAAAATATTTTGTTTGGAAACAAAAACTTATGAGTGACCTTGCTTCACATAAATCCAAATGGGTACTTAGTGCACCAAAACCCGAAAAACCAGCTAAGAATGCAAGCATATGGGAAGAGATGGAATATAATGAATGGGAGCTGGCAAACGAATTGATAAAGGAAATAATCATGACACATATGTCAGATTTGTTAAAACACATTCATCAAGGTTTTGCAACAGCTGCAGACATTATGGGAAATCTCGAGGCGATGTTCGCACATTGGGCCCATATGGAAATTCAAAGCATCAAGCATGACATGGTCAAGCTAAAATTGGAAGAAGGGGTGAATGCAAAAGAACACATCCTTAGGGTTTTGGTTCTTTTTGAAGAACTAGCGATTCTTGGCGAAAAATATGATTTCAAATGCAAAGTTGATTTCATACTCAATTCTCTGCCAAAGAGTTATGATCATCCCTATGTGGAATATCTAATGGAAGATATGGACTTCACTGTGGACGATCTCATAAGAGCTCTCACTTTGGTCGAAGAGGAAAATGAGCGCAAGAAAATGAGAAAGGTTAAAAGGGGGTCTACTTCTAATTCTAGGCCAAGTGGTGGTAAGAATAATGAAGAAAATCTAAGGATTAACCTGTTCTACTCAATTTCAAAAATGAAGGACAAAGTACGAAGATCTGTTTGGAGTGTGGCGAGAAAGGACACTGGAGGTCAGCCTGTTCCAAACCCAAAAGGAATGGAAAGAAAGGTAATTCTCACGCACTAGTTGTTGAAACTTGTTTGGCGGTGTATGCTTCCCATTCGTGGGTAGTTGATACGGGATCCACTGATCATGTTTGTTTCACTTTACAGGGGTTCACGCGGACTCGGCAACTTAGTGGGAGTGAGATCCTCATCACACTGGGCGATGCTACGAGAGTGGCAGCTGAAGCAGTGGGAGAAGTGCAGTTGTCTTTTGAAGACAAAGTTTGAATTTTGAGAGATGTTCTTTACGTTCCTAGTTTTAGAAAGAATTTAATTTCAGTTTCTAAACTTTTTCTCGATGGATATTCGGTTACTTTTAATAAAGTTGTTGTCATTACTCTAAATAATGAGATTATCTGTCATGGAACGTTGTCGAATAATCTCTACACGATTAACTGTGCACACCACTCACGAAATGCATCCTATAACACGTCGACTGTTTCGGCTAAAAGAAAACGTTCATCAAATGTGAACGAAAAACTTATACGGCATTAAGACTAGCTCATATCAATCCAAAGAGGATCCAAAGGTTGGTCCAAGATGGTTCGCTGGAGTCTCTCCAGGTTGAACCATTTCCAACCTGCGAATCGTGTTTGGAGGGTAAAATGACCAAGAGGGCATTTGGAGCCAAGGGGAATAGAGCCAAGGAAGTGTAGGAGATCGTTCACACTGATGTATGTGGTCCAATGTCAATCAAAGCAAGAGGAGGATATGAGTATTTCGTTACTTTTATCAATGATTACTCAAGATACGGATATATTTTCCTAATGAAGCATAAATCTGAGACCTTTGAAAAATTCAAAGAATTTAAGGCTCAAGCAGAGAATCATAGGGAAAAACATATCAAGTCTCTACGATCTGATCGTGGAGGCGAATACCTCAGCGATGAATTCTTGAACTACCTATCGGATGAAGGGATTGTATCCCAGTTAACTGCACCCTGAACCCCTCAACAAAACGGGGTTGCAGAACGAAGAAACATAACTCTTTTAGAAATGGTCAGGTCAATGATGAGTTATGCAGATCTAACCAAATCGTTTTGGGGTCACGCCTTGAAAACGGCGGCTTACATTCTAAACTTGGTGCCATCCAAATCGGTTCCCAAAACCCCTAAAGAATTGTGGACCGGGCGCAAGCCCAGTCTAGGACACATGAGAATCTGGGGGTGTCCGGCATACGTGCTAGACAAGGAAGCCGGTAAATTGGATCCAAGATCAGAATTAAGGCTGTTTATAGGATACCCCGATGGAACGAAAGGGTGCATGTTCTATGGTCCCAAAGATCAAAAGGTGGTAATCAATACACACTTTAGATTTTTGGAAGAAGACTATATGAACGACAAGAAACCCAGAAGTGAGATTACCTTGAATGAGCTAAAGGGGCTTACCTCAATGCCAACTATACAAGTCGATATACCAAACGA
This sequence comes from Stenogyne calaminthoides, assembly GCA_037126765.1. Taxonomy (NCBI): domain Eukaryota; kingdom Viridiplantae; phylum Streptophyta; class Magnoliopsida; order Lamiales; family Lamiaceae; genus Stenogyne; species Stenogyne calaminthoides. Next base: position 4,146,808 of record JBBCBC010000024.1, on the reverse strand, counting down.
CACACTTACACAACCGGAACCTCGTCGCAGTGGGAGGGTTATCCGACAGCCCGAAAGATTCATGGGGATAGGAGAGTCTTCGGACTTGATCCCCGGAGAAAATGAATTGGACCCATGGACTTACAAAGAGGCAATCCGTGACAAGGATGTGGATTCTTGGCAAACGGCAATGAAAGTCGAAATGGGTTCTATGGATCAAAACAAGGTGTGGGAGCTCGTCGAACCACTTAATGGGGTCAAACTCATTGGATGCAAGTGGGTATACAAGAGAAAAGGGGGATCGGACGGAAAAGTGGAAACCTTCAAAGCTAGACTTGTGGCAAAAGGTTACACTCAAAAAGAAGGGATCGACTATGAGGAAACCTTTTCACCTGTAGCCATGCTAAAGTCCATCTGCATTCTCTTTTCGATAGTTGCGCATCTCGATTTTGAGATCTGGCAAATGGATGTCAAGACAGCTTTCCTCAATGGAAGTCTTGAAGAAGAAATTTATATGCAACAACCCGAAGGCTTCATTGAAAAAGGCTAAGAACATCTTGTTTGCAAGCTCAAAAAGTCCATCTATGGACTGAAGCAAGCATCGCGTGCTTGGAACCAATGTTTTGATCAAGTTATAAAGTCTTACTTGTTCGATCAAAACGAGTTCGAAAGTTGTGTGTACAAAAAGCATGTCGGAACTACATTGGTATTCTTAGTACTATACGTAGACGATATTCTGCTCATCGGAAATGATGTAAAGGTTTTGTTAGACGTAAGAGCATGGCTATCAAAACAGTTTGATATGAAGGACTTAGGGGAAGCCGGTCACATCCTTGGGATCAAGATCACTCGAGATCGCAAGAAAAGAATGATAGGATTATCACAAGCCTCATACATAGATACTGTCTTGAAGCGATTCAGCATGCAGGATTCCAAGAAAGGCTTCGTACCTTTCAAACATGGAATTCATCTATCCAAAAAATGTGCCCTAAGACGCAAAGGGAGATAGATGACATGAAAGGCATTCCTTATGCTTCGGCTGTTGGAAGCCTCATGTATGCTATGTTGTGCACGAGGCCGGATATCTGCTTTGCCGTCGGCATGGTAGCAAGATATCAGAGTAATCCAGGGAAAGAACATTGGACTGCAGTTAAAAACATTCTAAAGTATCTGAAAAGAACTCGCGATAGAATGCTTGTTTATCAGTCAGACAGTCTGATTCCCACCGGTTACACGGGCTCGGATTTCCAATCAGACCTAGATTCTAGAAAATCTACCTCAGGTAGTGTGTTTTGCATGGGGGGAGGAGCCATGACATGGAGAAGCGTTAAGCAGAAATTCATATCGGACTCTACCATGGAAGCCGAATACGTAGCTGCTTGCAAGGCAGGGAAGGAAGCGGTTTGGCTCAAGAACTTCCTAGTGGACTTGGACGTAGTACCAAATTTGCCCAGCACCATCACGGTCTACTGTGATAATGCCGGAGTAATTGCAAATTCAAGGGAATCGAGAGCCCACAAGGCCAACAAACACATTGAAAGGAAATATCATCTTATACGAGAAATCGTTAAAGAGGAGATATAGAGGTGGCAAAAATCGTGTCAGAAGAAAACCTAGCAGATCCATTCACAAAGGGTCTGCCTCAGAATACATTCGAGAAACATGTGGAAGGAATGGGTGTCAAGACCGTTGTCAATCTGCTTTGAGTATAAGTGGGAGATATTATTAGGTTCGTGTAGGTGTAATGTAGATTCTACACGAGACGTGATGTAGTATACTTAAAAGCAGACTTTGAGTATAAATGGGAGATTGTTGGGATTATACTGGAAAGTATGCTTTTACTTTGTATAATCACACTGAGTTTCTGTCTTATTTACTGAAATTAATTATTTATCATTGATGCTTTAAATATCATCAAATGTTACATATATTTACTGCATAACTGTTCAATAAGAAGTACATGTTACATTGTAGTTAATTTAGTGATGCCAGATCATAGAAGATTAAATTAACAGTCCCTTGTAACTAAAAGTACACTTTCACGACCTAGATGGAAATGAACAAACCATCACGAAAGGTTGAGGAGTAAGACTCATATTGGCTTGTCTTGACCAAGAGATTGCACCAGTGCATCATGATGCACTGAACAGGACCTACAAGAGGACAAATTCTTCAGCACTGAAAATAGAAGAATTAGACCTCAGTGGTTCATTATTTATTAATCTTCGTTCCTTAAATAGGATCATGTGCAATCAATAGTCGTTGCTTTGACTTATGATGGGAAGAGGATCATTGAGATTCAATACCTTGTATCTCGGGCAATGATATTGATTACACGACGATTGCTAAGATTTAATACGGTGAAACGTTTGCAAGTACGTCTTGTTTGATTTGTCCCTTTGGGAGGCTCATAAGATTTATCATATCAAATCTTGCAAGTGGAATTTATTTCCGGTATGGATAATAATGTTGAGTTGTTCCTTAATAAAGGAAAAAGATGTTAATTAATATAAAGTTATTTCAGTGGCTTAAATTAATTAATGGGCTAGATAATCTTAAACACGAGAAATAATAACCGGGAGCCATATTAACAGTAATATAGGTTAAGATGGATAGTGCAATATTAATTATGTTGGGATTATATGTTGGGAAATGAATTTAATAAAAAGGATTTTGATTAGATTAAAATTTGACATGTTGGGATAAATCTTGATAGATGAATAGATTGTGGTTTCAATATTGAAAATCCATGTATAGTCGGCAGATATAGAACAAAGTTTGAAAGAAAGTCGAGATCTTCAAGATTTCGATGAGATCCTAAAGGAAGCCCCCCAAGACTCGAGAGAACACAAGACTCGAGAGCGAAGACTCGAGAGAACAAACATAAAGTCCAATAAATCTAAAAAGGCACTAATGATTACTAAAGACTCGGTAAAATATCTCGATTATATCTGAATGTTCCGTTCCGAGGCTCGGGAATATAGTCGTTGGAAGAATGAATCCCGAATGTTCCGAGGAGTCGAGGAAAAGTCGTTGGAATCCGGTGACGTGGTGTTTAAAAAAAAATAAATTATTGATTCTCTCCAACGGTAACATTCAAATCCACACTATAAATACAAGTTCTTTTTGGATTTGGAGATTATGCACAAAATTACAAAGAATAAGAGTCAAAGCATTCCCACCCTAGAACACAAAAGATATACAAATATATTCTTAAGAATTTTGTTATGGAAGATTTTGAAGATAGGTAAACCATTCTTGGAAAACAAGATTATCTCATTAAATAAGTCAAGAGTGTGAACTCGTTAAACATCTAAGAGTTTATTTAAAATACGGAGGAAATTTTTTTAAATATATAGTAAGTAAATACACGAGGTAGTGTAAAGGAAGATTTTATTTGGGAGATATATGTTGGGAAATATATATATTGGATATATTTATAGATTGCATTTCTATAAGCAAAACACAACACATGAGAAGAAAAAAAAAAAATTGGGAACAATCTCCCCACCCTTTTTTATAACCCCCAAGACGCAAGAAAAATATTTTCCAAAGGGACCACCAAGTGGTATCAGAAGCGGTGCTCAAAAGATTTCTTCAATGTAATCGCCGGGGATGAATCCATTTTAATCCTCAATGAAATTCAAGTGGTAGTTGGAAAAGTTTTACACAACAATGGAATAATAGAACTTTTCATTGATAAAGACCCAAAGGTGGTTACAACAGTTAATTTTAATTTTTCATAACCTAAACCTTCATTGTTAATTGATTAAGAGGAGGAGAAAGAGAGATTTTAAGATCTCCTCCATTTTCCCCACTTAACGGGGTGAGGGAGGCTTGAAAGGTAATCCTATGATGCAAAATGGACTCTCCAATGGAGTGAGAGCGGCCTTGGTTTTTTGGTGTTAAATGGTGAGTTGATATAGGAAAAGGATCCGATATCAAACTTCATTTTCGATTGTCAATTCCAAGACACACAAGGTTAGTTAGAGAAGTGTCTTCTCGAAACAGATCCACCTTTTCTTTAGCAACGATTGTATGAGAAATTTGATGTGAACAAACTTGTATGGTTGATTTGAGAAGTTCATGGAAAAGGGGGTAAAATTATTTGAATTAATATAGGAGGGTTCACCGGGATACATGATTCTACAAAGAAGATAAGTATGGTGAATGAGTTAATCGTAAATTATTGGTCCAATTTATAGAGGCAAAGCAAGGTGCAGATGCAAATTTGAGCTCTCAAAGCCTTTTTAGAAAAATTTGCATCACAAGGACAACGATGTAGAAATCACGACTTATTCGATAATTGGATAAAGATCGGATTGACATATCGAGAGTGTCGACGATATTGTCGCATGTCAAATCGCACCAACTTAGGGAATAGAGGCTACTATTCTAGACTAAGTTTTGGCAAAGAAACAAGAAGCTTATCCGAGGAGAATCGATTAGGTCAACCTCTGATTACATGGATCAAATGAAGAAAATCACCGAGTTTTGAAAACTTCACCAAATCGATATATCGGTCTATATCGGTTGAAAGGGGAACTTCAACTTGAGGGGAATTCACAGAATCAAAAGTAGATGATCAAGATCAAGACATTTTTCGAGATCAAATAAGTTAGATGAGTTCAAATGATGAGTTGTCAAAAAAAAATTCGAAGTGAAGAAAAGCTAAAGCCAAAGAATCGAAGAGAAGGTTTCGAAGAGAAGATGAGCAAAAGAGATCGATCAAGATCGACGGATCGAGATGATATGATATCATTGATTCGATCGAGATGACGGATCAAGATCGGATATGATCGATATGCTAACTTCGATATAATGACCGATCTTTTGTTGATCTAAAGATGTGTTGATCGATTAGTCGAGCTAATCGGATCGCAAAGAAGAAATTTGCGAGATCAAGATATAGGTCAAAAGACACGAGGGTTGCGAAGTCAAGAAACCTTTAATTATTCGATCGACAAAGTCCATTGAAGAAGAATTTGAAGATGTAAGATTTTTCAAGACTTGTAATTTTTTATGTTTTTTTTATCTTTATTTCTTTGATAAGTTCATTGTAATCAGAATCGATAACATACGATCAATGAAACCTTTATCTTTATGCTCAAAGATAATACCTCATTATCTTTTTACATGTCTTTTATGTTGATATTCGATTAAATGTCTCGATCCGATTGTATGCTCATATTAGGAAACTATATGATGTTATGGGAGAAATTCCTTATTTAGTAATGATCTATTTAGGAAAGATTCATTTTGGTTGAATGATTTAAATTGATTAGAGATTTACCATTCTTGTAATAGGAAAAACCAAAAACCATATAGGTTATATGTTTGTAACAAGATAGGTTTTGCATCATCAAAAGGGGGAAATTGTTGGGAAATGAATTTAATAAAAAGGATTTTGATTAGATCCCAAAACCCCTAAGTATGACATGAGGATAAATTTGATAGATGAATCAGATTCGGTTTTAGAGTGTTCAGGATATTATACGCACTATGTATGTCGGCAGATATAGAACGGGTTAGTTTTCAAGACTCAAGAAGAAATCGAGATTTGAGGATATCGAGAATCGAAGGCTCAGAGAACGAAGCCTCAGAGAACACAAGACTCAGAGAACTCAAGACTCAGAGAACTCAAGACTCAGAGAACATGAAGACTCAGAGAATCGAAGACTCGGAGAAATATCAAGGCACAAGAATTACTAAAGACTCAAGAATGTCTTCGAATGCTCAAGATATTGAATGTTCCGTGAGGAATATACCGTTGGAATCCACCGACGTGGACCAACGAGAGGAAGACAACCACCAAAAAAGCTGCAGAACTTACAAAGAATAGTATGGATTTGAATGTGATTCTCTCCAACGGTAACATTCAAATCCACACTATAAATACAAGTTCTTCCTTCATTATCGGGGGTGGATGCGTGGAGATTATGCACAAAAAATGCTACAAAGCCAAAGAGCGTTATAGTCAAAGCATTTCCACCCTAGAACACAAGTTGTAGATATACAAATATATTCAAAGAGTGTTCTAGAACCCAACCTAAGCAACCCACGATGTATCATAGCTTAGAGAGATTTTCCCAACCTTAGCATTGAGGCTAAACCATTGTAAGGGAAAATCTCACCATAGTTGGAGACAACACCAAACCCAAACCCAAAGTGGTGAAGTGAGGTAGTTGTTAGGCAAACCCGAGTGAGGGTGATAAGTCCCGGGAGTGTGAACTCATTAAACATCTAAGAGTTTGAGTTAGTAAACTACGGAGGTAGTCGAAATGTGGCGGGTTGAGTAAGTAAACTACGTGGAGTAAAGCACGAAGTTGAGTAATAAACTTGATTGATAAGGAATTTTGTTCCGAACCACTATATATTGGTTGTTTCTTGGTTTATGTTTATACTTGTCATATGCATCTAGCTATAAGCAAAATTGAGCTTAAAAAAAAAAAAAAAATTGGGAACACTCTGCGTTTCATTCCCGTTTTTTATATGACCCAAATAAAACGTTTTTGCTTCTTCACCAAAATAGGTTTTCCCACCGACCAACATTATACATTCCCCAACAAATTATGTAGTGGGATTAATTAATATTTATGGGCTTGAATAATATTGTGGCTCAATATTGAAAATTCAAAGTCCATTGAAAGGTCCAATATTAATTCTCCTAAAGGCCCCCCAAGTAGCCCAAACATAAAGTCCAATAACTGAAAAAGGTGTTTAAAATAAAATAAATTATTTTGCCTAATTTTTCATGATTTTTAAAAATTATGAATAAAGATAGGAGAAAGATTCTCTTTGAATTTTGTTATGGAATGAAGATAAGATTCTTGGAATACAAGATTATCTCATTTCAATTCTTTGGCTATTTATAATGAAATTTTTAAATATGCCATAACATAAGGAGGGAAGATTTTATTTGGGAGATATATTGGGAAATAGAATATATTGGATATATTCAAGATTGTTTCTTGGAGAAGAAGCAAAGAAATTTCCAATCTCCCCAAACCCTAATATTTTCGCCCCCTTAGTATTATAAATAGGGGATGAATATTTCATCCCCAATGAAATTCCATGTGTTGGAAAAATTAGAAATCCACAAAGGTGGTGCAACATAATTTTTATTTTTCCCTTTTGTTAATTGAACATCCCTCCATTTTAAAAAGCAAGGACTTGGGAATCTTTTTGGGAATGTTGTGGATTAGTTGACTCCAAGAGGTTAGTTCACGTAAACTCTTAGGATTTATGTGACAAACTTGTATGCATGATTTGTTATTGAATTATTATTTGAATTAATATAGGATTAATTCATGCTAGTAATAATTGTCAGAATTAAATTTGTATTTAAATTCACCTCGAATAGATTCGGGCACCCTCTATTCCCCAACACGTGGATCCTCGGTTTCCAGATCACATTTGTCGCCTCAAGAAGGCGTTGTATGGTTTGAAACAAGCCCCTCTTGCTTGGTTTCAGCGTTTTAGCACGTATCTCTTCGGCTTGAGATTTGGTTAGAGTCGATCTGACTCGTCATTATTTTTTCTCATTCGAGGTACTTCTATTCTCTATCTTCTTTTGTACGTGGATGATATCATTGTTACAGGAAATGATGGTGATATGCTCAAGACCTTTATTGCTCGCACGCACAAGGAATTTGCTATTAATGATTTGGGCCTTAATTATTTTCTTGGTCTTGAGGTCTGAAGATGGTTTTTTGTTGCCCAAATATGCCTTTGATATCTTGGAACGGGCACAGAGAAAATATACTACCCCTTTTGGGGAAGTTTTTCGATTGATGGTTCCTTATTTTATCGTTCTTTGGTTGGGGCTCTTCAGTACTTGACCATTACTAGGTCGGATTTATCATATGTTGTCAATATTGTCAGCCAATTTCTTCACTCCCCTACAGATGAGCATTTTAATGTAGTGAAGCGGATTTTACGATATGTCAAGGGCACGGTTCATTTTGGCTTATCGTTTACTAAGCATCATGAGTCGACAGTCACAGATTACTCCGATGCTGATTGGGCTCGTTGCATTGAGACCAGACGATCTACTTATGGCTACTCTATTTTTATTGGTGGTAATCTCGTTTCTTGGAGTGCTAAGAAAGCCCGTTCGAGCTGTGAATCTGAGTACCGTGCTATGGCGAATGCAGCAGCAGAGATTGTCTGGCTTACTAACCTTTTGGGTGAGCTTTGATTTAAGCTTGCATCTCGTCCAGTACTCTTGTGTGACAATAAAAGTGCTATATTTCTGAGTCAGAATCATGTTGCCCATAAGCGGGCAAAGCACATTGATCTTGATTATCATTTTGTTCAAGAATTGGTATCCTCGGGGAAGATTTCCACACGTTTTGTTCCATCTCATCTTCAGCTTGCAGACATCTTCACCAAGAGTCTGCCTCGTCCTGCCTTTGAGCTTCTTCGGTCCAAGCTCTGCGTTTGTCTTCACCCAACGTAACGCTTGCGGGGGTATTAAGGATATTAGTTGATATATATAATAGATCTTGTATATTTATTCTTCCGTTATTTTAGTAAATATTGTTGTATTGCATTCTCTCGATTATATATAGTGGAAATCCTCAATCACCTCATTAACGGTGATATTCTAATTATCATCACAAAAACCAACATCTGATTTTAAAAAGTCTAGATCTTTTGTAAATGGTGGACTGGTGGTTTGCCAGATCTCTTAATTTGGCACTGTGATTTTGGCCCCATGAAATAGAGAGGGGGAGATGGAGAGGAGAAAGAGAGGAGTGGGGAGAGAGTGAAATTTGTCTCAAGATTTACCATATCATAAACAGAGTAGACATAAGACAATTGGATGGAGATGTACTGGAGTGAGGTGCCATTGCTGAAGATTGTTTTTTTTTTTATTGCAGTGAGAGAAAATATATTTGGGAATTTGGAGGGTTTCTTTACCTCTTGTTGGGATATTTTAGTTTTGATAAATTATGTCCAAAACATTATCAACTTGTATTTTTGAAGCTAATCTACAGATAACAAGTTGAGGGGGAACGAGAGAACAAATTGAGGGGGAACTCACGAAATCAGACGAAGATGATCGAGATCGACGCAGGGATAGACTTGATCGAGATCGGATGAGTAGGATGAGTTCAAGTAAAGTGATGAAATTGAACAAGAAGAAACATCTTTGATTTTTGAAGAAGAAATGCTGACGGTGATCTGATCTTCTTGATCGGAGATCTTAGCGACGATCAGATCTGGTGATCAGGATCTTGACCGGATCACGGTGACCGATCTTCTTGACCCAGTTGTTGACTGATCTTCTTGACTATTCTTTGGTGACTGATGTTCTTTGTCTGGTGACCTAATCTTTCTTGACGGATCTGGTGACTATCTTTCTTGACCGGATCTGATTGACGGATTTCTTGAAGATCGATCCTTGTAGGTCGACGATCGAGACCAATCTGCATACGAAAAATCTGCGGAGACCAATCCGCATACGGATCAAACGACCGAATCGGAAGAGTTGAATAAAGAATAAGACGAGTTGAAATCGGATCCGATTAGACACACAAAAGCGGTGGCCAATAAGAAGACAACACACATATTGATGTGACATAAAATTTGGAAGGAAAAATGCAAAAGGACAAAAGAAAAATTTGGAAGTTATTAGTATGGATTTGAATATTACTTTCCAACGGTAATATTTAAATCCACACTATAAATACATTGCACTATCTTCAAAAGAAGATAATGGAGGATCTGCAAAGTGAAATTAAAGCCAAATATTCAAGCAACTCCATTCATAGAACACAGAGCAAGAAATACACACATATATTCAAAAGTGTTCTACCTTAGATCTAAGCACAAATGCTATATCCTAAGCTTGGAGAGATTTTCCCATCCTTAGCATTGAGGCTAAACAAATGTAAGGGAAAATCTCAACCTAGTTGGAAACCAAACAAACCTTACCCAAACATCTAGCAATCCCGAAAGGGAGGGTAGGCAATCCCGTGAGGGAGATAAGTCCCGTTTGAGTGTGAACTCGGTAAACATCTATAGGCGATCCCGTGAGGGTGATAAGTCATGTTTGAGTGTGAACTCGGTAAACATCTGTTGGGTGTTGGACTAACAATTTAAACTAAGTCCAGTTGGTTAAGTAGGTGCCCCTGATGATAGGGAAGAGTGGATGTAGAAGTTGGACTCCGAACCACTATAAAATCGTGTGTTCTTTACTGCTTTATGTTCTTACTTGCCATATGCATTCGATTAAGCAAAACACAACACATGAGCTTAAAAGAGAAAAATCTGGAATCACTCTGCCCTCACCCCTGTTTTATATGCATTACACGATTTTTCCGCATTTCATGGGTTTTTTACCGGGACCAACACCTCTTTCTTTCTTTCTTGGTAAAAATTGTTAATCCTCACAATCTATGGCACTATTATATATTTCTTTCTAATAGTACAGCTTTGCACACGATTTACTCAAAAGATTTGCACCACTTCGAATAATTAATTTGATATACATAATATATATACACAATATATATACTTATACACAATTTATATTGTACTCCCTCCGTCCCAATCTTTATGGGATTCTCACTTTTCATAAGGATTTAATGGAATAGTGATAAAGTGATAAAGTAGAGGGGTAAGAAGAGTTATTTATAATAATTTTATATGATAAAGTGATGGATTATTGGGTGTAAAAAATGTTGTTTATTAATATTTTATGTGATAAAGTGATAAAGTGTTTAAGTAACTTTACCATAAAGAATGAGACAAAAATATGGGCTACTTTACCATAAATAATGGGACGGAGGGAGTATATAGGCAAAGTATAGTGTGAACAAGTTTCATGGTGAAACTGGTTAAGAAGTGTGACTTATATTACTAAAGAGTATGACTTCTTAATGTAAATGGTGTGAGGTTTTACTATAAAGAGTATTACTAACAAAAGTGAAGGGTGTGACTTATATTATAGCAAAGAGTATCGTAGTGATAACTGAAGGGTGTGACTTATATTACTAAAGAGTGTGACTTATTTCACTAAAGAGTATGTATTTAAAAAAAAATCAGTTTCACGGTGAACAAGTTTCACAGCATACCAACTCTTGTATATAATATATACTCCCTCCGTCCCAGACTCGTTTTCCTGTTTACTGTTTGCACATATTTTTGTGAGCGATTTTTGTATTAGTAATTGAAATGATAAATTAATTTTAAAGGAAGGGTATGATAGATAAGAGGCTCATCTATCATGCCTCTTCTTAACGTGTCAGCTAATTATTTCATTTACTAATACAAAAATCGCTCACAAGATTAGTGGGTATGATGGTAAACAGGAAAACAAGTTTGGGACAGAGGGAGTATTATACAATATATAAAAAATTATATTTTATTTTATTAATATATATATATATATATATATATATATAGTTATCCGATTATTTTACAACGGTTCAACCGGTCGAGCTTTGACCCAATCTATAGTCCGATTTTATGACCGGTCCGATTTTAAAAACACTGGTCGAAGTTGATAGTTACATATTTGATTAATTGTATTTTCCCAGTTTTTATTCATATTTATGTTGTCGTTTTAGATATATTTGTTGGGGTTATATAGCTTGATCGATTATTTCACGTCCCAATTTTTTGGAGCCTTTTTTAGCAGTATTCGATCAGAATGAGCCTTTAGGGCTTTGACTCAATTTCGCTTATAAATACCCATATGATTCATTGTATTTGTTATCACAAAAAATATTAGTATATCTTCTAGCTTGGTAGTGTTCCCAGACGTAGTCATTCCTGACAAACTAAATCACCAAATATATGTTATTTATTTTTTTTTCTTTCAATTTCTCTATAATTGCAGTTAAAATCCTAACAATATTATGAATTAAGATGTTTAATTTTTAGAATAAAGTAGAAATAACAAATATTGAGCTTAAAAACTAGAAATTGATAGTAATTTTATGCCAGAAGTATGAACTACACTCAATTTCATATTCAATTTATATATCTTCATACGGTGAAAAAAAAGGTGGTATAGATTTCAATCCCACAACCCATGCTGTGAAAATATTTTATAAAAGAGTATTGAAACCACAATTTATTATTGAAGAAATATGAAAATATTTTGACAAAAACTTGTATGCAATATTCCATACAAGTGATATGTGCAATTGGATCTTTTTTTTCTCACGGTCAGAGGAATGGATTTTAGGGCAGATTGTTGGTGGGTCAATGGGCTTCTTCATCTTCTTCCTCGCGCGCGCAGCCGACGCGGTCAGATTTCCCCTTCTTCCTCTTCTCTTCTGGCGAATTTCATGGGCTTTTTTCTTTCTCGCGTTCGGTTCTAATTTTTTTTTTAGCTCGATTATTGTATGAAACCGGGCATTCAATTTGGATTTCGATGTGGATTCTACGAGAAGAGGAGAGAGAATATGTGTGTGATGTTTGGATTACCCCTCAACACAAAGTGTGTGATGAAATTGAGATCATTCGTGACTTTTTTTTCACGTTGTTCTCAGAATGTAATTTTGGATCAAGATTTTTTCGCGTTTGTATCGGGTTTTTGTTCATGTAATAACACTCTTTTTTCTCATATGGTAACACTCTTTTTTGTTCATGTAGTAACACATCAAATTGTTCTTTTAAATGTAATTCGGACTGTGATTTCTTTTTCGCTTGTCTTCGATTTTGTTCATGTGGTAACACGTAATATAATAATGTAGTAACACTTATACATAGATGTAGTAACACACAAAAAATTTGAAAAAAAAAAAAAAATCTGTAATTTTGATTTCAAGATTTTTTTCGCGTTTGTACTGGTTTTTGTTCATGTAATAACACTCTTTTTCTCATATGGTAACATTCTTTTTGTTCATGTAGTAACACATCAAATTGTTCTTTAAATCTGTAATTCTGGACAGTGATTTCTTTTCGCGCTTGTACTGATTTTGTTCATGTGGTAACATGTAATATAATAATGTAGTAACACTTATACATAGATGTAGTAACACACAAAAATTTTGAAAAAAAAAAAAAACTGTAAAAAAAAAAATAATGGTTTTTGTTCATGTAGGAATTGAACACTATTTTTGTTCATATAGTAAACATCAAATTTATTTAAAACAACAAACCTTGTCTTCGATTTTGTTCATGTGGTACCACTAATATAATAATGTAGTAACATATTTGTAGTAACACAAAAAAATTGAGAAAAAAAAAAAAAAAAAAAAAATAAATATGGGAATTGAACTCGCAACCAAGTTTATTAAAGAACAAACCCGAACCCACCGCAATACATATTTGATAAAAATATTATTCTATAAATACATATCGTCCGGCCAACGCCGAACCCATCGCTCAAATCCATGCCCAGATGAAAAAAAATGACAGACGACCAGGACGCCCAGACCCGCGAATTTTAAGCAATTTTTATCTTATTTATGTTGTATTGCACATAACACTAGTGTGCAATATTTCACACAAGACTTTCTCAAATATTTTATAAAAGAACATTGAAACCACCGTGTGTTAAATTAAAGAGGAATCATTTAGACATAAAATGAATTTTTGCGATTTCAAATTTAAGAATATTTTATTTTATAGTCCCGCCTTAAAAAAATTCTGATTCCGTCCATAAATATAACATGTCATACAAAATTTTGTAATTGTATATAGGGAAACTCTCTTTAAAGAATCCTACATATAACAATAATATAATTTTATGCACGTGTATTATCTTAAAAATCTTTGAATAATAATTTCTTTTAGCATTTTTTGTCAATTTGTTTTTTTTACAGAGACAAATATTTGGTTGCTTTTGAAATTGTATAACTTAGAGACTTATACTGAATCTGCCTCGATATCAATGTCCTTTTAATAAATATTTATGCGGAACTGAAATACTAAAAAATTGTATGAACAATTATAACATCATTCCTCTACATTAAAAAAAAAAAAAAGGTTTGTTGATACATGGAATTGAGATAGTTCAAGTTTATGTATTTTATATGATGTATTTAATTATTATTTTCCTTACAAATAATTAATTAAATTTGTGGTATGTAATTTTAGGTTTGAATGTACCACGGACCACTACAGGTATAACTCCGCCCATAGGGCCCTGGATATTAAAATAACGAACATGGTTTATATGCTGGATGGGCTTGGCCCAACTTTTAATTTCCTAAAAATCACCGACTAAGGTCCATGGATATTAAGTTTGTTAGCCCAATGTTTTGTAATTATTTAAATCGGCCCAACAAACTTTATCATAATTGGAATACCTTTTAAAAAAAAAAACTGTCCCAATCTTGTATTCTCTTAATTGCACACCAAGGCTGGCGTTTTCAAAGCAGCGATGACTGTGGCTCTGTTTATCCTGTTCCATCACAATCGATAATCCTTCCAAAATTTTAATTTTTATTATTCATTCTCTAATTTATTTTTTTTTGCGCTTTCAATTTTAAATTATTATAAATTCTAGATTTATATTTAATTTGAAGGATTTGGGCAAAGGATTTTAATTTGTCAATGCATAACTTTGAAACGTGGAACACCAAAGGAAATGCAAAAGATATAATGTATTAAAAAACCCTGAATTATTTATTTTTATTATAGAAAGTTTTATAACTTTTTTTGTTTTAAAAAGCTATTAAATTATATAATTTTTATTTCATAAGGCTCCTAAATTATTATTTTTATATTAAGAAGACCTTAAACTATGTAGTTATTATTTCATAAGGCCCCTAAATCATTTTTTGTGTTTTAAAAAACTTTTAATTTATATATATGGTTCTTGTTTCATAGGATTATTTGTTATGGCAAAGTATAGCGTGAACAAGTTTTACGGTGAAACTAGTTAAGGAGTGTGACTTATATTATTAAAGTGTGTGACTTTTTATTGTAAAGTGTGTGACTTTTTACCATAAAGAGTATTACTCATAAAAGTGAAGGGTGTGACTTATATTATAGCAAAGAGTGTCGTAGTGATAACTGAAGTGTGTGACTTATATTACTAAAGGGTGCGACTTATATTACTAAAGTGTATGTCTGTAAAAAAAAAAACAGTTTCACGGTGAACAAATTTCACAGCATACCAACTTCGGGTTATTCGTTAGAGAAACTTTTTTTATTGGAATTTGCTCTAAATATAATAGTATTGAAATTGGGCGAATGTGTCATATTTTAAGCCGACTTAGCAAAATGTATAAATTTCTATTATCAATGATCTCATGAAACATAAATCATATGATTTAAGAGCTTTTTACAATTAAAAAATAGTTTAAGAGTCTTTCAAAATAAAAATTGATAATTTATGCACTACAAGAAAATAAAGAATTGTCTACGCAATTTTTCAATAAAAATAATTCGGTCCTTAAATAGTGATAATTACTTGCGATTTATCTATGATTTTTTAGAATTTTAGTAGACAAATAAATTAACTACGAACAAACTATCTACACATTTATACATAATTTCAGTAGACAAACTTACCTCATTTTGACCCATTCAGTAGACAAATAAAATTTCTTATGGTAACACATATTTGCCCTTATAGTGAAAAACAGATCTGGAGCGAGTTTTGTTGCTTTGTCTTTCTGCGAATTTTATAGAAAAATCTATTTGACACGGTTGGACCCGCACAGGACAAAGAATTTTTTCCTTTGTATTTATGCGCTTCTCATTCTGACCCGTGGGTCATATTTCACGAATCCTACAAAATTTGCTAAAAATAAAAGACAAATTCTAGGTTACAAATTTGTATACATACAAATCCCAATTGAGACCCAATTTCACTTTACTCAACCTATCTTTGACCCGCTTTGACCCATTTTTTACTACCTGATCCGCTGACACTTCCTAAATTGATTGATTTGTATCTATATAAATTTGTACAGTAAACCTACTCAAAATAAAAAGGAACAACTTACAATATTAAGTAACACTCCTGTTAATCAAGATTATATATGAACTCTATCACTATCATGCACAAAAAATATCATTGTTATGCAAAAAATTACTATCATTATTTAAAAAATAATTCATTTTTTAAACAAAGATAGCTTTTTTGCATAAGTATAACAATGATAATTTTGTCCATCTATAATAATATTTTTTTTACACAATAATATCAAAAGATCGAAGAGAGTTCATCATGAAGTCCGACTCACACAAATTTTTATATACAGTATTATACATAAATTATTGAAATCAAAATTCCCTTATAAACAGTTAAATCTTCCATTTTAAGAAATTACTTTTAGAAAATAATTTCAAATTTCACCACCAAAATTAAATTTATTAATAATCTCACTAATCCTCCTGTTAATTGAGTAAAATGCCAAACGGCCCAAACCCCCTAGAGACGCAGGGAATTAAAGTGTACAGATAAGGGGTGTTATGGTCCATTTACATATAGGTTTCCCATTATGTCAATGGACTTTCTTTTCTTCATAAAACTGTATAATATAAATTCCAAACAAATTGTCTACTTAATTTTTCATGTGTTAGTTAAGTTACCCAAATTTATACATTATTTATGTAAATTCCGATGAATTTAGTGGGCTGCACGTCTGCACTTAATTTGATATCGTATCAATCAATCTATCATTCTCAGTACATTCTCATTTCCTTTTATATTATATTTTTTAGATACATTTATATAAGACGGTCCTACAATAAAATGGACATAAATTTAGTATTTAATACTTGAAAGAATTGAGTGTGATTTATGTTAGATTATATCGTTTCATATGAGTTTTTGTCTATATTTTCATCTTTCAAAATGTGTGACAAATTAACTCTCCTAGATTGAATTACAAAATAACTACTAATAAATACAAGATTGAAGACTCTTTTACTATTAAATATTATTTTTTAAAAGATTATTAATAGCTATAAAATTACAATTAAAATGTCAAACATACCCTTAATTAAAGAGAAATATGAAGTTGAATTTTTAAATTTCTCATACTCTATTTCCTCCCCAAGAATTCAATGTCATGTGTAAATTTTTTTGTGGGTAATGTTCAATTTATTTTTGTATGTTCAACATGCATGTGCAATATTTTGTTATTATGAATTAATAGAACGAGTTTGCACAAAAATAAATAAAACATATAAAAAAATTAGTGCAAAATTTTTGTGGGTATGTTCAACTTTGTTTTTATATGTTCAACATGTGTAATATTTTAATTTTATGAATAAAATAAGTTTGCATAAAAATAAATAAGTAAGTAAATTGCACGTACAAACAAATTGCAGTAATAATTTTTTGTGGGTAATGTTCAATTTTTTTATCATATATTCAACATGTGTAATATTTTGCTCTTATAAATAGAATATATTTGCATAAAAATAAATAAATAAATTCACATACAAAAAAATTACAACAATAATTTTTATGTATATGTTTCAAAAATAAGTTAATGTGAATGAGCCCTGTAAATTAATCTCCAATGAGAAGCTAGATCTGTAGCTTTTTAAGAAATTTTGTAATTTTTAAAGGAAGAAAGAACAGCCAACAATGGTAAAAAGGAAATGAAAAGACGAGAGTTCTTTTGTTTTGAAAAATGAGTTTGGAAATTTAAATATGTGAAAAAAAAACTTATTTTATATTAAATTACATTTTCTTTTTTGTTAATAGTAAATTATAAAAGATTATTTCAAATTATATCTAATAACTATTTCCTCTTGAATTGCATATTGTATATTCTCAGCACTATATATGCTTCTATAAAATCCGACAGTCATCATTAGTTATAGTTCATTGATAATATGGTAGACTCCAAAAAATTGTAGAACCACGAACAATAATTTGAATGTGCCAAAAATGAAGCTGGCGCCTATCTCAAAAGAAGTTTAAGAAATGATGTATAGTACATAAGTCACATCATATGACATTTATTCCATAAGAGAATTAATTTTAAATAGTCAAGGAAAAATGATTATAGATCAACGAAATTATTCAAATGTATTTTCAGACATTACTAGAGATATTTTTTAAGGATCAAAGAACAGTCCCGAAATGTGCCTCTTCGGACAATAATTTGAAGTATCATCAATGATTGTCAAACAACTAATTGTATATTACTTGTAACTTAAGTGAAGTAATTAAACAATCAAATAGTTTAACCGAACCTCACTTTTGAGTTGAATTTTCCTACTGCATCATTGGGATAAGACTTATCAAATGAACAAAAGGTAATTACTTATAGGTACCATTTATAAGAAATTATTACTCTTAAGTGCGACTCCAAAGTACAAAAAAAATGCTTTAAAAGACCTAAATATCCTTAAATATTACAACAATAAAGTTTGTCAATCTGTGTGCTATTTTTTAAAATGTAACTGTGATTAATGTTGACCTAAAACTTAACATAACTCATATACCAACCTAAATTAACTCCATGAATTCCTCTCAAATCCAAAAAATGCTCTTTCCTTTCAAAATCAATTTTTAACCTCTTTCTGCACACAAAAATCTTGACCTTCCTGAATACTCTGCAATTCAAAAATTGTGACGATAAAATTGCCTAGCCGATTGGTAACAAAAATAATACGTTGAAGTCGATTCTGCACACCAAAACAACTGCACGCCGAACTGCATGTCGTAAATCGTTGCCTCTCGCCAAATTAGTGGTCGCCGATTCTGCACACCAAAAATCCTGATTCCACTGCACACAAAAAATGGATGACCACCAATAAACTGTGATATAACAGAAATAACTGCACACAAATCCACGCTAAAACAAAAAAATGCCGAGACTGCACACCAAAAATGGTTGAAGTCGATTCTGCACAATAAAAATCATGACACCACTGCATACAAAAAATGGATGACCACCAATAAACAGTGATATAGCCGAAATAACTGCACACAAATCCACGCTAAAACAAAAAAACGTTGAGACTGCTATTTGTCGGAAAAACGCTGACAACCCCTACACGCCGAAAATCAAAAAATGTCGGACACCGGATATCACCAGAAAACCGACAACCCCTAAACGTCCTCACCACTAAATGCCGGAAACCGGAAAATCGCCGACAACCCCTAACGCCAGAAACTGGAAGACAATTAAACGCCAACAATACCAAAACGCCGAAAAATAGAAGATGCTGCGAATTTGTCGAACATTTGCAGAAAATGCCGCGAATTTGATTAGAAAAGAAGATGGAAAAACGCTGAATACTAGATCAATCTGGAAAACGCTTCACAAAAGAAATGAGGGGAAGGCGAAAAATATGAAAACAATATTGACTGTATCTAATTATGTTAATTTGTAAATAATTAATTTGATATCATAAATCCATAACTAAAAATCAATTGCATATATACTTAACATAACCATGATTAATGCATTTGACCGGTTACTAAGGTAATTCATTCTATTATTATTTTAATAATATAAGGGTAAATATGTTAACAATTATACCTACAAGTATTACTAAAAAGTGTTAGTGCTTTAGAGTAATACTCCCTCATAAATGGTACTTATAAGCAATTTTCTCAATAATTAATATGAATAAGTTGATTTCAACAGGAATCGAAAACAGGACGTGAGTGTGTGGCTCTTAGCTCTAGCTAATACTATCTTATACAATGTAAGAATTTTATTTTATTTAAATGTCCTAATTTATTTATATTATTTCCGCAACTTAAAAGAGTTGGTTTCTTATGCATTGTTGACACATGCAATTCACGACTAAATTAAAATTCGCTGGTCAATACACATGATTAATTAGCGGTGAAATCACATATATAGCCAAGAGGCACACAACACAATGACAATAATAAAAAAAAAATACTCGTGTTCATGCATTAAGTTTTACATCTTTCATTTTAGAATTTATTTGGATAAAAATATTAAGACATTTAAAAAAATTATAGTTTGATTGAATTATTTTTGTGTACTTTCACTTTAATTTTTTTACTTTCACATCTAAGCGGTTGTTTATTTATGGATTTGAGGGGATTTCAAATCTTAAAATAAAGTAAATGATGTATTAGGATTTTGTTAACTCTAATAGGGTAACTATTTAAAAATTATGTGATAGATAATTGATTTTGTATTATGAATTGTGTGTAAAATATGAGAGAATATTGTATGTAAATTAAAAAAATGGGAAAAGAAAGCGTTGATTATGATAAATAAATAATTAAAAAAATAAGTAATAGATGATTGATAGTGTATTAAAAACTATGTATGAAAAAAAAAATGCACTTATTATAAATAAAATTTTAGAAAATTTGAAATTTTATACAAAAATTTTGCTAACAAATAAGAATTACCATTTGAAATAGGAAAAACCGAAAACTAAAACAAGCACACCCAAAAGAATTCAATGGAAATACTGTTAAATCAAAAGGAAAAAGAATTGAAAAAATTGTCAAATCATGACTTTTACATCAATTATTGTAGTAGGTCACAAGAAGTAAAGAGATTGGAATCAAGAATATATATTATTTTCAGTGGGACTTAGACAAATTATTTATTATTAACATAAATAATACTCCTTTCGTTTTGGTATAAGTTTTCTATTTTTTTTATTATTTTATTTAAAAAATAATAATAAAATAATAAAAATAAAGGGTAGTTTTGGGTATTTGGAGAGAAGAAAAAGGTATTTAGAGTAATGAGTGACATTCTTTGTAATATTGTGTGAAAAGTAATGATAAAAATTATAGATATTAGGATTAATTTTTTTATTTATAGAAACAGAAAATTTATTGTGGAACGGATGAGAAAAAAAGGAGAAACTTATAATAGGATAAAGATAGTACTAATTTTTTAATTGCATGGATTTCACATCAATTGTGAAAATCAATCGACAAATATAATGGGCGCGCAAATATAAGCTCATATATTCATATACTCACAATTCATTGTGATTTGATCTTTAGTTATATAGTATGAGATCAACATTGTTATCATTTTCAATTTATATTAAATTTGTCGTTTTTAAGCTCATACCAATGTTAATTATAAATACTTTCTAGTTTCTTGAAGAAAAACGAAAATTTTAAGTATTCTATTAATAATTCTACGTAATAATTATTACTTAAAATCCCAGAAAGGTTTGACTTAATAATGGTTAAAATGAGAAAGCATAATCATTTTTGCTATAATGATATAAGACTACATCTACATAATAAGACCATGTTAAGGGATTTTATAATTTATATGTTAGGACCCCTCAAAAAAAAAAAATTATATGTTAGGTCGAGTATTTATCAAGTCAATTTGTCAGGAAGCTTTTCTTTACATTCTTTAGATATCGCTGCTACAATTTCTATTATAATATAAATCGCACCCTTCAATGTTACAAGTACTATATTTATAAAGTAAAAAAATACATTTTTCAATTATCATAATTAATATCCTCTGAATTGGTATGCTTTGAAACTTGTTCACAGTGAAATTGGTTCCTTTTTGCAAACATGACCATTCAGTTATCACGACTAATACATTTTAATAATATAAGTCACATCCTTCAATTACCCCTACTAATTCCCCCTATTGTAAATTTGTAATATAAGATACGCCCTTCAGTGTTATTAGTAACTTTTTATAGTAAAAAAATCACATTTTTCAGTTATCACAACTAATACTACTATCTTTTAATAATATAAGTCATATTTCTTAATCAGTTTCACTAATTTATGTGTGAAACTTGTTCACTTTATACTTTGTCATATCATTTAGTAATATAAATCACATCTCTTACCTAATTTTACACATTTTTGTGTAAAACTTGCACAATTTTGTCATTTAATATACTCCCTCCGTCTCAATCATAATGGTAAAGTACCCCATATTTTCGTTTCAATCAAAATGGTAAAGTTACTTACACACTTTATTACTTTATCACTTTATCACATAAAATATTAATAAACAACACTTTCTATCCTCAATTACTCATCACTTTATTACTTTATCATATAAAATACTAATAAACAACTCTTCCCACCCCACCACTTTTATCACTTTATCACTATTTCACTAAATTCTTATGAACAATAAAAATGTCATTATGATTGGGACGGAGGGAGTATTACATATAACATATACAGGGGATATATCTTTAATCATTCATCATTTTAATTAATAAAAATATATCATAACGTTTATTTTTTTTTAAATAGTTCAAATGTTTTACAAATAACAACAAATCTATGTTTCCAGCTTTAATTAATAGTAACATTTCCCCCCGTAAAGATACATACATTACACATTAAACAAACATTAAAAATTAAGTCTGTTTATGTTACTCTTATTATATTGTTTATGTTTATAGTATAAATCGTTTTCAAAAAAAAATGTTTATAGTATAAATTTGATAATACATAAAATTTCCTTTCAAAAAAAACAAAAAGATCATACATAAATTTGAACTTAATTCTCGTTATTTATTATTTATAAATCAAAAATATGAAAAGAAAAAAAGAAAGAATTTTCATTGGGATCATTAAAAATTGAAGTATGTGAAAGGTAATAGTAATAAAATAAGAAAAAAAACCATGAAAGAGAAGTAGGTTAGACAAGAAAGGGGTCATGGGCATCTCAGTCCCACCATGAAAGTCACAGATACATCAGTCAAACGTACCATCTTAATTCCTAAATCATTGTTATTTAACAAACTTTGCTCACTATTTATCATTTTATTTCATTATTAATTTTTTAAATAAAAAAAATTAAATAAGGTGAATAATGACTGCTGAGAAAAAAAAAGGGTGAATAATGGCTAAAGCAGTCCTCTCCACCTTTAAAAAGAGAGGCCTTTTTTTTTTAATAAAATACAAAAGCTTAAGATGATTTGACATGATTGATGTTGCAAAAGTAAGATTGATGTGATTGTGTAATTTGAGAATTTTATCGTGCTTTAAATTTATATTAAAAAAATTAAATATTTTAATTGATTTAAAAATCAATTTATATTATGACATACTCCCTCCGTCCCAATGTTAACCGGTGGTTACTGTGTGCTCGAATTTAAAAAAAAAACAATAAAATAATAAAATATTGGGGATCAAAATAATTGTTTATTAATATTTTATGTAATATAGTGATAAAATGATGAATAGTTGGGTGTAAAAAAAATTGTTTATTAATATTTTATGTGATAAAGTGAATATTTCTATTTAAGAAAGTTTGCAATTAAAATTGGGACGCCCAAAATGGAAAGAATACAGTTAAAATTGGGATGGGGTAGTATTAAGAAGTAATAATAATAATGTTATTTATTCTATTTGAACCTTAATTATTTGATTTATTTCAACATTTCCACTATCTATGTCTATCTGAAAATGCTCAAAAATTTATATGAAAGAGGTATACATGTGTGAGACGGTATAACAGTGTGACAAAATATAATTTGAGTATTAACGCTTTAATATTTTGGAAGGAAAGAATGTTGATTTGTGTTAGGTTGTACCTCGTCTCGTACGAGTTTTCGTCTATATGAAATTGTCTTATGAAATAAATTTTGATGAGAGGGAAAAAAAATAGAACTCCATATTTTTTCAACCAAAAAATAAAATTTACTCTTTTACGAGAAATTAATATTTTTCTTATAAAAAATTTAATATTTTTTACCTAAAAAATTTTCTTATTTAGAAATATTGAGATTTTACATTCCGACTGTTACGACTGTATGCATACCGTGAAAAATTATTGTTGCAAAGTGATCAATTATTTCTACCACCAAATAATTAGTTACCACCCTTGAAATTAAATACTGTAACAAATACACTAATTAATTAACTACTCTACTAGTATGAAAATATGTTTTTTTCAAAAATTATTATAAAAATATTAATATTTAAAATTTGTATTTAAATAAAGTGGTAGGTCCAATTAATCAAATTAACGTGATACGATTGGATTAGTTGCCACTTCTTGGGAATGCTTTGCCATTTCACCAAATTATTGGTCACCTAAGTCTCTTATATACAATTGTCACAAGATATGATTACTTTATAAATTGGGTCATAAGATATAATTACCTTAATTGTACTTAGTCATCTTTGTTAAACAAGCCCCAGTACATGCACTTTCCTGCAACAATTTTTTGTGCAGTTGCAAATAAAATCACTAACCTTTTGTCTAATTATAATTTAATCTAGAATTTTGAATAATTATAAATAAATCACCATTTTTAAATATTATTACATATTGAATTTATGAACAACTTCTTTTGTGTCATTTCTCTTATGTGACAATTCTAATTAGCTTTTCATTACGTAAAATTACGTTTTTTTTACATAATAATATTTGGGTTAATAGGTGGCGTAATTCATCGATTAGTAAATCTAGAATCTGGTTTTTAATAAGTCAAATTTGATCACAAAAGGAGTTGTTTGTAAATCTAGAATCTGGTTTTTAATAATATTTAAAAAAATATAATTTATTTGTAATTATTTAAAGTTTTAAATTAGATTGCAATAAAATAAAAAGCAAAAACAGTGATTTTATTTGTAATTACTAAAAATCCTATGTTATGTTCCGATCTAAGATCGAATTTAAAAGATAACATTTTTTATAAAATAATTTCTATTGGAGGAATTCAAAATATATTCCAAAAAATCATTCAAAATGAGAGTAGAAAAGAATTTCGTCTCATCTAAAATTCTAAACTGATAGAGGAATGTAAAATTAATTCTTTTATCTAATTTTCCAACACTTCCCTCACTCAGAACGTGGACGTAATCATGAAGACTTTAATACCATAAAAGAATTTCGTCTCATCTAAAAGTTCAAATTTGTAGAGAGATGTAAAATTAATTTTTTTTTATTTAATTTCCTGACAGAATAATCAGTGGATTATAATCAATATTAACCTAGATAATTGTAATGAATTTAGTCCTAAAAATTTCAAATTCTCGAAAATTGAAAAGCAACCTAATTGTTGTACTACCCTATATACTACAACTAATTCATTACCAACTAACTGTGTGTTCAACTAATCCCCAGTTCTTTGTTCTTTCCTATTTTTTTATTATTATTTTTTTTTTTTGAAAAAAAGTTCTTATGATATATAAACACTCGTGAGTTGTGAGGGATCAAGTTGCATTATATTTATTTATATAAAAAGAGAATCAGACATTGGTAGGAAATCAGTTTTAAGATAAGTAGTTTTTCACATAAATCCAACACATGAGTTAAAATTCTCCAGGGGATATATTGATGATCACTAGATGACATTTGAGAAAACTATTGCAAAGAAAAGACACCCCCACCCTTGAGAAAAATGATATATAATTAATAAATTAATTAGATTCACAATAAAGTGAGGAAACACCAGGTCTGTTTTCTTCTGATACACCCCATTACGATGCAGTATATAATCAGCTAAAAAGAACTATTTGCCCACATGGAAACCATCATACTTTTCAAATTAATAATATATTCATTCATCGTAACATATATTATACTTATATATTTGGGTGGGTAGGTGGGGTGGAGGGCAAAATGGTTTTTTAAGTTAATATAACTGTCACTTATGTATCTGTATAATTAACTTATATTATCGATTTGAGGTTGGAAATATGTTTTTTTAGCTTATTTTAATGATGGTCGTAGAATAACGGTTTTTTTTTTTTTTTTTCGAAAAAAAGAAAGAATATGTATTAAAATGAGTACAAAAGGTACTCAATCCATACAACTTACAATTATTACCTCACTCATTCTCCAATGTTATACCTATATTACACAGTAAAATTCACACCACAATACTCAAAGAGATATTTACTAAGAATCCGAATTTTAGATCTTATACATTTGCGGATTGGCTTTTGAATCGTTTTGAATAAGGGTTTAAGTTTGATTTCTAGTGATTGAAGAACTACTTAGGGTTTGCATAAGTAGGTAGGTAGAGCAAATTAACTGTACTATTTCACTGTCTTTTTTGTATTCTGTGTTTGGTGATTTTGGATTTGTCACAGTTTTGCATTTTACATGTTACTCCATCTATCAACTTATGAAATGAGATAACATTTACGTATGTATATAGAAAGTTAGGTGTTAATTTAGTTGCAATAGAACGATAAAATTACCAACTTTTAATTTAACTTATTTTTTACATAAGAATATATCTAACATCACAATTTGAGGTTGACCCAATCAATTTTTTTAATCAGATGAAAAAATATGAACATAATTAACTAATTCTAATACCCCTCGTATATATATATAGGGGAAACTTACTTCGATTCAATTCCCCCGTTCCATTTTTCGTAATTCATTGATATTTCACACGTTTTTTGGATCTTTAACACATAAATTCAGGATATGATTGTTCGTTGAATTTTTTTTATTATTCAACGTGTCATCCATCCATATTATGAATTATAATAGAACACCATATATATAAAATAGGTGATCTCTCTTTCGAAAAAAACTAAAAAAATAGGTGATCACATTCCAATTCACATATACTTTGTATGTAATCGTGAAACAAACTTATAGCTAACCGTCAATTAATGTCATATGATATAGAGAGTTATTAGTATAACATTAATTCTTGGCAAAATACATCTCTACATCCCTAAATTATTACTTTTTATCTCGAAAGGTCCCTAAAACTATTTTTTTGTTTTAAAAAGTTTATGAACTATACAATTTTATTTCGAAAGGTCCTTAAATTATATTTTTATTTAATGAAGTACCTAAACTATTGATTTTTGTTTCACGAAGTCCTTCTTGACTTTTTTTTAATTATCTAACAGAACCGTTAAGTAAATGTACACATCATCATTCTCGAAATCGTCAATATAGATCATTGTTTTACTTAATGATTCCGTTAGATTATTTAGAAAATTCCGTCAAGAAAGGCTGCTTGAAACAAAAATCAATAGTTTAGGGACTTCATTAAACAAAAAAATAGTTTAGGGACCTTACGAAATAAAATTTAATAGTTCATGGACTTTTTAAAACAAAAAAATAATTTAGAAATCTTTCGAAATAAAAAATAATAATTTAGGGATATGAAAATGCGTTTTGCCTTAATTCTTTGATTTATATGTTTACAATTCTTATGTTAGGTATTTTAAATTAAATAACGAAACAGATCGCATTGATTAGTCGCGGAAGTCATAAATCATAATTTTGCTGATGCGATATGATTTCACCCGGCTTGGATTCCCTATTTCACATATTTGTTTCATCTGGTGTTTCATGCCTCGAATTTGCGTCACGTGTCCATTTCGACCCACTCCGTTCCATCACCCGGCCCGAGTGGTTCATGGTTCACCCGGCCCTAATAGGCCATGATTTATGGTTTATTATTTAGTGTTTATGGTGTAGATGGTTCACCCGGCCCATAGACATGTGGTGCAAATCCAAGACATGAAACACCAGATGAAATAGGTTTGTGAAACAGGAAACCGCGCTGGATTTCACCACGTCACGCTCATGCTTGTATAATACTATATTTAAGTCTTGTATGAATTTAGGTGCATCGTACATTCATAATACATTTTAAAAATATACAATTTATTATGTTGAAAGATGCAATTTATTAATACTGAACCATGCAACTATTAATATGAAAAAAATAATTGCACAGTTCATTGTAAACAAATTGTATTTTTCAGGATTACAAGTTGCACAGTTTTAAAATATATTATAAATGCACGGTGCACGTAGACGCACATGAGATCAACTCATAATACTACTACTAAGATGTCTGTTGTTAGTATATAATACTCCCTCCGTCCCAAGATAACGTGTCCATTTTCCTTTTTTGATATGTTCCATAATAATATGCACAACCCCAAAATAGAAAACCCTCCAAAATTTGCACCCTCACAATATTCACAATATTACACAAAATGTCATTACTTTTATCCCATGTATATACACAATTCGATTGATTTTTTTATTTTATACATAAAAATTTACAAAATTACTCCTCAAAACTCTACTCATCATTACATTTTTTTAATCTTTGTGTCAATTTTGGGGTGCATATTATCCCGGGATGGGGAGAGTAATATTCTTTTTAATTTTAAAAATCCATTTTAAGAAAGCAAATAAATATGTAACTTGATAATTTATTTGAATCCTCGTGCGTATGTTGGGTATACTAACTAAGAAGTAAACGAATAACTAAGTACCCAGTTCTGGAATGTTTTTCCCAACCAAGAAACGTAACTATTTATCCTTATTATCTAAAAGAAATTAGAATAAAATCAATTGCGAGTTTAGTGCTATAGCACAATAAAAAATAAAAAATAAATAAGCGCTTTTATAAATTTAAATTGATCACAATTTTGATAAATTTGAAACCCAATAGAGAATTGGAGATATTTATTCTTGATTTCCATACAACTACAAAATTCAACATTAATTTAGCAGATGAAGATCATGTTTGAACTTTTACAGATCCCCAACTTATACTTTTCTTTACATAAACTCGTCTTAGCACTCCTGTTTAGTGTTTTCGAGATATTAAAATTATTTTTAATTAAATATTACTCCTCCATATCTTGAATTCAATTTAACATTCGTCAAAATAGTTCGTCTCAAATTAAGTTGAACGTTTTTTAAAGTGACAATAAAACAACTAAATCAATTTAAAATATTGTTTTTTCTAAATATCTCAATATTACACTACATGTCATTACTTTTCTCACACTAAAAATAATTTTATCTCTTTTTATTTACATCATATGTCATTATTTTATAATTTAATTTTTACTAGTAATAAAAAAAAATTATATTACAAACAGTAAATGTTTAATTGATTTCGAATGGGACTAACATAACTAATATATTTTTACTAAATATAACTACCCACCACAATTTTTTTATTACAAAATACAAAACGACCTACTTTTGAACTCGTATGTCACATTTCAGCCATACACCTAAAATCTCAAATTAAATATTACTTTACCAATTTATATTTTCAAATAAGGGAGAATTCGCTTAAACATTCTAATTAATATTAAAACAGAACACACCTTCGTTTCAACAATTGAAAAAGAACATAGTGCCTTATTATAACAATTAATGTCATAAAAAGAATTAATTTTTTGTCATTTCAATATCATTGAAAGTAGCAGAGAAGTAGGATATATATAGGGTTGCAAATTCTAGAATATGTTGTCTGAAAATAGGACATGGTCATGGGATGTAAGAAACTCTTGTCCTTGGAGAGGGGCTACCAATTTTATTTAAGGGTGATACAATACGGGGTGATTCACCTTAGGGGTGACAATTTTTTGGTGTATCAAATAATTATTTTGTTCTTAATTATATTCAGTTTTTTATTTATTTAAGGGTATAAGGGTGATTAAAGAACTACCAATTTTATTTAAGGGTGATGCTATACGGGGTGATTCACCCTATGGGTGACAACTTTTACGTGTATTAAGTGACTACTTTGTCCTTAATCATATTCAGTTATTTTTTTTATTTAAGGGTATAAAGGTAATTTTAATTATAAGATTCTTATCACCCGGGTAATTCACCCCATCAATCATTCCTCTTTATTTAAAAATAAAAAGGTGATTAAAAAAGGTAAAGAAAAATGCAATAAAAGTGGAAAATGGTAAGCAAAGAAAGCAGAAAGGGAAGAGAAAGGGATTATCAAAAATGGAAAGAGTTGGTTTTATCGTGTAGAGTGTTGGAAGCAACGAGTGTGGGAATCCTTATGTCAGGAGAATATATATATATATATATATATATATATATATATATATATATATATATATATATATATATATATATATATATATATATATATATATATATTATACATCATACATTATAATATAGTAGGCTTTTTTCGTAAGTATTGTATGTATGGGTATGGAAAGTGAGTTGCAATTAATACATCCATCATATCCTTAATTCACATAATGCATTAATAAAGAACACTTAGAACTATCGATTTGATTTCGAGAGATCTCTCAATTATTTTTTATGTTAATAAACTCATAATTATATAATTTTTGTTTTATGAAACTTCCGGTAATGATAATTCATGAATTTTACTGAAATAATTTAATATTTTTTGTTAAAGTATAATTTATTAGTGAAATTTTAATGTTATTATATTCCGATAACATATAAAATTAAATTTTAATAGAAAATTTGTGTTTAACGTGCTGTCAGAAGTAATGCACATATGAAACAATAATTGTATAATTTAAATACCTTTTAAAATCACAAAATCAGTTTGACAAAAAATTATTTAAGACATGATATAATTTAACACAAATTAATTAATATTCACCCCTTCTAAAATATTAAAGCGTTAATTTATTTAAGACATTGTATAATCTAACACAAATTAATTAATATTCATCCTTTCTAAAATATTAAAGCGTTAATATCTAAATTATGCACCGTCTCATACAAATATGTCTCAAATAATTAAAGCGTCTTTATGTAATCAGAAACACGTAATTTAAGGGTTTTTTTAATTAATAGGAAGATTTTCGAAAGAAAAATACATATATAGTAGATGATAGGCGCATGAATGATGATGATGTTGGGAGTATAAATTAAAATTAAAATTAAATTTGGGACGTCGAAGTTATAATCAGAAGATGAAGCGTGCGTGAGAATCTGTAAGTAGGCATCCCATCATTCTTTGGTTTAGTTTAGTTTAGGTCGGGTTAATTTG
Source organism: Stenogyne calaminthoides (assembly GCA_037126765.1). Classification (NCBI taxonomy): domain Eukaryota; kingdom Viridiplantae; phylum Streptophyta; class Magnoliopsida; order Lamiales; family Lamiaceae; genus Stenogyne; species Stenogyne calaminthoides. The sequence goes on along the minus strand of JBBCBC010000024.1, from coordinate 4,116,205 downwards.
TTTTAGTTCAACAATTAAATACTTCTATTTTAATTATTAATTCATTTGTAATCATACTGCTCTCACGCTCATGAGGTGTTTTTGTCCGCAACTGGATTCTTGCTACTTTGTATTTAATTTTAATAAATCTAATACGAGTATTTATTTTAGGCAATATACATATTCAGGTCCTAAACTGTTATTTAAACGGTTATTTTTTATTTTGAAAGATTATTAAATTATATTTTTGTTTTAACAAGTTCCTAAATTATTAAATTTTATTTCGAAAAATCCATAAACTATTTTTTTGTTTAATAAAGTCCCTAAACTATTGGTTTTTATTTTAAATAATCCTTCTTGACGGAATTTTCTAACTAATCTAACAATGATCAATATTGACAATTTTGAGAATGATGATGTACATACATACTTAACGGTTCTGTTAGACGATTAAAAAAAATAGTCAAGAAAGCCTGCGTGAAACAAAAATCAATAGTTTAGAGACTTTATTAAATAAATAAATAGTTTAAGGACCTTTTGAAATAAAAATTAATAGTTCAAGCTCTCTTTTGAAAGAAAAAAAAAAGTTTAGGAACCTTTCGAAACAAAAAGCAATAGTTTAGAAACCTAAAAATGCATTTTACCTTTATTTTATAATGGTTTCCACATCAAAAGTCGTACTTAAATTATCAAAAGTTCGACGAGTTGTATTATGCATAATGCCCGAGTTTCAGAGGCGGAACCAGGATTTACATCGCGGGAGACACAGTTAATACTTAATAGGAAAAAATATTTTTTTAAGCTATTAATTTAGAGGAGGTTATGTTTTAAAGATAATAATTTCATAGCCTTAAAAATGAAGGACAATATGTTTTAAAATTTGTAAATATAGTATAATATGTTTTAAATTCTATAAGAGTATGTTTGTTTATGGTTGTGGAAGTCTCTTTTGAAATTTTAAATCCCAAATCCCCGTTTGCTTATCAAGATTTTGGTTTAGAATTTTAAATCGGACTAAAATAGAGCCTGAATAAGTCCAAATCGGACTAAAATGTCACATGAGTTGTGTGATTTTTCTATATTTACATATTTACGAACTTCTGAGTATAGTATATTATGTTTTCAAAATCTGTAAATTTAGGGAAATCTTGCAAAATTTCATCCCGATTTGGACTTATTGGGGCTCGATTGTTCCATATTTACAAATTTTAAAATATGTTGTGTTGGGAAATTTGTAGTTTTGATGGAAGTTCCAAAACAATTGTAATAGGACCAGTCGAACATGTTAGTCGACTGATGATGATAGGAGACCAGCTGAACTTGTTAGACAGCTGATGTATTAGACTAGGTCACATATTGAGGGGGAACTCAATATGTATAGGTTCGGATCAGAAGTGAAGATCAGAAACGAAGATCAGAGGTGAAAATCAGAAACTAAGATCAGAAGCGAAGAACAGAAGACCTGTAGAAGAACATCAGCAGAGTCGATAGGTTGAAGCTAAGACAACCTCATCTGAAGACTCAAGCTTACTGATCAGTTGTATACTGATCAGATGGAGCTAAGTCAGAAATATGATAAGCATATCTACTTATCATATACATACGAGTGTCATCAGACCAGAAGAATGCTAAACTGTTGGCTTTACAAGGCACCGATTCAATGTACTTGTTAGCCACTAAGAATTCGACACTTATGTACGGATCTGACTATGCAGGATATGACGTATCGGTCCAAACAGCTAGAAAGGACAATTTTGCACGAAGACGGCATGGCCTTTCTGAGCACGTCAAATCAAGCCTGCAAGCTACCTAAAATAGACCGAAATTTGAATTCCTCTCCAATGGCTAGTTCGATTTTGTGCCTATAAATATGAGATCAAACCTTCATAGTAAGGTTACGGAAATTATCATCGAGCTCAAGCACAAGCAAGTTTCCGCAATAAAAACACAAAATCAAGATTTATTCTTAAGAGTTCATCCCATTGTTCTTAGCATAAAATACTTATCCTCAAGCCTTAGGCAACATAGAAGATAGGATAGTATTCCAGTTGGAACATCACAAATCTTATACCCAAACAAAAGTTAGGTTAAGTTTGTTATAGCAAGATTTCAGTCTAGGGTTTCTAGATCTGATTTCTGGGATTGGTTGAGTGAGAACTCGTGAAACATCTGTTGGTTGTACTGTGTTGGACTAACACATTAAACTAAGTTTAGTTGGTTAAGTTGGTGCCCCTGCTGATAGGGAAGACTGGACGTAGGACAAGTTGTCCGAACCACTATAAATCTGTGTGTCTTTACTTTGCTTTACACTTATCTGCACACTACTCTTTGTTATCTGCATGCATATTATGTACCTGGATCAGACTAGCATCAAGCTTCTGATCTGATCAGTTTGACACCATTTGTCATCTGGTCTGAACCAGATTGGTCAGAATCTTTGTTTGAGTAAAACTGGTTTCACACGGGTTAACTAATCTTCCGCACCATCAGTTAAACTGGTAGACGCCTAACTGATCTGGTTGATAGATCAGTAAGTCGGATATCAGTCCATACTGGTTCACATCGCACTCTGATCAGGCATACCTGCTTACACACCTGATTCACGAAAAAGTTTTGGAAATCTATTCACCCCTCCCCTCTAGACTTCCACCCTCACTGAAACCCGTTCGGGACCTACATGTTGTCATATATTCACAAATTTTAAAACATATTATCCTACATTTATAAACCCATAAAATTATTGTCCTTAAAAGACAACACCCCCTCCCCCACCCCCAAGTTAATAGTAACGAAAAAGTACGAAAATAAAATTTAATATTATCGAAATATTAAACGTGATTATATGCACATTTAAAAATAAAAACTTAATATATCTTAATTATAACATTCGTGTTCTACTCTTCATGTGTTTGAAGTGTTGTATGATAGCTTTGTTACTTATTTTTAATTATTTTTTTTGAATGTATACAAGCAAATAAATATTCAAAATTTGTCTCCCGTTTGGTTAAGTAGTGAACTTTTTATGATTTTAATTGTTCAAAATGATCTTCCAACTGTAGTTTGCAACAGGTAAGATCAATAAAACTTAACAAGAAAATAAACTAATGGGAATACAATATTATTTGTTGTAGCACTCATCTTTCGAGCAAGACCTCTTATTTCAGAGCGACTGTATATAAGTTTTCATCCGAACACACATCAATGATAAAATTTCTTAGTTAACTTTCAAGTTCAAGTATAACAACTCAGATTTGTTCAAACATATATATGTGATTAAATATTATTTTATTATATATATATATATAAAATAATATAACTAAAAAATTCCTTAAATTTTTCAAAATCTGGGGAGGGGACAGTGCTCCCCAGTACCCTTCCTCGCTCCGTCCTTGCGCGAGAATTTGGTACTTCTTTAGAATAAGAGCATTCACGAATATTCATTCACTATCTATTCTCCACATCATTTTCATATCACTTATTTTCAAATATCCAATTGTTTAAACACATTCTCATAATAGTTTTATAATTTATAAGAAAATGAAGAATAGAAAAATTGTGTTATTATATATACATAAATGTTTTACTATAAATAGAAATGTGTAACTGTATGAACAAAGTGACAATCCCTCTACTTCACTCGCTTCCCCCTTTGTTTCTTATCTGCTTCCCTTATGTTTTTTATCTGCTTCCCCTTTTGACCTGTGCTCAAACCACTAGATTACACCACTGAATAAATAAAAATATCTTTTTTTCCATCATCATGTAATAACACATAATTGCTCTGATAATAATACATATTCATCTTTATACATATAATTGATCTTATAGTAATACGTATTCATCTTTATATTAACACATATTGAAAGTAAAATTTTCTATTTTTTCTTTGCATGTATTTTTTTTTAATTCCGCTTAAATCGATTCGATACATGCATGATCCACGAATTTTTAACTCCTTCACGAATAACCTAATATTGTACGTGAATATATATTTTACAGAAAAATCCCCTTTTTATCTTTATTTTCAGAGAGTTTATATATTAGCTCACAAATTCCCTGCCATAATAATTTTCAATTCCCCGCTATATAAAAGTTAACTTTAACTTTTATGTTTATGACTTCTTTTTTCATTTCAATTAGTACAATTAAAGATTAATTGGGAACTTGACATATTATTTAAATTGAGAGATCATCAATATATTAATTAAATTAAGCCCGTGGGTTAAATCATGAGTGTTTCATTATTTTTTATTTTTATATAACTCAATATCCAACCTACTAAATCAGGGGACCAGAACCCACCGCCACTGGAGCGAAAATAATGAGTGTTTCATCATAGCGTAACTACATAAGTAAGGCAAATAAATAAGGCCAAAATTGGGGGAAGATCATATACATGTGTATGTATGCGTTTGTATATAGATATATATTAAATTTGTAGAGAGCGATTGGGAAAGCTAGGTGTAATTGATGTCAATCCTAGTGGTGAAAATTTATACTAGTGACAGCAAAAAGATTCTCATAAGATATTGACCATTCAAAGGAACATCAAATAAGGTTAGACGTGCTATACTTGCCATGCACATATGAGGCAATGTGACCCTGGTATTTACTTAACACTATCCCCATCATTTGCAACATAAGTTATATTCCATAATTGTTTTTGGTTTTAGTATATATATACCCATTATTTCAAAATATTTAACACTTATAAAATACTAATAGGTTATGTTTTGTATGCATTCAGACGTACCATGCATTTATAGTGCATTTTAAAAACATGCAACTTATTATATTGAAATATACACTCTATTTACAATAAATTGTGTAACTATTAATATGAAAAATAATTGCACGATTCAATGTAAACAAGTAACATTTTTCAATGTAACAAGTCGCATGGTTTTAAAAATATACTATAGGTGCACATTGCACCTAATAAATATGAGATCCACATTTATAAAATTGATAGAAATTGACATTGTTTCAGAATTCTAATTTTTGTTTGTTTAATTAGTGCACATGCATATACATTAATATTGTGATGTTATATTTTGGGATGTAGTAGACATGGAGTATTTTGATACCGAATTCTTGGTATACTGAACTTGTAAATTATATGACATCATCGTTACCGACATGACATGCGTAGATGCATGAAATACATGTCATGTATATAGTTTGAGATTCCACACAATCTTTATTTCTTTTACTAATTATATGTTCCAATCTCTCTTTTTTTTTGTTACCAATTCATGTCATGTATATAATTTAATGAAAATAATTACTGCATATTTTTTTAATACATTTTTGGGTAAATTGATGAAATTAAATACTCCACATCGTATTAAATATTGTATGAGAATGTGGGACAAGGCAGTGATATGACTTGAAAATGGCATCAAGGTAAAAAATGAAATTCCAAAACCAAACACTCATTTGGTCTTTGCTCTTTCCATGTAAAATGGGAATCAAGTACAGTTGAAATCAGTTACACTAAAGTAGCATGGTTTAATTATTACAAACCCTAAAACATAATGTTGTCTATGAGTAATTAGCTAGCCATTCCGTGTGTTTAGGGCAAGAATTCAAGACACTAAACAAAACAAGTAATTATACTTTGAATCCCAACTTTCTATCTATTTTATTTCAACAATATGTTTATTTGTTTTCGAGTAGTAGTATTAACACATGATTTGTATTAATTAAAGATAACGAAACATAAATTGAAATATGAGATCCAACCATGAAATCAGCTAATTTGGGGCAATATATCAGAAGAATATAAATAATTACACCATGAATCTCAACTTTCTTTTTTGTTTCTGCAATATCTTTTTTTTTTTATTTCATTTTTGATTCTTTTTTATCTTATTTTGAATAATAGCATGAAACCAACTGATTATATAATGACTAACTCTTTAGTCAAACTTGTTGATAATATGAAATTTATATTATTATACTTATAAACTAATATATATATCATATTAACACTTATCAACTGATACCGCTGCCCTTATAAATTAATTGTATTAAATGATGTAAATATTAGTTTATAAGAGTAAGATATCCACTTGAAAATATAATGATATCAGTACGAACAAGTGTCACATTAAATTTTTTGTTATATAATTTGTGATTTAATTTGTACTAAGAATAACGAAACACAAAATGAAATTCGTAATCGTGAAATTAATTTGTAATTCGGGACAAGATTTGATTACGAATTTTTCAATTGTTTTATATAAGTGAATACAAATGGTATATATATATATATATATATATATATTTTAGAATTTGAATAATTAGTTGGATTTGTTGGTTTGTTTAATAAAAAAAAAGGGGGAAAGTAAGTAAGAAGGAAGATGAGGAATCCATGTCGTCCAAACACTTGCAGACAAAGAAGATTCAGAAGTGAAAAGCAAGCTTTACTTTACGACCCACAAAAAGGAGATATATCACATTTCAAACACTGAACCACCTTCATCTTAAGCTTAGGAAATTGGGTCCAAACCAAACCAAAAATAACCCTATTCCTATTCCTATTCTTCTTCTTCTTCTTCCCCCCTAGCTCTCCCTATATTTACTGCCCAAACAACCCCCACAAACCTCCACAACAAATTATTATATGGAGCTCCACCACTTTTATTAGCTAGGCCATGCTTCTATTTTCCCAATTTTAAAGGCTACCTATATGTCTAATTTTCTTTACTTAACCTTCATTTTCAAAATGGCTTTGTGGGGTTGTTTAATTTGTTTACCAATCTTCTTTTCATTTGGCCCCAGTTTGATCCTCCAAATCCCCCCCTTTCTTTCTTTCTTTCTTTCTTTCTTTCTTTTTCTTTCTTTCTTTATTCTAAATTCACACACACATATATAATACACAACAGATATACCCTAACCCTAGCTATTTCTTCCATTAATTCCACTGTTTCATCATTTTATGGTTTTTTTTAGGGCTGGGATGCACCCTTAATTCTGAATATTCATGATTGCATGAATTAAGCACATGATACTGATGGTGTGTATACATACATACATATATACGTATATGCCTGGCTCCCTGTATGCCATCTGCAGAGCCCACCGGAAAATCGATGGCCCTCTGTGGATGGCGTATGAGGAGCCAAGCATATCCACACATCGTATATATATTTTAATTCAATTTATTCATTTCTCCCATTTTTACATGCCTTATTGATTAATTTCTCCTACTCTTTGATTGTTACATTATTATTTAATGTTTTCTTGTTTATATACATATATATATATATATATATATATATATATATATATATCGTTGTGATCTGATCCATTGTACAAATCAGGTACGTACCTTGTCCTGTGATTAATTTCCGGAATTTATTTATTTATATTGCCTTTTGTTATGGCATTATTGGTGGTAATTAAGTAAGTAAGTAAATAATTATTATTATGATTTGGAAATTAAATTGGGTTATATTATAATTTAATTTAATTTTAGAGATGAGTGTTTCACGTGTAACAAGAAAGGTGTTGCAATTATGTGCTGCTCATATTCCGATAAGGCATCATCCCTCTGTATATACCGACAACATGAAAGTTACAACCTATGTATTGCCCAATCAACTTCAAACCACTTATACGTATACATTTACACATATATATGCGTGTTTGTGCGTGTCTTTTCTTCTGTGTAATCTTTTTCAGTTTGACAGTATTCAAACCCCACATCCCATCTAATTAATCAGATAATAATTAATAATGGCAATTTCTAACTTATCTTGAGTACTTTTGTCTAGACATTTTTATTTGGTGTATGATTTGATATGTTGTGAATTTCAATAAATTAATTTCCCGAAATATATGTACACATTATCTATTTAACACCAATTTTGAGTACATATATAGAATTAAACCACATTTTATTGGCTCTTCATGTGAAATGGATAAGGGACAATTAATATTTGAATATTTTGGAGGATTTTTATTATTGGTGGGGTATAAAATTGAGATGATTAGGGAAATGCAGGAGGATGTGATATATGGTTACATAAAGATGTAATTTGATAAAAGTAGGATGCTGACCCTAAGCCATTGAGGTCACTTTTCAGAGTAATGTAAATAGGAAATTTGGAGCAGATGGAAACTGGGGTTTTTAGGGTCATCTGCATACAAGCTAGGGTGGGCCAAAACACACACACAAATACACACATTAGTGTGTGTGAAATGGGGGTAGCTAGGGTATGTGGGCAGGGGTTTATGATGGGGGAAATTGTAAAAAGAGGATTTATTAATTCATGTTATGATTATGATAGGTGCTTTTGCTGGGGTTTTAGGGATGCCCTAGATTCATCATAGCATTACTACTCTACCATAGGAATGGACCATGGACCCCACCTCTGTACCCCCACCCCCCATCAGACTCATATTTCAAAAGTTTAGGTCTAAACACCAAGTGAACACCGTGCTTTTAATTCGTAGTGTATTTAAAAAATATATAATTTATTTATAATTAAACGTTCAATTTATTTTATAAATATATATTACACATTTTAATATAATTAAATTGTATATTTCATTCATCAAATTATATATTTTAAAATTACATTATGAAGTGCAAAATGCACCGAGAACCCACTCATTTCAAAAACCCATATTATTATTATTCTGTTTCTCCAATTTTTATTGATGTGTGGTTGGTTATGAGGGAATAAAAGTGCAGAGTCAATGCAGGTCAAAAGGAAATATGTCGGGGGGCCACAGATCTCCTGAGACCAATTGGATTATGGCCTCATTTTATTCAATCTATTCTCTCTCTCTCTGCATGTGTATACAATTATACACACATATGCACACACACAATCCATTATCAACAAAACCAGTGTATATATGGAGAACATTCTTACTGCATAAACCCAGCTTTGTCTAAAAACAAGCTAAATTATTATTTTTTTTTTAAAAAGAAAGAGAAAGCACCATGGGGTGCGGGTGGGGGTGGGGGTGGGTATGATATGATATGCCCTTTCTTTTATTGTGTTCAGACTGTACTTAAAAGCAGATTCTATTCTCTACTTTTAAATTATAATATACCTCATCATCGATCTCATATCTACTTTATATTTTTAAAGTTTGAACCACTATCTGCATGTTCATTACTTTCTTTCTCATTAATTTTCTATTTGTTTAACTTTTTTCTCTAATTGATTACTCCATCCTTCCTTATTTTAATTATCCATGTACTATGTAAGGTAGATTCGGAGTTTAAAAAAAAAAGTAAGATATAAGGGTGTGATTGGTATGTTGGAATATATAGAGAATGAAATGATTATTCCTTAATCTATTCCAAATACATTGATTGATATGATTTTTTTGGAAGGAATCATAATTCCATTAGGCATGATTATTCCCAAAAATAAAGGAATTGTGATTCCCTACATACTCCATGGGTTAATGTATTCCAATTTTGAGGAATGAAATTTTTTTCCACACAAAATATTATCATTCATTTCATAATATTACCTTATACCAACAACAATAATAATAATTTAATAATAATATTATTTTATTAAAAAAATATTTAATAAAAATAAAAATAATAATCAACTCCAATAATAAAATCATATTAAATATAATAATATTAAAATATATAAATAATATAAAATTTTCAATAATAACATTATATCTCAAAAAATGTAAATTATAGTGAATTCTTAATAATATTTTAATGAAAATAAAAATAAAAATATTACTACCTCCGTCCCGGAAAAACGTGCACACCACCTTTATTATCGAGTTTTTGGGAGCAAGTTGTTTTTTAGTATTTCAAATAATAAAGTGATTTTTAAAAAGGAGTATTATATAGATCTACCTCTCATTTATTGCATGCATCTTTAAAAAATATTTTATCATTTCAAATACTAATAAAAAACTTGCTCGCAAAAATACGTGAAATCTGTAAATGTGCACGTTTCTTTGGGATGGAGGGAGTATTATTTAATAATATATTATTAATAATAAAAATATTAAAAATATGTATAACGTTATTATTAACTCATACTTTCAAGTTTTAACAATAATTAAAAACATATTAATATACATATATATGTTTACTAAAATTATATATTATTATAATAAACATAGCAATAATATTATTTTTTTAATTATAAAAAAATATTATTTTTAAAAATATATATTAAAAAGCTAAAAATAATAATATATTAAAAAAATATATAATAATAAATAATAATATTAATATTAAAGTATAATTAATAATTAATAATAATAATTTTAAAATCACCAATACTTATTACTTATATTTCATTCCTAGGTCACACCAGTCATAAGAATAATCATTTCTATATCATTACAATCAGACATTCATTTCATTCATTAATTCATTTCATTAAGTCATACCAATCATCCCCTAATAATATTAAATGGTATAAAGTGGTTTGGTGGAGGGGTATGAATGTCAATTCAACTTTAAAAAAGTGTTGTTTATTAGTATCAAATGATGTAAAGTGAAATTAATGTGTGTAGTAGAGTGACATGTGATGTAAATAAATGTTGTTTATAAGGAATATTATTTTGTAAAGAAAGTTGCTTTTTTTTTTAAAGGAAATGACCAATCTAAATTAGGACATCTATTTACAGATAGTGGTCAATCTAAATTAGGACGAATTGAGTACTTTTTTTCGAATAATATTATATATATATATTGTGTACTAAAATATATGAATTAGAGATTAAGATGTGGCTTAAGGATCTTAGTGACACAAACAATAAATGTGAAGTGTGGATTGCATTTATGCCTTATGATTGTTTGAGAGAATAAGTGTTTGAGTAATTAATTTGCAAGAGGTTTGGTAAGGTATTGAATTCTCTTTTTTTTCTTGGTCATAAATGACCTCTATTTATAGAGTTTGAGAGAGTGGAGCTCACTCTCCCGGATTACAAGTACAAAGAGCCGAAAGTGACTCTGCCAAACATTAAATGCTACAAGACTGATGTGATTCGCCCTGGGGGTCGCGGGAGATCGCCCGATGCAGAAAGGACCTCACGACTCTGGTCTGTACCTCGATCGAGGTAATCTCCGGATTTGAAGGAAGTTAGCTACTTTCGTACCCTGACACGCCGCCTTGCCTTGTCCTTTACTGGATCTCCCCTGACTTAATCCCCATTTAGGAATGATCTCCTGCACCAACTCTCTGACACACGTCTTATCGTAGTTAATGCATCGACTTCGGGTGGACGCGAGGTCGACAAGCTCGCGATCTGCCTAACTCTAACTTCCATTTCTTTATCGTAGGCTTAAACAATGTCTCGCTTAGTTATGGGCCTGTTCCATACTGGTGAAATATGGGCCTAGGCCCAGCTCGCGGGATATGCTCACAACAATATTTTGGACCTAGGGTGCATTATGAGTGTTATGTATAAACATCAAGGGTGCAAAAGTCGGAAATCGGTAGTCGGGTGTATTTGGACCGCCTAGCGCCTAGGCGGGGACTAATCGGTTCGATTTTCTTTTGTTTGCTTTTTCATCTAAATGGATTTTATTTATTACTAATCGATATTTTATAACAAAAATACACTTCAAATTAATTAACAAATTCATTATATAATTGCCTAAATTAAGATAACAATGGAAACATCTTTTCTTATATCTATTATCCATTATGAAGTACAAGAAAATTAATTTAACATAAAAAAACTAAACAAATCTGTGCTTTGAAATTTTAGTGTAGTGAAAATTATCAACCTTTGTCTTATCATCAATTTATTCTAAGAACAAAGTCTCTCATATCAAACAGTATCTTAGTGTTGGGAACCTAGCTCCTAACTTAGCCGCCTAGTTCCTAACTCAGTCGTCTAGGCGGCGCCTAGGAAAAATTGGGTCGACCGACAACTGCCTAGCGCCTAGACGCCGCCTAGGCGGCCGCGTAGACCGCCTTTTACAATACTGATAAACACTATTATTATTATATATATACGCACTAAATATTACAAAAAAACTGTTAATTACCGAAGAAAATCCGTCGGTAAATATAACCACCAACGGATTACTGACGACCACTTTTTTGTCTTTATTTTGCTCGTCACAAAATTTACCGACGGAAAAGCAAGTCATCGTTAATTACCGACGAAAATTGAGTTCATTGGTAACTACCGACGGAGGATATCGTCGGTAATATGGTTGAAATTTCCGTAAAAAATAAATTGTAAGAATGGGGTATTGAATCCGAGACCCTCTGCTCTGCTATTTACTAAACTTCAGCATTACCACCGGGAATCGATCCCAGGTTAGCAGAGCGTACGCATATGCACTCTGCCACCAGGACATATGATATATTTTTGTTCTATTCCAGACCAAAATTTAACACATATTATCAGTTTATAGTATTTTAAATTTGTCTAATCCATCGGAAATTTGTCGGTAATTGCGATGGATTCATGTCCGTCGGTAAAATCCGTCGGTATTTAACAGTTTTTTTGTAGTGAAATATATATATTTGAATATTCACTAACAAAAAAATTTAGATTATACTGCATGCTATTCTTTTTAAGTTCATTTAGCCTTATTTTTTAGAGGAATGAGTTCTAGAGGAGTGACATGGAATTTTTATGTTGTGCTATTTACATGACAACAAGAGTTGAAATATCTAGAAAAAGTTCTTAAAAAGGAAAGAAACGTTAATTGTTGATAGAAAATGGTATTTTACTTCACAGGTGGCTTAAAAGTTAAAAAATTTGCATCAATATTCTCTTTCGTTAAATAGACAAAAAATATTTTAGTTATATCATAAACTATAGCAAAGATTTAATGTTATATTATAAATTATTGTAAAATAATGTTATATTTAATTGTATATAGTTCGTAATTATATCCACAATAATCATAATGGTATATGTATCTTTAAGTGTTCATTTAGATATTAAAAAAGAAAAGAAAATTAGACCATTTTGCCCTTAATTAGGAAATAAATAATTCTTTTAGGAGAGATGTGAGAGAAATAATAAATATTTACCTTTATTAAAGAATTCTTAAGAATCTTTTGTGGTAAATTGGGAAGAACATAGGTAAAACTACTTAAAAGGACAAATAAAAAGAAATAAAAATATAAGATTAAATGGACTTAAAAATGATCGCAGGGAGTATGATCTAAAATGTTTTGACAAAAACTCCTATGCAACGGTCTCATGTATGAGACGGGATATACTTTAACACAAATTACACTTATCCCTCCCAAATCACACTTATCCCTCCCAGAATATTAAAGTGGGAGACTCAGGTTCGATTCCATCTGGGAATGAATTTGGAGTTATGGGAATTATAAGGTGGATTGACAATTTCGTGAAGTATTTGGGTGCTTGGTGTACTAACTACTAACAACTAACTTTGCCCGATAAAAAAAAAAAAAAAAAATTAAAGCGTCAATACCTAAATTATGTCCCGTCTCACTATGAGATCGTCACATACAGATGTGCCTCCTAAAAAATTTGTTGTAAATATTCAAATATACATATAGCATGTATATATAAAATAGTAATAGTGTTTAAACTTATAATAGTAATATTTGAAAAAATTGAGGTCATCGTAAATTTATATCCACACAAATATTTCCAGTGAAAAAAATTATAAGTTACAATTTAATTTCTCATAATGTTGTATTTTATGTACACATGTTATAGTGCAATATATTCATTATTAACATATAACATGTATTGATATACAGTAAAACCTCTATAAATTAATAACCTTGGGACCATGAAATTTTATTAATTTAGAGAGATATTAATATATCAATAAATTAATATTTTATTAATTAAAAAAGAGACTTTTTAAATTCCGCAAATTTAGTACATATGTATTAAAAATAAATGAATTCATGTATATTTCATTGATTATACTCATGCATCAACCAATTCTTTGTAACTAATTAAATATATTCATGTATAATATAAATTCATTGTATACAATTAACTATTATATTCATGAACGCATATATCAATTCATTGGAATTACTTAAATATACATGTTTATATTTTTTGTTTCAGCTAGAGAACTCAACACCGGAACTCTTGGCTGCAATTTAAAAAGTTAGGGATGAAATCCAATTAGATTTAAATTTTAAGAAAAATCAAGTAACAATAGATTCATATTTTAACAAATTACCATAATATTTATTAATATTTATGAATTATTAATTTAGAGTTTTAATGGGACCTAATATTTATAAAGAGATTTTTCGAAAAATTATTATCGTATTATCTTATCGAATTTGATGATTTTTTATAAAAGCTCAAGTTGGGACCGGAAGATTTTATTATTTTAGAGAGTTTATTAATTTATAGAGTATTAATTTATAGATGTTTTACCGTAGCTAGCTAAGTAGCTATGCCTAGAATGGAATCACTCATTATTGCTCTACTCTTTGCCCAACACTAGTTTTTAACCTTTACCTCAGTTTTGTTCCATAAATAGAAGTTTTGTTCCATGAATAGAATTGTGCGTATTTAAAAATTTGAGATAAATATATGTTGGCTTTTTATGCACTTTAATTTTCAAGAGGATTAAACGCTTTAAATTTCTTGTGTTGCCGTTATATTTATATATTTTAATATGTAGTATAAATAAAATAAATTAAGGAAATTATTTTTCAATTACATGTTCTACATGTTGATAGCCATTTGATCAGATCGGATGAAAGAATTTTAGTGTGGCTATAACATAAAAATCTAATTAATAACTACCAAACATAAATTAACAAACGAACAAGAGCAATTGAGGAAGAACTCTTGAGTTCTTCCCTTGAAAATGAGTTTTGTATATCTTGAATGTATGAAGAATGAGGGAACCAGAATTGGGAACCCCTTAAAATGAGGTGTGATCCTTTATTTATAGTGGACCACCCTGAAAGGTAAAAAAAACTACCAACCCATCTCAACACTTTATTCTAGGATTTTATTACAATTGTGGATCTAATGATTAATACTAGATCAACTTTACATTAAATGCTTTTGTCATGTCCCGTAAAGTTGATGGTACTTTGATGTCGACTCTATCTTGTTGGATTTGTGTATCTTCGGATATCCTATCTCTTGTCGGGCGAGGTCGATTCGGGCTTAGGTGGACCCTGCCGATATGTCGGGTTATGAACATATTAAGGCATAATTCGTACTACAACAACTGCTTCCAAGATCAGGCTTTGACTTTGCTCGGAGTTCGATCTTCATTCGTGTTTTAATAAGATTTCGCTCTTCGCTGTATTTGAGGTCACACTCTTTGCCCCCGAGCTTGCTCGAACTTGCTCGGATGCCCCATGAGGTTTCTATTGTTCAGACCTTGATGGTGATATTTCTTGTATTACACTCGGATAGTTGAATTTAGAATTAACCGAATTAAGTGGGGTTCAACCCTTTACCGTAACCTCGGGTTGAGGGTCTTTCTATGCTCGTTGCTTGACAACCGACTAAACTTCATTCGAAATTATTGCTCGTAGAGAGATTGAGCCCCTCCAGGGTCTTGGTCACTCGTCGAGAGGCTGAGCTCATCAAGAGGCTTCATTGCTCGTTGAGAGACTGAGACTGGGCTCGTCGAGAGCCTTGATCGCTTGTCGAGAGGCTTAGCTCCTCAAGAGCTTTGGTTGCTCGTCGAGAGGCTGTGCTCATCGAGAGTTTGTTGCTCGTCGAGAGGCTAGACTTGTCGAGAGTCCTGGTCATCTTATTTAGGTATGACCTAGAGGAGTGTGCGTTCATCGCCGACCATTTTTGGCCAAACTGTTCATGACTTTATATCTGGGTCATAATCGAGGTCCATGCCTCTAGCATATGAGTCTTATCGTGCTCGTGCTCATATGGTTAATGTCAATGAGGCACACAAAATCAATGCCGAGGAGGCGGATGGTCGACGCCGAGAAGACGAACAAAATTAACGTCGAGAAGGCGGATGGTCAACGCCGAGGTGGCAGATGGTCGACGCCGAGAAGGCGGACAAAATCAAAGCCAGGGAGGTGGATGTTCTACGCCAAGAACGCGGACAAAATCAACACCGAGGAGGCGGATGGTCGATGCTAAGAGGTCGGATAAAATCAACGCCGATGAGGCGGATGGTCGACGCCGAGAGGGAGGACAAAATCATCACCGAGGAGGTGGATGGTCAACACCGAGAAGGCGGACGAGTTTACGCCAAAGAAGGCGGACAAAATCTCGCAAAAGAGGTGGCGACTCTTTGGCTATTGCCCCACAATTTGAGGATTGCACCTCTCCAATGCGAGTCTTATCATATGTTCTCGTACTCTGAGGTGAGCCCCTTTTTACGAGTCTTATTTGTGCGCGTACTCCAAGGTGAGCCTCTTTGTACTAGTGCTTTCTATGCTCGTATTATGAGGTGAGCCTCTATGTACGAGTCTTTTCTGTGCCCGCAAGCGAATGATATGGTAATCTCTAAAATAGTGAGTCGTTTATTCCGCGAACAACCTCAATTTTGTTTATTCATGTGTTAATATTGATCCTATTGTTCGGAAATATTTTTAAAATTTTTATAGTAAGTTTGAGAAAATCTTCGAAATTCATGTACAAAATTTGGAAATTTTTTCCGAAATCTTTTATGTAAAAAAATGATCATTTTGGTCGGAAATATTTTTGAATTATTGTACCAACTTTGAAAAGTTTTTTCATCGATTTACATGTGAAATATTGATTCTACAGTTCAAAAATAATTTTCAAACTTTTATAGTAAGTTTGAGAAAAAATTTCGAATTTATGTATATAATTCGAAAAAAATTCCGAAATTTTACATGTGAAAAATGAGGGAAAATCTATAAGGAAGTATAAATTAGAGTATTTTGGAAAAATTAGGGAAATTATATTCATCATACAAGTGGTGTATTAATCCAGATGGTGTATTTAATAAAAAAGGTAGGTGTGAGTAACCTGGGCTTTATATAAAAAGGTTTTGCATGGCCCATGACAAGATTTGAAACTATTCAAATATTGATGGCCAAAGATGGACTGAAATAGTTTAAGAACAAAATACGTAGATTCATTTCGGGCCATTATTTTGGGTCAAATGACTTTTTCTGTTTCGTATAGGAATCACACGATGAAAATATTCATAAAAACAATATTTAAAGAACATGATAAATACAAATCCTTTTATTTTTATTTGTGAAACTAGCAAATGCTCTCATGTAGATAAAATTGATCACACTAAAATGTCTTTGATAATAATTAATGGGCTTCTTAAGCTCAAACAAACTAGAATAATCATTTACAATTGTACCGCAAAAGTCCTTTCAAAAAAATTGTACCGCAAAAGTAAAATTTTATAATAATTTTTTTTAGTGGAAAAAATTATAATAATTAATTCAAATACATACATATACTAGTGTAAAGATGACTAGAATATCACCATTGAATTGGTGATTGGAGAAATCTATTATTAATAGACCGATTACAGGAATACAACAACTTTCCCAAGATACAAGGAGATTTACATGGAAAGAATATAAAATATATAAATACATTGGATAAAGAATAATTTCTAATCTTTATCTCTAATAACTAGTTTATATACGCCGCTATATAATAAATTTGTGAGGAGAATTTCTATATATATGAATTAGAAATTAATACAAATTACATAACCTTTTTTAATTAGGGTTAAGTTTTGTATGCACCTAGATGCACAGTGCACTTATATTACATTTTAAGATCGTACAATTTTTATATTAAAAGATGCAATTTGTTTACTCTAAACCGTGCAATTATTAAAATGAAAATATAATTGCACGATTCAATTTTAAAAAAATTACATTTTTTAATATAACAAGTTGCACGATTCTAAAATACATTATACATAAGTGCATAGTGCATCAAATGAGATTCGGTCTTTAATTATATGTGTGCACTGTGCACAACCGATAGAACATCACTTCGATCCAATCCCTTTGCGTCAAATAATGAGGCTACACATAAATTTTAGGATGGAAATAAATTTTTGCTTGTTAAGTCATACTCCATAATACTATAAAATTTCTTTTAGACAAATATTTCTTTTTTCTAATTCACTTTCGGTGTGTTCTCATCGATATTTAAGAAGCAATTTGTAGGTTAGTGGATTAAAGAAAGAATTGGAATTCTTTGAACCCCACAAGTCTTAATCATCACCATTATCTTTGAATTAAGATAAGCTTAAATGGTTGTCCTATCTTACACTCTTTTTTTTTTCTCGATCATACATAACTTAATCAATTGAATAATTTTCTTTTGTAAGTTAATTGATTATAGATCACTTTATTATTAATAATATTATTCTAATTATATATTAATTTGGTGAATGTCACCAAAAGGATAACCTTTTTCCATGGCTTCTATCAACATACAAACAAGATTGTATTGTCCTAATCCTAATGCCGTTGATTGATCATTTCTCTCTCTAGTAAGTGTGTGTGAGAGAAAGGTCATTTGTGTGTATGATTTTAATTTTGATTTTCTAAGATAAGGATTCTAGAGTGGAGCAATATACATAATGGATTGATAATTATGAAAAGATGAGAAAACAATTTAGCTTTTGTGAAGAAAAAGGCCTAGTTAATTTGACAAATTTTTCTATTAAAACGGCTATTCTATACCCCCATAGCAATATAGAATGCAGCACATGGCCTTAGCTCTTAAGGTTGCTTATTTTCTTATACCATATTCATAATTTTTATTATAATTAAATCCTTTAATAAATTAGAATATTTGACAAATGTGAAAAAATTAAACCTGATATATAATTTTTTGAACGAGTATAATTATTTTTTTCTCATATATTTCAAATAAAAAAAATACGCAAATTATTATGAAATAGAAAGAGTAATATATACATTAGAGAATGGTCTTATGTATAGTATATGTATGACAATGCTAGCATGCAGACCTATTTTATAATTATTTTGTATTTTGTTTATATTTTTTAAAATTATTTTATCAATAAAAATATTAATTTAATAATATTAATTATTTTATTAAATAATTATTACGAACCAATTGTACCCACCCTAAAATTATTTTAATTAATTATATATATTTACACACTATATATGTGCCAATAATGGAGGATTTGGCAGAGGCGCCAAAGTAGATGTAGTCCATCAACGATGTTTATTATTAAACAAAATTATAGCTGAGTAAGCTAGTTGGTTTGCTCCCATATCCTCTTCTTAAATTATTGCAAACTTGTACTTGACCCATTAATATAAAATCAAAATCAAATTAAATCATACTTATCAACAGAAGTTGACATTTTCGTTTACGTTTCTGAGAATGATATGTGCAAGCATTTTGGATCATATATAACGGCCATCTTTAAAACATCTCTCTCTATCGCGAACTAGAGAGTGGCCGCGGGGATGGTGGTGGCGGCGGCGTGGGGATGGTGGCCGCCATCTCGGCAGCAGTGATTTGAGAAGAGAGGGAGTGAGAGGACGAGAGAAAGAGAAAGAGTTAGGGTTTTTAATTTAAGAGAGTTGAGCCGATTGTTTTGAAATGGGGGTAGGGGTAATTTTATTTAATCTGAATTCTATATTTAAAATTGTGTAAGGGTATAAGGGTAAAAGTCCAACCCTATTTTGGACCTATTAGTAATTGTAAAAAAGCATGGACCTAAGAGTAATCTTGACTCTATATATGGATCTATGAGTAATTAGTTCTTTTAAATAATGTTTTATTATTTTATTTTAGCAAAATTCACGAAACGCATAACATGCACTATCATCAAATTCCACGAACTCACACCGTACACTAAAATGATCAATTTACCCCTACCACATTTAATATTGTACATTTTAGTCCTTGTAAAATATATTCTAAATTTTTTTCACATTTTCTATTATTCCATTTTATTTTAGCAAACCCCGTGAAATCTACACCGTGAACAATCAACAATACCCACGAACCCACACAGTGAACAATCAGTAACACCCATGAACTCACACCGTGCACTAAAATAACCCATTTGTTCCTGCCACTTTTAGCTTTGTACATTTTAATCATTCCAATATATATTTTAAACAATGTTTCACATTTTTTATTATTTCATTTCATTTTCTACATTTTTCTGTCATTTGTGATTAAATTAAAAAAAAAGATTATTATAGGTCCATTTCAGTATAAGTAAAAGGTTATGAAACAAAAATTGTTTAAATTCCTCGACAAAAATGAGCACGTGACTGGCACATGACTAAAACTACGTCTTTTAAAGAGTTTTTCGGCCATTTGAGACTAAATTGCCGAAATTTAAACATACATGAGACGTAATTCGAAAAGTAAATAAACATGTGATCATTTCAATAAAGGTGAAAAGTTTATGGACGAAAATTATTTAAATCCCGATATTTTGTGTAAAAAGTGTACCTTTAAACCCTACAAATAATGAGAGTTACTCTTTCAAGTTCATTCGAAAACAGTTCCCATCGAATTTATTTAGCAAGCTTTTCGGCCATTTGAGACTAAATTGATGGAATTTAAACAAACATGAGATGTAATTCGAAAAGCAAATAACTATGTGACCATTTCAATAAAGGTGAAGAGTTTATGGACGAAAATTATTTAAATCCTAATATTTTGTTTTAAAAGTATACCTTTAAACCCTACAAATATATATATATATATATATATATATATATATATATATATATTTTAAAAAAAGCCCTGTAAATAATGAGAGTTACTCTTTCAAGTTCATTTGAAAACAGTTTCCATTGAATTTTTTAGCAATGACAACAAAAAAGATTCAGGGACAAACAATTCAGGAAGTTGAAGTTTACCTCCCAATACATTTGTTTTTTCACGGTTAGCTTTATGTCGCACTTTCTAGTGAAATTTTCATACAAGATATAAAAAGTTCTGATTAAATTAAAAGAAAAAAATCAAATAAAAATTATTGTGTACAAAGTAATTCTAAAGTAAAGAGGTAAATTTAAACTTTTTAGAAATTAAAAAAAAAAAAGAAGCTTTTTTTTAAATTTTATTAACTAGCATCATAAAAGTTGTCTTTTATTTAAAATTTTTAAAAATATGTTGTTCGCTTCCTTTAATTTATTCGCCATCATCATCGAAGATCTTTTTATTGTTGGATTTCTAAGAATGTAGTTTTTCAACATATACTACGACAATGACATAAGTATATGAGAAATTTTATTTCAGTAATTCTAATTCTACAACTAAAAGAAAAATTGAACATGCACATTAACTGATGGACCTCTAATTCTACAATTACAAAAAAAAAAATGGACATGTCAACTATCATTGCATACTGACGAATAACGTGTAACGCACGAGTAAAAAAACAAGTTCCCAAAAAAAGAAAAATGCTAGATGTTTCTGCTGACATGCAACAACTCGGCCAAAAAAAAAATATTTGTTTATTTTGCAACATACCAATATATATCTAAAAATATTTATTTATATAATTAAAAAATATAAAATCGGGGGCCCCTCGTCTAGGGTGGGGCCCTATGCAACGACACCAGTTGCGCCACATCAGGACTGGCTCTGTGCACGGAGCACATAATACCTACTCATTGAAAAATCATTCCTGGATTTTGCCTTTCGGTTGGCAACACCAAATCTTTCCTTGATGGAAGAACTCGACCTACTAGAAACCCCCCAGCTATATGCCGACAGAAGATTCCTTTACATTCCTTTATTTACTTTTGTATCTAGGTATAGTCTTACTTGTTAGTGTTAGTGTCCTAAAGACAATCCATTGTAAGGACATAAAACTAAGATAATATTCAGTGTTGGTTTAATATTATTGTTTATTTAATATTAAATGTATGATGTTACACTTATTAGAATATTATGTTTGATTATTTGCATTTGTTATTATCTGTGTTCCCTTGAGTCATTACTGTCATTGAGTGTGTGAGAACTCAGATGACTTAAGCATGATTCTCAAATAGCCCCAATCGAGAATCATCCAGAATGGAATATTGATGATGCAATGGAGATTGGTGTGCGATCTGCATCATACTCTTAGAGAGTGTAGTAAGATCTCACTTACTACGAGATACTAGGTATCTCATGATGGATGCACAAATACCTTGGAGGGTATTGGTATACCCATCCAAGAAATTATTTGATATAGTTCCACTATATGTGTCTACGGGTGTCTCGGTTAGTGGGAGCGATGAGATACTCCTTTGACTTGAGGTCAATACGCAAGACATGTGTGGAGTGATGAACTTTGACCATGACCGACGCTTGCACCCTTCTATGGGTAGATATGGCTTGGATTGAGTTCATCACGAAGTGCATGTGCGTGGTAGTTGAGCCAAGAAAAGGATTCATTCCTCAAAGTGGATTTAGAGAGAATACTCATCTTCTCATCATAATTTGATCAAAGTCAGTGGCCAATGCACATCAACTTGGACTTTGTGGCCAAATGTGACATAAGTGATCAGTTAGTGATTAGAGATAAGTTGATTAAGTTATTTGAATAGACACTTCATCATGTTCAAGACTAATCGAGTATTCATGAATGAAAGGAGGAAATCGTAATAGCCCATGTTTCAGTTACAGGTAGTTGCACGTTTCTCGCAACGTACCTCATATATTGAGAATGTCTGATTTATTGTCTAGGATTCAATTAAGACCGTTAGTTTGACTAATCGCTCGATATATGAGGGCCTATGGGTCACACAACAAGTAGTTCCCTTTTACGGATTATAGTTGGTTGATTAAATGTTAAATTGGATTTAATATTTAATTTATTGAGAAGTAATTAATAATAGATTAATTTGGAATAATTATTATTAATGTTTAATTAAATTAGATTTAATTAAATAAGAATTCCCAATAACAATATTTGGAATATTATGGTAGGATTTAATATATATGGAAACAAATCGTAGAGATTTGTCATATATGGAATTTAAATCCGTAGAGATTTATATTTAGGGAATTAAATTAAAAGAGTTTAATTTAATTAAAGATTAGGGATTTTATTTCTGTTATAGCATGGATAAACCCGACCTCCCACCTGGGCACGAAGGATCATAAACAATCCAACAAAGACTGCATGAAGCAACCTCGGCAAGGGGAGCAAGGGATCAGCCCACGTAATTCCCACAAGACCAAACCTTCAAGTCGCAAAGGTCGGCAACTCGGGTAGTCGGCAGTTCGGGAAGTCGGGATGCGATTTCCGCTTTATATTCTCAAGTCGGGAGCGACCTGCACCAGCCATAACTATACAGTTCACATGGTCAATGACAGCCCCCGACACACAACTAGTCCACCCTCCACATCCGCTCCACGATTGGCGCACGCTGAAGATGGACGATTTTTGGCCTGTCAAGGCGAGATTAATGGTTCCTGATATTGTAGCCCTTTCATAGGCATTATTCCTTATGTAAATTCCCACCCAAAGGGTGGGAGTCATAGTATAAATAGGCCACCACGGCCACCTCTGTAAAAAGTCGAACAACTTATACTTCTAGGCATATACATACATCCTCTCCCTGGCTTGGACGCCCCCGGACGTAGTCTGATTCCAAAGACGAACCTGGTCACCAACTTCTTTGTCTCTTTCCCTGTTTCGATTGCCTTTAGCATACGCATTTCACAATAATTATTGTTTAACTGAGTAGATAAAAACCAGTTACAACAATTGGCGCCGTCTGTGGGAACACATTTCTTGAAAAATTTCAACAATTCTCAAGGAGACCTCACCTTCCAAACTCTAAGGAAAATAAAATGGCAACCAACTAGGGGAAAGCTATAATCGGGAATGAAATCGACGTTCATGATGGTGTCAAGGTTTCACTGAGTTCTCAACCCACTCATCGGGCAGCCCCGACTAGTTCCCCCGACTGGTGGAATCTTGTCCAGACACCGGAGGATGCCAAAGCAGTGATGGCCGTCCTCAACAAGAAACGTCTCAATTTCGGCGTTGAGGAGGAACAGTCCCCAGCCAAGAAAACAGCCCATGAAGCTGGAACCTCCAAAGGTAAACGCGTTATGATGGAAAAGGGATGGTCCACGGCCAACTGGCGTACAACGCGGCTAAACATGCCATTGTTCGGAACCACCAGGCCCTGGACAGACCAGCGGGTTCAAATAGTGCATTCGCCCGCCTCGGAAGCCAAGCTGCCCAGAAGGCCCTCATGAGGGGCGAGGACGAGGCTCACTCTCAACCACACCATGATGAACAGGTGGAAAGAGATCTTGCCATGGCCCTGGACATGCACCACGGAGGATCGCCGAGACATTTGGCATACCACCATGGTCACGGGCGGGGGGCCAGTAACCCGCGCGACGCTCAGGTCGCGGCATTGGCTAGGACCGTCCAACAGCTGTTGGAAAAGGTGGGTAACCAGGATGGACCGTCTTGCTCTAACACTGACCTTGTCATCCACGATTTGCCCTTGGGAACTATGATCACTCTGGCACTTGCTCAGAGGAAAATCAGCATAGCGGCTCTAGATCGCTACAACGGGAGTACAGACCCCAGAGTCCATATGGCGAAGTACAATGCGTATATGGCCTCAATGGGGGCATCAGATGCGACGAAGTGTAGACTCTTCTCCCTGACGCTGAGCGACCAGGCCCACATGTGGTACACTTCGCTGCCATCTCTCTCCATTGATACTTTCGAGCAACTGGCTTGATTATTCTTGGGCCACTATACGGCGATGGCGCCCGACCTGCGACAAGGCAGAGGCTCATGAACATGCGTCAGGGGGAGACGGAGTCAGATCGATCCTATGTTGAGAGGATCGATAGACTTATCATTGAAGGCGACCCCATTGGGGACGAGACCAAGTTGCTGGGGGCAGTATCTGGCCTCAGAAGAGGAACCAAGCTATGGCGGCGCATGACCGTCGACTACCCGACCAGCTACGCCAATTTCAGGAAAAGGGCCAGCGACCTCATCCATACCATGGAATTTCTAGAGACCCGGCTCTCAGAGACAAAGGAAGTCGCGAAGCCCAAGAAAGGTTCCAAGAAAACCGGGGGTCATTACAAGACACCCGACAACTTCAAACCATTTGAGGAGTCCATTCCAGTGAAGCTGATGGAGGCTCTGGGTATGACACCTGGTAACGTTTATACCTAGATCCAGGGACGAGACATGTTGCGAGCACCCCGCCCCATGAAATACAAAAGCTGGCAAAACCCGAACAAGTATTGCCACTATCATGACCAGAGGGGACACTACACCAGCGAGTGTTGAGATCTGTTGAAGCAGTTGTGGAAGCTTTATGAAGATGGCCGGCTGAATGAGTTTGTCAAGAATCCTCGGGCAGACAATCAGGGGGGGCAAGGTCGACAGCATGACCGCCAACACGGGCCGGGAGATTGGGTGCAAAGAGAGCCCGTGATAGGGGCCGCACAGGGCGAGCTGCCTATGCCACCCATACCAGAGGGCACATAAGGTTGCGTCATCCACACCATCTCGCCCCTTGCCACGATAGGGGGCCTGTCTCCGACCTCCTCATCAAAGCGTCGCCTAAAGGCGGAAGTCAGGGTAATGGAGAATGCTCAAAGAATGGTTCTGCCCATCTTGGCTGTGACCGAAGAAACCTGCAAAATTGAGTTCGGGGAAATAAACAAAGCTGGAGTCGTGTACCCGAACATAGACCCATTGGTCATAAAGGCCAATATCATAGGGATGACTGTATGCCAGATGCTGGTCTACTCGGGGGCCTTCTGAAACATTTTGTTTAAAAAGACCCTAGACCAACTCGGAGATTACGAAGCATACATCACCCCATGCGATCACACAGTGAAGGGCTTCGGAAACACGACAGTCAAACCTCTGGGCATGGTCCGCTTGTCTGTGGAGCTCGTATCCACCTTGGATGAGAAGGTCAGGAACACTAGGCTCCTAGATTTCCTTGTAATCGACCTCCCGAGCACCTATAACGGCTTCCTCGGGAGGCCATTTGTGCACGAATTTGAGGCTGTGTCCTCCACCTATTATTTTTGTGTAAAGTTCCCCACCAAGGGTGGGCTGGTTGGCACCGTTAAAGGTGACCAAGTGGATGCAAGAGGTTGTTTGCTTTATTCTTCACCTTATTCAAATTCAGCACGCACTATTAGTCGTCACATAATGACACTGGATACTGAAAAGAAAAATAAGAAGAGGAAGCGTGACGAGTTTGATCCGAGAATGGGTCCCGAGCCCGAAGATTTTATACTCGAGGCCGAGATAGATGATCCACGACTCGGGGGACCAAGAGCGGTACCCGGGAGGAACTCAAAAGGGTCAAGGTGGACCCAGCCCAGCCAGACCTGGAGATCATCATTGGATCCAAGATCCCAGACGACCTGAAAATTGAAGTCGTCGATTTCCTTAAGAATAACCTAGACATTTTCGCTTGGTCACACATGGATATGGTCGGGATCGATCCTGAGATTGCATGTCACTGGTTACACATTGACCCAGCCCGAAAACCAGTAGCTCAGAAAAGAAGGAAGTTTGGTCCAGAAAAATATGCGGCCCTCGCTGAAGAGGTGAAGAAGTTGCTTGACAATGACCTGATCATGCAGGCCGACCAACCACAGTGGGTTGCAAATGCGGTCCTTGTAAATAAATCAAGCGGGACTTGGCAACTTTACATCGATTTCACAGATCTTAACGAGGCATGCCCCAAGGATTTCTTCCCGATGCCACATATCGACCACTTAATCGATAATACGGCGGGCCATGAGATGATGTCTTTCATGGACGCATTTTCCGGGTACCATCAGATAGCTATGCACGAGCCCGACAGGCAACACACTTCATTTTTAACAGAAAAGAACATGTACTATTGGAAGAGAATGCCTTTTGGTCTGAAGAACGCCGGGGCAACGTATCAAAGGCTGGTCAATCATATGTTTGTTGAGAAAATAGGCAAGTTGGTGGAGGTGTACGTTGACGACATTGTCGTGAAGAGTCTAAAAAGGAAGATCATTTGGCTCATCTGGCGCAAGCTTTCGAGATACTCAGGAAGTTCAATATGAAACTCAACCCGAAAAAGTGCAACTTCGGAGTGAAATTAGGGAAGTTCCTAGGGCACCTGGTCAGCAAGCGGGGGATTGAAGCAAACCCAGCCAAGGTGCAGGCTATCTTGGATATAGGGGCCCCCAAAACCAAAAAGGACATTCAAAAACTGACGGGGTGCCTGGCCGCTCTGAACAGATTCATCTCCTGAATGGGGGATAAATGCAAGCCCATGTTCGACACCATCAGAAAGAAGGCGAGGTTCGAATGGACATCTGAGAGTCAGGATGCTCTTGACAGGATCAAAGCATATCTGGCCGACTTTATCATTTTAGCCAAACTGGTCCCTGGAGAGAAACTGTTTCTATACTTGGCGACCTCGGAAATCGCCCTGAGCGCAGTGCTTGTACGGACGGAGGGTCAAACCCATCTGCCCATTTACTTTGTTAGTTAGACACTAAATGAAACCGAGCAGCGATACCCTCTTCTAGAGAAATTAGCCTATGCTCTAGTTATGAGTGTGAGGAAACTGAGACCTTACTTCTTCGATCACCAAGTGGAGGTCCTCACTTCCTTACCCCTTAGCAACTTGCTCCATCGACCAGATACATCGGGCCGATGCCTCAAGTGGGCCATCAAGGTTGGACAGTATGGGGTAACATATGCGCCGCGGCCTGCAATAAAAGCTCAGGCCTTGGCTGATTTCATCGTTGAATTAACCCCTCCTCCCGGGGCCAGCGGTTCGACCGGCCCACCATGGGAGTTGTACGTAGAAGACTCGACAACTGCCAACAAATCAGGGGCAGGAATTGTGTTAATTAGTCCAGATGGGATTTCTTTTCAGAATGCCATCACTTTCGATTTCCCTGCCACCAACAACGAGGCCGAATATGAAGAGCTGATCAACGGTTTAGAAATGTCCGCCGCAATGGGCATCAAGCGACTTCAAGTACACACCGACTCCCAGCTCGTAGCATGCCAGATATCAGGGGAGTATGAGGCCCGAGATGAGCGGATGTCGGCCTACCAAGAGGTCGTCAAAGCACTTTGCCTGAAATTTGAACAAATCTACATCAAGTTAGTACCAAGGGATGCGAACTCCCGAGCCGATGCATTGGCACGACTAGCGACTTCGGAGAGACCAACAGAGATGAGGGATGTCACCATCACAAAACTCTCCCACCCCTCCACTGCTAACACAACAGTCGCTGCCCTAGACACCCCGAGTTTAAGCTGGATGACCCCCATAATCGACTACATGATGACTGGGGCATTACCAACCGACAGAATTCAGGCAAAGCAATTGCAACTAAGGGGAGCAAGGTACACATTGGTTGGTAACGAACTATATAAGCGAGGCTTCAGCATACCACTGCTCCGATGTGTTACCCCGGAGCAAGGGCAGGCTATCCTGCAAGATATTCACGATGGGGTATGCGGAAACCACGCTGGAGGGCAGTCGCTAGCTCATAAGACGACGAGACAGGGGTATTATTGGCCAACTTTAAAGGCCGATGCCATGGTTTTCGCACGGAAATGCCACAAATGTCAAATACACGCACCATCAATCAAGGTCGCACCTGAGGAACTCACCAAACATCCTCGATCCCTGGCCTTTGGGTGAAGTGGGGATAGATATCATCGGCCCATTACCAATGACCGGGTTGATCCAAGTATGCCCTAGTCGCAGTAGATTACTTCACAAAATGGGCCGAGGCTGAGGCTTTGGCGACCATAGATCAAGATCACGTCATCAAATTCATATGGCGAAACATCATCTGCAGATTCGGCCTACCGCAAGCAATTATATCCGATAATGGGAAGTAGTTCGATGGTCATAAGATCGATAGTTTCTTCAGAAAATGGAAAATCACCAAGCTTTTTTTACTACCCTTATCACCCTCGGTCAAACGGTCAAGTCAAGTCGTGAACAAGATCATCAAGCACACTCGAAAACCAAGATTGAGGGAGGAAAAGGGAAGTGGGCTAATGAGTTACCGGGGATGTAATCGCGGGTCATACGTAACGACCGAATTAAATTCGACCGGAGAGACCCCTTATTCGATGGCATTTGGCTCAGAAGCAGTCGTACCCGCAGAGGTCGAATTCCAAACTCTCAGAAACTCACAGATCACGACCGACTGCAACAATGAGGCCTTGGCCAGAAACCTAGACTTGCTCGAAGAGAAGCGATTAGGCGTGTATCGAAAATGCGAGATACAAACAACAAATCAAAAATACTACAACTCTAAAGTGCAACTTTTGAAAAAATTCAAAAGAAGGCGACCTGGTCCTGAAGAAGACTCTCGGAGTAACCAAAGGAACTTTCAGACCAAACTGGGAAGGACCATACAAGGTCGCTCGAGTATTATCCAACGGGGCATACGAGCTCGAGAACCCAGATGGTACTCAGTCTCAGAACCCGTGGAACGCATCTCATCTGAAGAGATACTATCAGTAGGGTCGAGGCCAGTGTACTTATAAACTTTCAGGCGAGTCAATAATAATGAGTTAAATTTTCATTTTCACAATTCCTATGTTTAAACCCAGGGAGGTCGCATAGATGAAACATCGACCTCCCCCGGGAATTGTTGGGATTATACTGAAAAGTATGCTTATACTTTGTATAATCGAAACTGAATTTTCAGACTTATTTACTGAAATAAATTGTTTATCACTGATGCTTTAAATATGATTGAATGTTATATATATTTCTTTGCATAAGCTGTTTCAATAATTAAATGACGTGTTACACATCAGAGTTAATTTAGTGATACCCGATCACGAAGATTAAATTAATGATCCCTTGTAACTAAAAAGTACGCCATTCATTTACCTAGATGGAAATGAACAACCATCGCGAAAGGTTGAGGTGTAAGGCTCAGATTGGTTTGTCTTGACCAAGAGATTACACTAGTGCATGTGATGTCTTTGAATAGGACCTCTGAGGAGGATAAATTCTTGTAACTAAACAAGGAAGAATTAGACCTCAGTGGTTCGTTATTTCTTAACCTTCGTCCCTTAAATAGGATCACGTGGGATTGGTAACTATTGCTTTGACTTATCATGGGTAGCGAATCAGAGAGAGATTCAATACTTTTTATCTTGGACAATATTATTGGTCACATGTGATTGCTAAGATTTAATACGAAGAATCGTGTGCAAGTACGCTTGCTTGATTTTCCCCCTTGGGAGGTTCATAAGTTTTATCATACCAAATCTTGCAAGTGGAATTAGTTTCCGGTATGGATAATAATGTTGAACCGTTCCTCGACCAAGGACAAAAGATATTAATTAATGGAAAGCTATTTCAGTGGCTTGAATTAATTAATGGGCTAGATAATCTTAAACACGGGGAAATAATGACCGGGAGCCATATTGACTGTAATATGGGTTAAGATGGATAGTGCAATATTAATTATGTAGTGGGATTAATTAATATTTATGGGCTTGAATTATATTGTGGCTCAATATTAGATATTCAAGATCCATTAGAAGGTCCAATCTTAATTCTCCTAAAGGCCCCCGAGTAGCCCAACATATAGTCCAAATAACTGAAAAGGTGATTAAAATAAAATAAATATTGTTGCTTATATTTCCCTAAAATTTTTGAAATTTATAGATATGATGGGAGAAAGATTTTCTTTGAATTTTGTTATGGAATGAAGATATGTATTCTTGGAATACAAGATTGTCTCATTAAATTCAAGAAATCTCCCACTAAATTTATATCTATATAGAAATTTTCGAAAAAAGTAGAAAAATATAGTGGGCAAGAAAGATTTTCTTGAAAATATATTATGGAAGATATGTATTTCTTGAAATACAAGAATATCTCATAAATTCAAGAAGATCCAAATCTTGGATTCTTGCACCTTATAATTTTCGAAAATTCCATAAACTTGAGGAGGTGGATTTTTTGTGGAATATTTTAATTATGGGAAAAAGAATATATGTGATATATTCAAGATTTCTTGGTGACCAAGAAAAGTCTTTTCCCACATTGAAAAAACACACAAATTTCGTTCACCCCTCTCCTATAAATAGGGGATGATTAGTTCATTCCCAAGAACAATTCCATGTGCTGGAAATATTAGCAAATCCACATAAGTGGTGCAACAAAGTTTATTTTTTCCTTTTGTTAATTGTTCGCGAGTATCCTTCCACCGGATTGTCGAGCAAGGGCTAAGGGAATACTTGGGAAGTCCTTTTGGTTAGTCCGTCCGACCGAAGTCACTGCCATCCCGAGAGGTATATTCACGTAAACCCGTAGATTCCGCATGCGTAGGTTTTACGTGGCTTTTTATATGCATGGTATGTTGTTGCAATTATTATTTGAATTAATATAGGATTAATTCATGCTAGTAATAATTAATGAATTAAATTTGTATTTAAATATTCACCCCGAATAGATCTGTGCGAATCATTCCCCAACAACCGTATCGAGCCCTTTGTTTTTGACTCAATTTTTTAAATTGTAATTTAATTCGTGGACATTAAATTTGAAATTGGATAGTAGAACCGTTAGAATCTGCTTTTGCGGTATCCAATTGTCATGGATTTTAATGTTTTATTTTGCATGCATATAAACTGTGGTTTTTTAATTCGATTCGTTCGGATTTATTTTGCCTCGTGAGAAAATCCACGAGTAGACTAGGATTTGTTTGATTTGATCAATGTAATAGACTAGTCTAGATCTAGGTTTATTTATTTTTGTAAATAAATTGTAACCGGATCGGGAAACGAAAGAGATGAAGAATTAAAGGATTTAAATCCGAACTGGCGTGGCGGGCGCTGGCGCCGCTATTGGCACGCATGGGCGCAGGGCGAGGCCGGCGGCCGAAAGCCAAGACGAGAGTGAGGGACGCATACAAGACAAAGTCTAAGGCTCAAGGCCCAAAGCCGAGCGGGCGGGCGCGACGCTGACGCTGGTGGTATGAGACGCGAAGGCCGCCGAGGTCGCGGGCGAGGCGGAGGCGGGCGAAGGCGCCGCAACCGAGGACCCGGGCCGACTCCTCCGATTCTCGCCGAGGTGTCTTGGGGCGTATTCGCCAGCGGTGCCGAGAACTATCTAGGCCAAGCGGCCGACCGGATCTTGGCGTGCATCCCGGTGCAAGAAGCTTGGCGTGGCGGTTCGAGACGAAGTATTTTTTCGAGACTAACGAGTGGGGAGAAATTCGAGAGGCGTGTTTCTTCAAGATCAAGCCAAGAAAAAATCAAACCATGACAATTGGATAATTTGTGCCCAATATGTTTATTTTTTCTTTTTGCTTGATTTATTTGTGCTATCTTATGCTTTATTTAATTTGTTTAAATGTGTTTGCATGAGGGTTGCCAAATTGAAAAATCTCAACTTCAAAATTACTAAGTATGTTTTAAATAATTAATTGACAATTTTATTAGGATAATAAAATTGAATTAATTTTGACCTCCATGATTTATTTATTTGTGAATTCTTTTGGAGAAATTCCTCCCGAGGACGGTCAAAAGATAGGTTTCACATGAATGAATTCCAAACGGATGATTGTGGGTTATTACTAGTGGCGGCGATGACCTCCCCGAGAGGCTCGATCAAAGTTTAAATAGTAAACCTGTATTTAATCATGGTTATTACTTAGGTATAAAATTGATATGCATATACTTCAAGTCCCTATCAATTTTATATTGGTCAAGTGGGAGCCAACTATTAATCTGGATATTAAAGGTTTTGTAAATCGTTCTTGTTTGTAACTCGCTTGAATGTGTTTAAATAATGACCCACCCCACGTGGCTTATTTAAACTGTTTTGAGATGTTGGCTGATGCATGTTCATATTTTTTTTGAGATTTTAAAATATGATGAAATGTGATCGAACCTTGTGATATACTTGTGCTTTTGCATATAGTTGTTTATTTCAGTTCAGCATGTCGTTACCTTTTAATCCACTGTTATTATACTTAATGTCAATACAATTTGTATGGAAACTATATTTATTGGAAAAATTATAATTGTCCTAACTGCACAAAAGCACAAGTGGATTTTGACACACAAAAATCAGATGAGCCAACTGACGAGTCAAAACATGCGGGACTCGTCAGATCACCTTTGAGAGAGATGTCGTCATTTGAAATGGTGGAGGGAAAACCCGTAAGGGATTACGTCCTCAAAATAGATGGCTCATCTGAACAAACTTGAGATTCTGAGTGATTATGATCTGGATACTCAGATGAATTTGGTACTTCATTCTCTGCCCAGAAAGGTTTTTGAGCATTTTGGCCTCGCTAGCTAATTTGTTGCAAACTTTTGGACTCGGCAGAAATGATGATAAGGCACCAAACTCAAGCTTTGGCGGCAAATGGTCCGTCTTCATCTTCTAGGCCAAGGGTAGGCAAGATAAAGAAGAGGACCAAAGGCCATAAGCAATAAAACTCTCAATGTTGTTGCCAAGGGCAATGGTAAGATGAGGAATGCTTGTTGAGTCAAGGAAAATCCAAAGAGGAAGTGCTTAAGTGCGGTGAGAGAGGACAATGGAGGTTTTGCTGTTCCAACCCCAAAAGGGACGGAAAGAAAGGTAATTCTCACACACTAGTTGTTGAAACTTGTTTAGCGGCACAGATACTTCTCATTCGTGGGTGGTTGATACGAGATCCACTAATCATGTTGGCTTCACGGATTCTAAATGATCCCAAGCAACATAGTGGGAGTGAGATCCTCATCACACCGGGTAACGTTATTTGAAAGTAGAAGACATTGCAATGCTACGTAAGTGGCAGATATTGCAATGCTACGGTAGTAACGATTATTGCAATACTACGCAAGTAGCAGACATTGCAATGCTACATGAGTAGCAGTTAAAGCAGTGGGAGAAGTGCACCTATCTTTTGAAGATAAAGTTTTTGAGATTATCTTTGTGTTCCCAGTTTTAGAAAGAATTCACTTTCAGTTTCTAAAATTTGATTAAAGGACACTAAGTTTCTTCTAATAAGAATGACATCAATTTTGAAATGATGAGTGTATCTGATAAGGGACATTGATGGAAAATCTCTATACAATTAACTCGCGGCACACCACTCACTTAAATGTATCCTATAACACATCAATCTGCATTTTCGAGAAAAAAAAACGGTCATCGACGTGAAGCAGAGACACTTCTTTGGCATCTAAGATTAGGTCATATAAATCCAAAGAGGATCCAAAGGTTGGTGAAGGATGGTTCACTGGAGCGTCTCCAAGTTGAATCGGATCCAACCTGCGAATCATGTTTGGAGGGTAATATGACCAAGAGGGCATTTGGAGCCAAGGGGAATGGGGCTAAAGAAGTGTTAGAGATCGTTCACATAGATGTACGTAGTTCAATGTTAACTAAAGCAAGAGGAGGTTATGAGTAATTTTATTGATGATTACTCAAGGTACATTTTCCTTATGAAGCATGAATCTGAGACCTTTGAGAAATTCTAAAGAATTTAACGCTCAAGCGAGAGAATCATATGGAAAACGATCAAGTCTTTTACGATCCGATCATGGAGGCGAATACCTCAAAGAATGAGTTTTTGAACTACTTATCTAATGAAAGGATTGTATCCGACCATCGCACCGGAACCCTCAACAAAACGGGGTTTGAAGAGCGAAGCAAATGTAATTCTTTTGGAAATTGTTAGATCAATGATGAGTTATACGGATCTTCCCGAGTCGTTCGGGGTCATGCCTTGAAAAACAAATGACTTACATTCTGAACTTGGTGCTATCCAAATCAGTTCCCAGAACCCCAAAGAATTGTGGACCGGGCGCAAGTCTAGTAAGATACACATGAGAACTTTGGGGTGTCCGGCCTACGTGTTGGACAAGGAAACCGGTAAATTGGATCCTCGATCAGAATTAAAGGCGCTTTTTGTAGGATACCCCGAGGGAACAAAAGGGTGAATGTTCTATAGTTCCGAAGATCAAAAGGTGGACATCCGCACCCATTTTAGATTTTGGAAGAAAACTATAGAACCAAAGAAAACCCAGAAGTGAGATTACCTTAAATGAGCTTAGAGGGCAAACCTCAGTGCCGACAGTACTAGATGATATACCAAACGATACGTTTTCACAACCGGAGCCTCGTTATAGTGGGAGGGTTGTTAGACAGCCCGAGAGATTCATGGGAATAGGAGAGTCCTCGGACTTGATTCCCCGGAATTAGACCCATAGACATATGACGAGGCACTCCAAGATATGGATGCAGATTCTTGGCAAACAGCAATGAAAGACGATATGGGTTCTATGTTTCATAATAGAGTGTGGGAGCTAGTCGAACCACTTAATGGGGTCAAACCCATTGGATGAAAGTGGGTATATAAGAGGAAAAGAGGACCGGACGGGAAGGTTGAAACCTTTAAAGCAAGACTAATGGCGAAAGGTTATACTCAGAAAGAAAGGGATCGATTATGAGGAAACTTTTCCCGCCGTAGCCCATGCTTAAGTCCATCGTATTCTCTTATCGATTGTCACAAGATCTCAACTTTGAAGTCTGGCAAATAGATGTCAAGACAGCTTTCCTTAACGGAAGTCTTGATAAAGAGATCTATATGCAACAACCCCATGTTTTCATTGAAACAGGCCAAGAACACATAGTTTGTAAGCTCAAGAGGTCCATTTACGGACTCAAACAGGCATCCAGAGCTTGGAACCAAAGTTTTGATCATGTAATAAAGTCTTATGGGTTTGATCAAAACGAGTTTGAAAGTTGTGTGTATAAAAAGCATTTCGGAACTGCATTGGTATTCTTAGTACTATACGTAGATGACATTGTGATCATCGGAAACAATGTGAAGATGTGGTCAGACGTAAGGGCATGGCGTTTCAAAACAGTTTGATATGAAAGACTTAGGGAAAGCCGGGCACATCCTTGGGATCAAGATTACTCGAGATCACAAGAAAAGGATGATCGGGTTATCGCAAGTATTCATACATTGACACTGGTTTTTGAAACGATTCAGCATGCAAGATTCCAAGAAAGGATTCGTACCTTTCAGACTTGGAATCCATCTATCCAAGAATATGTTCCCTAAGATGAAAAGGAGATAGATGACATGAAAGGCATTCCTTGTGCTTCGGCTGTAGGAAACCTTATGTATGCAATGCTGTGTACGAGACCGGATATATGCTTTGTCGTAGGCATGATAGCAAGATATTAGAGTAACCCAGGGAAAGCGAATTGGACGACAGTTAAAAACATTCTGAAGTATCTGAAAAGAACTCGGGATAGAATGTTGATTTATCAGTCAGATACTCCAATCCCCATCGGCTACATGGACTCGGATTTCCAATCGGATTTAGATTCGTAAATTATCCGCTCGAGTTAGTGTGTTTCCATTTGGGAAGTGTAGCCATTAAATGGACGAGTGTGAAGCGTAAATGCATCAACGACTCAACCATGGGACTCGGGTAAGTAGGCCACTTGTGAAGCGTTGAAAGAACCGATTGGGCTCTAGATCTTCTTAGTTGACTTGGATGGTGTTCTCAATCATCTAGCAATATCTCGCTAGGAAGCGATTGCAAATTCAAGAGAACCAAGAGTCCACGAGTCAAACAAACACATTAAAGGAAAGACATCTTATACGAGAAATCGTTAAGAGAGGAGATATAGATGTGGCAAAAGATAGCGTCTGAGGACAGCCTAGCAGATCCATTCACAAAGCGTCTGCCTCTGAATACATTCGAGAGACATGTGAGTGGAATGGGTGTCAAGACCGTTGCCAATCTGCTTTGAGTATAAGTGGGAGAAATTATTAGGTTCGTGTAGGTGACATTAGATGTCACGGACTACTCGAGACGTGTTGTAGTATACTTAAAAGCAGACTTTGAGTATAAGTGGGAGATTGTTGGGATTATACTGAAAAGTATGCTTTTACTTTGTATAATCGAAACTGAATTTTCAGACTTATTTACTGAAATAAATTGTTTATCACTGATGCTTTAAATATGATTGAATGTTATATATATTTACTGCATAACTGTTCAATAATTCGTACGTGTTACACTGTAGTTAATTTAGTGATACCCGATCACAGAAGATTAAATTAATAGTCCCTTGTAACTAAAAGTACGCCATTCACGACCTAGATGGAAATGAACAACCATCGCGAAAGGTTGAGGTGTAAGGCTCAGATTGGTTTGTCTTGACCAAGAGATTACACTAGTGCATGACTGATGCACTGAATAGGACCTACATGAGGATAAATTCTTCAGAACTGAACAAGGAAGAATTAGACCTCAGTGGTTCGTTATTTCTTAACCTTCGCCCCTTAAATAGGATCACGTGGGATTGGTAACTATTGCTTTGACTTATCATGGGTAGCTTAATCGAGAGAGAGATTCAATACTTTTTATCTTGGGCAATATTATTGGTCACATGTGATTGCTAAGATTTAATACGAAGAATCGTGTGCAAGTACGCTTGCTTGATTTGCCCCCTTGGGAGGTTCATAAGTTTTATCATACCAAATCTTGCAAGTGGAATTAGTTTCCGGTATGGATAATAATGTTGAACCGTTCCTCGACTAAGGACAAAATATATTAATTAATGGAAAGCTATTTCAGTGGCTTGAATTAATTAATGGGCTAGATAATCTTAAACACGGGAAATAATGACCGGGAGCCATATTGACTGTAATATGGGTTAAGATGGATAGTGCAATATTAATTATGTAGTGGGATTAATTAATATTTATGGGCTTGAATTATATTGTGGCTCAATATTAGATATTCAAGATCCATTAGAAGGTCCAATCTTAATTCTCCTAAAGGCCCCCTGAGTAGCCCAACATATAATCCAATAACTGAAAAGATGATTAAAATAAAATAAATATTGTTGCTTATATTTCCCTAAAATTTTCGAAATTTATAGATATGATGGGAGAAAGATTTTCTTTGAATTTTGTTATGGAATGAAGATATGTATTCTTGGAATACAAGATTGTCTCATTAAATTCAAGAAATCTCCCACTAGCCTATCTATATAAAAATTTTCGAAAAAGTAGAAAATATAGTGGGCAAGAAAGATTTTCTTGATTTTCTTGAAAAGATATTATGGAAGATATGTATTTCTTGAAATACAAGAACATCTCATAAATTCAAGAAGATCCAAATCTTGGATTCTTGCACCTTATAATTTTCGAAAATTCCATAAACTTGAGGAGGTGGATTTTTTGTGGAATATTTTAATTATGGGAAAAAGAATATATGTGATATATTCAAGATTTCTTGGTGACCAAGAAAAGTCTTTTCCCACATTGAAAAAACACACAAATTTCGTTCACCCCTCTCCTATAAATAGGGGATGATTAGTTCATTCCCAAGAACAATTCCATGTGCTGGAAATATTAGCAAATCCACATAAGTGGTGCAACAAAGTTTATTTTTTCCTTTTGTTAATTGTTCGCGAGTATCCTTCCACCGGATTGTCGAGCAAGGGCTAAGGGAATACTTGGGAAGTCCTTTTGGTTAGTCCGTCCGACCGAAGTCACTGCCATCCCGAGAGGTACGTTCACGTAAACCCGTAGATTCCGCATGCGTAGGTTTTACGTGGCTTTTTATATGCATGGTATGTTGTTGCAATTATTATTTGAATTAATATAGGATTAATTCATGCTAGTAATAATTAATGAATTAAATTTGTATTTAAATATTCACCCCGAATAGATCTGTGCGAATCATTCCCCAACAGGAATGACTTTCGACATATTTGCGGCGAGATCACCACCCCTAGTGGTGTGATCCTCCCCTAACTTTATAAGACGACTAAGCGAGGTTCAATCTAAAATCGCAATGCCAATAAGACGAATGAACATACACACATATTATAGTCGCATAAGGAAATCAAGTCGACACAATAAAGGAAAGAAAAAGGCAGATTTCATTAATGACAACAAGCCCGAAGATCGGTACATTATAAGAGCCTGAAGGCTAGATTATATCAAGCGGAAACCAAGATACATCATGATAACTGACGACAGATGTTTTACTACAACCCAATATCCACGTCTGGCAGACGACTTCTGACTTTAAGGCATGCTGATCAAAAGTATTGTTGGAGATGGGGTTCAACAACTTCTCAATCTTCTTTTTGTTATCGGGATTCTTGATGTCATCATTCTTAAGAACGATCAAGAATCCCATCAACAGCACCACTGACTATGTTCAAAGGCTGCCCACCTAATTGTTGCTGAATAACGCTGGTGAGGGTGTGGGTAGCCCGCCTCCGGGATCTTGGGCTGGTAAACACCTCCCCTAGAGGCCAGTTGTGGCCTGCTCTTCGGGAGGAGCCGCGCCGGACATCTCAGCGACCTCATTTCATGCCCCAGCCTCATCCGACTGAGTCTCGAGGACCACCTCGGAGTCTCCCGGCTGTGTATCATCTGGATCGGGAGTGGGGTGCACGATCCGACTCTGATTAGGGAAGAAGGACAAATCAATGCCCAGATCTTCCAAATCTTTAATCTCCAGCACAATGTCAGAGGCAGGGGGAAGTCGCGAACGTAAGCAGTCAGCTCGGTCACAATGTCAGAGAGCTCGGCAGCAGGGTTCTTCTGCCGAACAGCTCGAATAGCGCCCGCAACCGCCACAACATAGGCAAAGTTAGCTTTCTGCTCTTCGACCTGCTTAAAGTGTTCGTCTTTGGCGGTCAACTTCTCCCTGACCTCTACATCTTTGCGGATCAGCTCCGCCTTCATCCGGGTCACAACCTCCTTCTCCTCCCCGAGCAGTCTCTCGGCTTCCTTCAGCTGGCCCTTGAGCTCCAAGGACCTCTTGGCCAAGTCAGCCTTGGCAACCTCCAGTTTCTTTTGCACCTAATAGGCAGCTATCAGTGATTTCGCTTGCCCGGAGGTCATCGCCTGGGCCTTCTCTGGTTTGGAGAGCTCGAGCTCGGATTGGGCGCATGCCTTTTCCATGTAGAGGGCGGCCTTCAAGGAGTGGACAACAGCCGAATACATGTTGCCAGTGACTTTTTAGCGACGGGCAGAGGAGTGATCATCCTTCGTCCATGCGCGCGGCACGTTCCTCATCGTCCGCTCCAAGTAGCCGGGCCAGTCTCTGGGCGTGCCTTCCAGTGTGGGAATCGGGGATCTCAGGAAGCTCAGCACCTCTGGTGAGAACTTGCTGGCCGTCAGCTCCTGACTGCAACAAGGAGGAACTAATATATTAAGTTTGGTCCCGGTTTTGAGGTAAATTCATTAAGTGTTGAAAACGGCCTACCTCTGCATCCTCTCCTCATCCCAACTAATCCAGGAATCGTCCTCCGAATGGCGACCTCCCTCCCGGGTAGAAGTTGGCAAAGGTGTCGGGCTGGGAGCCACCCTTCCAGCACCCCGACTTGACATAGATCGGTGCGTGCCAGGTTCAGCTCGCGCCCTCTTGGGAGGTCGCTCTCCAGCCACGGTGGCGGGTTCGGCAGCTTTCTTCTTGCCTTTATCGGTAGTAGGGGGAGGAGTCTGTGTTGGGATTATACTGAAAAGTATGCTTTTTACTTTGTATAATCGAAACTGAATTTTCAGACTTATTTACTGAAATAAATTGTTTATCACTGATGCTTTAAATATGATTGAATGTTACATATATTTACTGCATAACTATTCAATAATTCGTACGTGTTACACTGTAGTTAATTTAGTGATACCAGATCACAGAAGATTAAATTAACAGTCCCTTGTAACTAAAAGTACGCCATTCACGACCTAGATGGAAATGAACAACCATAGCGAAAGGTTGAGGTGTAAGGCTCAGATTGGTTTGTCTTGACCAAGAGATTACACTAGTGCATGACTGATGCGCTGAAGAGGACCTACAGGAGGATAAATTCTTCAGAACTGAACGAGGAAGAATTAGACCTCAGTGGTTCGTTGTTTCTTAACCTTCGTCCCTTAAATAGGATCACGTGGGATTGGTAACTATTGCTTTGACTTATCATGGGTAGCGAATCAGAGAGATTCAATACTTTTTATCTTGGGCAATATTATTGGTCACATGTGATTGCTAAGATTTAATACGAAGAATCGTGTGCAAGTACGCTTGCTTGATTTGCCCCCTTGGGAGGTTCATAAGTTTTATCATACCAAATCTTGCAAGTGGAATTAGTTTCCGGTATGGATAATAATGTTGAACCGTTCCTCGACCAAGGATAAAATATATTAATTAACGGAAAGCTATTTCAGTGGCTTGAATTAATTAATGGGCTAGATAATCTTAAACACGGGAAGTAATGACTGGGAGCCATATTGACTGTAATATGGGTTAAGATGGATAGTGCAATATTAATTATGTAGTGGGATTAATTAATATTTATGGGCTTGAATTATATTGTGGCTCAATATTAGATATTCAAGATCCATTAGAAGGTCCAATCTTAATTCTCCTAAAGACCCCCTGAGTAGCCCAACATGTAGTCCAATAACTGAAAAGGTGATTAAAATAAAATAAATATTGTTGCTTATATTTTCTCTAAATTTTTGAAATTTATGGATAAAAGAGGGAGAAAGATTTTCTTTGAATTTTGTTATGGAATGAAGATATGTATTCTTGGAATACAAGGTTATCTCATTAAATTCAAGAAATCTCCCACTTGGTTATTCATAAGGGATATTTCGAAATTTTTAAAATAGAGGGCAAGAAAGATTTTCTTGAAAAGATATTATGGAAGATAAGTATTTCTTGAAATTCAAGAATATCTCATAAATTCAAGAAGATCCAAATCTTGAAATCTTGCACTCTTGATTTTCAAAAATTCCATATATTGAGGAGGTGGGATTTTTGTGGAATATTTTAATTATGGGAAAAAGAATATAAGGGATATATTCAAGATTTCTTGGTGACCAAGAAAAGTCTTTTCCCACATTGAAATATCACTAAAATTTCGACCACTCCCTCTCCTATAAATAGGGGATGATTAGTTCATTCCCAAGTACAATTCCATGTGCTGGAAATATTAGCAAATCCACATAAGTGGTGCAACAAAGTTTATTTTTTCCTTTTGTTAATTGTTTGCAAGTATCCTTCCACCGGATTGTCGAGCATGGGATAAGGGAATACTTGGGAAGTCCTTTTGGTTAGTCCGTCCGACCAAAGCCACTGCCATCCCGAGAGGTACGTTCACGTAAACCCGTAGATTACGCATGCGTAGGTTTTACGTGGCTTTTTATATGCATGATACGTTGTTGCAATTATTATTTGAATTAATATAGGATTAATTCATGCTAGTAATAATTAATGAATTAAATTTGTATTTAAATATTCACCCCGAATAGATCTGTGCAACTCATTCCCCAACAATCGTATCGAGCCTTTGTTTTGACTCTGAATTTTTAAATTATAATTTAATTCGTGGACATTAAATTTGAAATTGGATAGTAGAACTGTTAGATCTGTTTTGGAGGTATCCAATTGTCATCGGTTTTAATGTTTTATTTTGCATGCATATAAACTGTGGTTTTTTAATTCGATTCGTTCGATTTGTTTTGCCTCGTGAGAAAAAATCCACGAAAGTAGACTGTTAGATTTGTTTGATTTGATCAATGTAATAGACTAGTCTAGATCTAGGTTTATTTATTTTTTGTAAATAAATTGTAACCGGATCGAACGAAGAGATGAAGAATTAAAAGGATTTAAATCCGTAATCCAGGTAGCGGCGGGCGCCGCTACGCCGGGCACGCATGGGCGCAGGGGGCGAGGCTTGGGCAATAAGCTCGCATGAGATGAGGGTCATACAAGACGGCGGTGCAAGGCTTCCAGCCGAGCGGACGGGGAGGATACCGCTGGCGCACATGATACACGGCGCTGCCGAGAACCGCTGACTGCCGAGGTGTGCCGAGGCATCGGGCGGGCGTATTCGCCGGGCGGATGCCGAAGCCGCCGAGGTCGTCCCCTGCCAAGTGGTCGGGCCGGATGCGGGCGTGCATCCTGGCCGCGAAGCCGCTATGCGTGGGCGGTTCGAGATTTAAGTTTTTTCGAGACGAACGAGTGGGGAGAAATTCGAGGCGTGTTTCTTCAAGATCAAGTCAAGAAAAAATCAAACCATGATGATTGGATAATTTGTGCCCAATATGTTTATTTTTACATTTTTTACTTGATTTGTTTGTGCTATCTTATGCTTTATTTAATTTGTTTAAATGTGTATGCATGAGGGTTGCCAAATGGAAAAATCTCAACTTCAAAATTACTAAGTATGATTAAATAATTAATTGACAATTTTATTCCGGATAATAAAATTGAATTAATTTTGACCTCCATGATTTATTTATTTGTGAATTCTTTTGGAGAACTTCCCCCCACGGGATGGTCAAAAGATAGGTTTCACATGAATGAATTCCAAACGGATGATTGTGGGTTATTACTAGTGGCGACGATGACCCTCCCCACGAGGCTCGATCAAAGAAAAATAGTAATCCTGTATTTAATCATGGTTATTACTTAGGTATAAAATTGATATGCATATACTTCCCTCAAGTCCCCTGGGTCAATTTTATATTGGTGGTCAAGTGGGAGCCAACTATTAATCTGGATATTAAAGGTTTGTAACTGTTCTTGTTTGTAACCTGCTTGAATGTGTTTAAATAATGACCCACCCCACGTGGCTTATTTAAACAGTTTTGAGATGTTGGCTGATGCATGTTCATATTTTTTTGAGATTTTAATATGATGCATGTGATCGAACCTTGTGATATTTTGTGCTTATGCATATTGTTATTTATTTCAG
The DNA here is from genome assembly GCA_037126765.1 of Stenogyne calaminthoides. Lineage (NCBI taxonomy): Eukaryota > Viridiplantae > Streptophyta > Magnoliopsida > Lamiales > Lamiaceae > Stenogyne > Stenogyne calaminthoides. The sequence goes on along the minus strand of JBBCBC010000024.1, from coordinate 4,072,562 downwards.
TTCATCATGTCGCAACCTTTTAATCCTTCGTTCAATATCTTGAAAAGACAATTTGCTCCTTTGGAGAAAATTTTGTTGATTGGAATCGAAAACTCACTATTGTCCTCACTGCACAAAGCCATAACTGGGTTCTAACCACACCTAAACCGAATAAACCATCAGATGAGTCCACTAAAACGGTTAAGAAAGAGTATGTTGACTGGGAGCTCTCTAACGAAATGGCTAAGTGTACCATCTTGGCTTCTATGTCAGATGTGTTGCAACACCAACACCAGAACGTTGAGACCGCTGCGGAAATCATGACTAGTCTTAAAGCAATGTTTCAACTTCAGAATCGTGTGGCTCATCAGATCACCATGAGGGACTTACTCTCTATGAAAATGGTGGAGGGAACGCCCGTAAGGGAGCACATTCTCCAGATGATGGCTCACCTTAATAAACTTGAGGTACTTGGCGCTAAATACGATATCGAGACCCAAATCGATTTCATGCTCCATTCTCTGCCGAAAAGCTTTGAACAATTCAGGTTGAACTACCAGATGAATAATCGAAGTTCTCGATGCCCCGATCCATTGCAAGCTTTAGTCTCGGCAGAGACGATATTGGGGCAGAAAAGCCAAGCCTTGGTGGCAAACGGACCTTCTTCTTCTTCTAGACCAAGGGGTGGTAAGAACAAGAAAAGGAACATAGGCCACAAGCAAGTGAACTCAAGTGTTGCCTATGGCAAAGATAAGGTGAAGAAGGGTGGTGGAGTGAACAAGCCAGCTAAGGGGAAGTGCTTCAACTGCGGTGAGAAAGGATATTGGAGGCCAGCCTGTTCCAGACCTAAGAGGGATGGAAAGAAAGGTAATTCTCACGCACTAGTTGTTAAAACTTGTTTAGCGGCGTATGCCTCCCATTTTGTGGGTGGTGGATACGGGATCCACTAATCATGTTTGTTTCACATTACAGGGGTTCAAGCGGACCCGACAACTTAGTGGGAGTGAGGTCCTCATCACACTGGGCGATGCTACGAGAGTGGCAGCTGAAGCAGTGGGAGAAGTGCACCTGTCTTTTGAAGACAGTGCTTTAATTTTTGAGATATTCTTTATGTTCCGAATTTTAGAAAGAATTCATTTTCAGTTTCTAAACTTTTATGATGGATATTTTGGTTTCTTTTTTAATAAAGTTGTTACCTTTTTTTTGATAAATTTATCTGTCATGGAACGTTGTTGAATGATCTCTATACAATTAACTGTGCACACCACTCACGAAAAGTATCCTATAAACATCAACTATTTCCGAGAAAAGAAAAACGTTCATCAGACGTGAACGAGACACTTCTTTGGCATCTAAGATTAGGGTCATATAAATCCAAAGAGGATCTAAAGGTTGGTGAGAGACGGTTCACCAGGGCTTTCTCCAAGTTGAACCGATTCCAACCTGCGAATCATGTTTGGAGAGTAATATGACCGAGAGGGCATTTGGAGCCAAGGGGAATAGGGCCAAAGAAGTGTTAGAGATCGTTTACACAGATGTGCGTAGTTCAATGTCAACCAAAGCAAGATGAGGTTATGAGTAATTTTATTGATGATTACTCAAGGTACATTTTCCTTATGAAGCATGAATCTGAGACCTTTGAGAAATTCTAAAGAATTTAAGGCTCAAGCAGAGAATCATATGGAAAAACGTATCAAGTCTCTACGATCTGATCGTGGAGGCGAATACCTCAGCGATGAGTTTTTGAACTACTTATCTGATGAAGGGATTGTATCCCAGCTCACCGCACCCGGAACCCCTCATCAAAATGGAGTTTGCAGAGCGAAGCAACATAATTCTTTTGGAAATGGTTAGATCAATGATGAGTTATACGGATCTTCACGAGTCGTTCTGGGGTCATACCTTGGAAAACAGCGACTTACATTCTGAACTTGGTGCTATCCAAATCAGTTCCCAAAACCCCAAAGAATTGTGGACCGAGCGCAAGCCTAGTATGAGACACATGAGAACTTTGGGGTGTCCGGCCTACGTGTTGGACCAGGAAACAGGTAAATTGGATCCTCGATCAGAATTAAGGCTGTTTTGTAGGATACCCCGAGGGAACAAAAGGGTGTGTGTTCTATAGTTCCGAAGATCAAAAGGTGGATATCCGCACCCACTTTAGATTTTTGGAAGAAGACTATATGAACCAAAGAAAACCCAGAAGTGAGATTACCTTAAATGAGCTTAGAGGGCAAACCTCAGTGCCAACTGTACTAGATGATATACCAAACGATACATTTTCACAACTGGAGCCTTGTCGTAGTGGGAGGGTTGTTTGACAGCCCGAGAGATTCATGGGAATAGGAGAGTCCTCGGACTTGATTCCCGGAATCAGACCCATGGACATATGACGAGGCACTCCAAGTTAAGGATGCAGTTTCTTGGCAAACAGCAATGAAATCCGAAATGGGTTCTATGTTTCATAATAGAGTGTGGGAGCTAGTCGAACCACTTAATGGGGTCAAACCCATTGGATGAAAGTGGGTATATAAGAGGAAAAGAGGACTGGACGCGAAGGTTGAAACCTTTAAAGCAAGACTAATGGCGAAAGGTTATACTCAGAAAGAAAGGGATCGATTATGAGGAAATTTTTTCGCCCGTAGCCATGCTTAAGTCCATCCGTATTCTCTTATCGATTGCCGCGCATTTCGACTTTGAAGTCTGGCAAATAGATGTCAAGACAGCTTTCCTTAACGGAAGTCTTGATAAAGAGATCTATATGCAACAACCCCAAGGTTTCATTGAAACAGGCCAAGAACACCTAGTTTGTAAGCTCAAGAGGTCCATTTACGGACTCAAATAGGCATCCAGAGCTTGGAACCAAAGTTTTGATCATGTAATAAAGTCTTATGGGTTTGATCAAAATGATTTTGAAAGTTGTGTGCATAAAAGCGTGTCGGAACTGCGTTGGTATTCTTAGTACTATACATAGATTACATTGTGATCATCGGGAACAATGTGAAGGTGTGATCAGACGTAAGGGCATGGCTTTCAAAACAGTTTGATATGAAAGACTTAGGGAAAGCCGGACACATCCTTGGGATCAAGATAACTCGAGATCGCAAGAAAAGGATGATCGGGTTATCGCAAGTTTCGTACAGACATAGACCTTCGTCTTGAACGCTTCAAAGATGCAAGATTCCAAGAAAGGATTCGTACCTTTCAGATTTGGAATCCATCTATCCAAGAAAATGTCCCCTAAGACGCAAAAGGAGATAGATGACATGAAAGGTTTTCCTTGTGCTTCGGCTGTCGGAAACCTTATGTATGCAATGCTTTGTAGGAGACCGGATATCTGTTTTGCCGTAGGCATGATAGCAAGATATCAAAGTAACCCAGGGAAAGCGCATTGGATGACAGTTAAAAACATTATGAAGTGTCTGAAAAGAACTCGGGATAGAATGTTGATTTATCAGTCAGATACTCCAATCCCCATCGGCTACACGGACTCAGATTTCCAATCAAATTTAGATTCCAGAAATTATCTGCCTCAGTTAGTGTGTTTCCATTTGGGAAGTGTAGTCATCCAATGGACGAGTGTGAAGCAGAAATGCATCACTGACTCAACCATGGGACTCGGTAAAAAGTCGCCAGAAGCGGTGAAAGAACCGATTGGGCTCTAGATCTTCTTAGTGGACTTGGATGGTGTTCTCAATTTGTCAGCAATATCCGCTAGGCGTTGCAAATTCAAGAGAACCAAGAGTCCCACGAGTTAAACAAACACATTAAAGGAAAGACATCATTATCGAGAAATCGTTAAGAGAGGAGATATAGATGTGGCAAAGATAGCCTCGAGGATGACCCTAGCGAGATCCATTCACAAAGTCGCCCGCCTCTGAATACATTCGAGAGACATGTGAGTGGAATGGGTGTCAAGACCATTGCCAATCTGCTTTGAGTATAAGTGGGAGAAATTATTAGGTTCGTGTAGGTGACATTAGATGTCACGGACTACTCGAGACATGTTGTAGTATACTTAAAAGCAGACTTTGAGTATAAGTGGGAGATTGTTGGGATTATACTAAAAAGTATGCTTTTTACTTTGTATAATCGAAACTGAATTTTCAGACTTATTTCTTTGAATCAAATTGTTTATCATCGATGCTTTAAATATGATTGAATGTTACATATATTTCTTGCATAACTATTCAATAATTAAATGACGTGTTACACTGTAGTTAATTTAGTGATACCAGATCACAGAAGATTAAAATAACAGTCCCTTGTAACTAAAAGTATGTCATTCACGACCTAGATGGAAATGAACAACCATCGCGAAAGGTTGAGGTGTAAGGCTCAGATTGGTTTGTCTTGACCAAGAGATTACACTAGTGCATGGTGATCTGTTGAATAGGACCTCTGAGGAGGATAAATTCTTGAACCGAACGAGGAAGAATTAGACCTCAGTGGTTCATTGTTTTTAACCTTCATCCCTTAAATAGGATCACGTGGGATTGGTAACTATTGCTTTGACTTATCATGGGTAGCAAATCAGAGAGATTCAATACTTTTTTATCTTGGGCAATATTATTGGTCACATGTGATTGCTAAGATTTAATACGAAGAATCGTGTGCAAGTACGCTTGCTTGATTTGCCCCCTTGGGAGGTTCATAAGTTTTATCATACCAAATCTTGCAAGTGGAATTAGTTTCCGGTATGGATAATAATGTTGAACCGTTCCTCGACCAAGGACAAAAGATATTAATTAACGGAAAGCTATTTCAGTGGCTTGAATTAATTAATGGGCTAGATAATCTTAAACACGGGAAATAATGATCGGGAGTCATATTGACTGTAATATGGGTTAAGATGGATAGTGCAATATTAATTATGTAGTGGGATTAATTAATATTTATGGGCTTGAATTATATTGTGGCTCAATATTAGATATTCAAGATCCATTAGAAGGTTCAATCTTAATTCTCCTAAAGGCCCCCTGAGTAGCCCAACATATAGTTCAATAACTGAAAATGTGATTAAAATAAAATAAATATTGTTGCTTATATTTCCTCTAAATTTTCGAAATTTATGGATAAAAGAGGGAGAAAGATTTTCTATGAATTTTTTTATGGAATGAAGATATGTATTCTTGGAATACAAGGTTATCTCATTAAATTCAAGAAATCTCCCACTTGGTTATTCATAAGGGATATTTCGAAATTTTGAAAATAGAGGGCAAGAAAGATTTTCTTGAAAAGATATTATGGAAGATATGTATTTCTTGAAATACAAGAATATCTCATAAATTCAAGAAGATCCAAATCTTGAAATCTTGCACTCTTGATTTTCGAAAATTCCATATATTGAGGAGGTGGGATTTTTGTGGAATATTTTAATTATGGGAAAAAGAATATAAGGGATATATTCAAGATTTCTTGGTGACAAAGAAAAGTCTTTTCCCACATTGAAATATCACTAAAATTTCGACCACTCTCTCTCCTATAAATAGGGGATGATTAGTTCATTCCCAAGTACAATTCCATGTGCTGGAAATATTAGCAAATCCACATAAGTGGTGCAACAAAGTTTATTTTTTCCTTTTGTTAATTGTTCGCTAGTATCCTTCCTCCGGATTGTCGAGCAAGGGCTAAGGGAATACTTGGGAAGTCCTTTTGGTTAGTCCGTCCGACCAAAGCCACTGCCATCCCGAGAGGTACGTTCACGTAAACCCGTAGATTCCGCATGCGTAGGTTTTACGTGGCTTTTTATATGCATGATATGTTGTTGCAATTATTATTTGAATTAATGTAGGATTAATTCATGCTAGTAATAATTAATGAATTAAATTTGTATTTAAATATTCACCCCGAATAGATCTGTGCAACTCATTCCCCAACAGTCTGAACTGGAATGTCCCCCTGGGCGGCAGTGTCGGGCAGAAGCCTCATGGAGCCGAGTACTGATCGAGGTCGCAAGGCCATCTTGGAGGCAGAGGGCCGACGGCGGTAGATCGGGATATCTGGATCTAACATAAAAACAGAACCTTTAGTGCGAAATTGCGAAATACACTTGAAATGATGCGGCCGAGACTTACAGGGAATCCTCAAGTGGCGAGGGTAAGTATACAGTCCGGCTTGCAAGCGGTCGAACTCGGAGTTCAGCAAATTAACATCTCCCCAGCTAGGGGGTGTGTCTCGAACCTCCTTGAACGCCTCGAGAAAGTCCCAATATAGCTCAGAAGGTCGGGGCGCAAACACTGCAAGACGAGAAAAGAATTAGATCAGTACAATCGAGCACAAAAATATTAAGGTGAAGTACCATTCTCAACACGGATCGCATAATCCGTAGGAACTCTAATGGATAAGGTGCTGGAGGGGGCAACCGACTCCCATGCTCCTCCTACAAACCACCATTTCTGGTGCCACCCGTCAACCTTATTCGGAATCCCACTCACGAGCCATAACTATACAGTTCACGTGGTCAATGATAGCCCCCGACACGCCACTAATCCGCCCTCCACATCCGCTCCACGATTGGCGCACGCTGAAGATGGACGATTTCTGGCCTGTCAAGGCGAGATTAATGGTTCCCGATATTGTAGACCTTTCATAGGCATTATTCCTTATGTAAATTCCCACCCAAAGGGTGAGAGTCATTGTATAAATAGGCCACAACGACCACCTCTGTAAAAAGTTGAACAACTTATACTTCTAGGCATATACATACATCCTCTCCCTGGCTTGGACGCCCCCGGACGTAGTCTGATTCCAAAGACGAACCGGGTCACCAACTTCTTTGTCTCTTTCCCTGTTTCGATTGCCTTTAGCATACGCATTTCACAATAATTATTGTTTAACTGAGTAGATAAAAACCAGTTACAACAATTTACAAAATTGGGCTAGCTTAGGTTTTAAGCTGGGCCTCCCTATATATACAAGCTCTTGGGAATTCACAAACAACGTTACTTCATATTTCTCCATAAGATCTAAAGTTTGGATTTTCCTAGCAAATTCATCTCGGGATTCAACGCTGGCAAATCCGTGCAAGTCTGTGATTGGGGATTACGTGGATACCGTAGTTTTGAAATCTGCTTTCGAGTTACTGTAATATTTCTTATTATGATTATTGTAATCCTTTATGCAATTATATGTTCATTGTTAGTGAACTATATTATTTCGCTGCACATGTATTACGTGTTTATGTGCCTCTATATTCCAACAGTGGTATCAGAGCTCAGGCTCTTGATTAATTGCATGAATATTTGATTTATAATTTTTTTTATAAATTGAACGGTACGGCCAAAATTAATTTGGACCGCACCATCTTATTTAATTAATGGGGTGTGTGACTTATGCTAGTTTGATTTGGGTTTATTTGATAAACCTACACCCCTTCCTTTTATTTGCTCCTATGGTTCGTCTTCCCATCTTTCCAGATTAGGGTTTTCTGTACCCTCATCTGCCACCCTCCGTCGCATCTTTGCGTCCAAAGCAGGCACCGCGACGTCGCTTGAGCCAGCGGTGCAACGCCACGGCTCGCGACGCTCGTGGGTTGCCGCGACTGGTGAAGCCCAGCGGGTTAGACCCGCAGCGGCGCGACCTGGTTCGGTGCGATTCATTTCGGCGTCAGCCGCATCTTGTCATCCTAGGCGGCGACATCTTCATTTCGTTGCCAATTCGTCGATTTTACCCTTGGTTCAGTTCAATTTGTGGCAGAACGCCACCGCGTCGTCTCTTTGTTGCGTCCTCCGCCTCGTGTTGACTCACCGGGGTTTTTGTGTATTGATTCGTTTGATGAATCTCGCGACGTGCCGCCATGCGTTTCGCAACTCGCTTGCTCCGCCTCTGTTTTCACCTGAGATGGTGCCGTATGCCTTACCATACGCGGGACTTAACTCGGTTGCAACATTGAGTCATCCGCGCGCGCCTAGTGGCGGCAGTGACTCGACCGCATGCGCCGCTTGGTTGCCCGACCCTGATACGTAACTGTGTTTCATTTTCAGTTTTGATGTGTTCAGATTGTTTGACTTCCTTGAGCACTTGGGTGATTTCTGAGAACAATTATTGACAAGTTTTGTGATTGAATTGTATTGAATATGAAAACAGGTAATGAATGTTAGTTTCGGTTGTCCCGATTGAGAGACGGTGTCCGGGCAGTGATGAGGGAGGGGTTGTTTTGTAAATTGGAATTCAAACAGGCCCCTCCGTGCAAATTTTAGAAATTGCACTTGAGCCCTTGCAAATAAAATAAAATAAAATGATTAAAATCTGGTTTTAAAATTAATAAAAATTTTTAAGACCTGAAATAAAATTTGATTTGATTTTATAATTAATTGGATTAATTATAATTTTTAATAATTTAAAATCGAATTTAAATTGGATTTTGAAATTCGGTTTAAGAGGAATTATTACATCCCACTTGTTTAACTGATTTTTAATTAATTCGTTAGAGCTTTTATAGTCCGTATTATAATCGTTTGGGTAGGCCGTGCCCAATACTTGTCAGACCGTATTATTATTTGGGTAGACGACGCCCATATAAATGTTAGTCCGTGTGAATCACTTTTGGGTAGGCGGCGCCCAAATAATTGTTCAAATGTGATGTAGATTAACATGTTGGTTCTCGATTAAGCAATCAATGCCCTGTTGGGATTATACTGAAAAGTATGCTTTTTACTTTGTATAATTGAAACTGAATTTCCAGACTTATTTACTGAAATAAATTGTTTATCACAGATGCTTTAAATATGATTAAATGTTATATATATTTACTGCATAACTGTTCAATAATTCGTACGTGTTACACTGTAGTTAATTTAGTGATACCAGATCACAGAAGATTAAATTAACAGTCCCTTGTAACTAAAAGTACGCCATTCACGACCTAGATGGAAATGAACAACCATCGCGAAAGGTTGAGGTGTAAGGCTCAGATTGGTTTGTCTTGACCAAGAGATTACACTAGTGCATGACTGATGCGCTGAATAGGACCTACATGAGGATAAATTCTTCAGAACTGAACAAGCAAGAATTAGACCTCAGTGGCTCGTTGTTTCTTAACCTTCGTCCCTTAAATAGGATCACGTGGGATTGGTAACTATTGCTTTGACTTATCATGGGTAGCGAATCAGAGAGATTCAATACTTTTTATCTTGGGCAATATTATTGGTCACATGTGATTGCTAAGATTTAATACGAAGAATCGTGTGCAAGTACGCTTGCTTGATTTGCCCCCTTGGGAGGTTCATAAGTTTTATCATACCAAATCTTGCAAGTGGAATTAGTTTCCGGTATGGATAATAATGTTGAACCGATCCTCGACCAAGGACAAAAGATATTAATTAACGGAAAGCTATTTAAGTGGCTTGAATTAATTAATGGGCGCAATATTAATTATGTAGTGGGATTAATTAATATTTATGGGCTTGAATTATATTGTGGCTCAATATTAGATATTCAAGATCCATTAGAAGGTCCAATCTTAATTCTCCTAAAGGCCCCCTGAGTAGCCCAACAAATAGTCCAATAACTGAAAAGGTGATTAAAATAAAATAAATATTATTGCTTAATATTTCCTCTAAATTTTCGAAAATTATGGATAAAAGAGGGAGAAAGATTTTCTTTGAATTTTTTTATGGAATGAAGATATGTATTCTTGGAATACAAGATTATCTCATTAAATTCAAGAAATCTCCCACTTGGTTATCTATATAGAATATTTCGAAATTTTGAAAATATAGTGGGCAAGAAAGATTTTCTTGATTTTTTTGAAAAGATATTATGGAAGATATGTATTTCTTGAAATACAAGAATATCTCATAAATTCAAGAAGATCCAAATCTTGGATTCTTGTAACACTAAATTTTCGAAAATCACCATAATAGAGGAGGTGGAATTTTTGTGGAATATTTTAATTATGGGAAAAAGAATATAGAAGATATATTCAAGATTTCTTGGTGACCAAGAAAAGTCTTTTCCCACATTGATTTTCTACATAAAATTCGACCACTCCCTCTCCTATAAATAGGGATTGATTAGTTCATTCCCAACTACAATTCCATGTGCTGGAAATATTAGCAAATCCACATAAGTGGTGCAACAAAGTTTATTTTTTCCTTTTGTTAATTGTTCGACGAGTGTCCTTCCACCGGATAGTTGAGCAAGGGCTAAGGGAATACTTGGGAAGTCCTTTTGGTTAGTCCGTCCGACCGAAGTCACTGCCATCCCGAGAGGTACGTTCACGTAAACCCGTAGATTCCGCATGCGTAGGTTTTTACGTGGCTTTTTATATGCATGATACGTTGTTGCAATTATTATTTGAATTAATATAGGATTAATTCATGCTAGTAATAATTAATGAATTAAATTTGTATTTAAATATTCACCCCGAATAGATCTGTGTAACTCATTCCCCAACAAGCGTATCGAGCCCATTTGACTCTGCTCAATTTTTTTTAAATTGTAATTTAATTCTTGGACATTAAATTTGAAATTGGATAGTAGAACTGTTAGATCTGTTTTGCATGTATCCAATTGTCATGGATTTTAATGTTTTATTTTGCATGCATATAAACTGTGGTTTTTTAATTCGATTAGTTCGGATTTGTTTTGCCTCGTGAGAAAATCCACGAGTAGACTAGGATTTGTTTGATTTGATCAATGTAATAGACTAGTCTAGATCTAGGTTTATTTATTTTTTGTAAATAAATTATAACCGGAACAAAGAGACGAAGAATTAAAGGATTTAAATCCGAAATCGAGAACGGTAGTGGGTGGGCTGTACCGGCACGCATGGGCGTTAGGGGTGAGGCCGGGCGCCGAGCGCGCCTAAGGATGAGGGCCGAAAGACGGGCGGCGCGCGCCCAAAGCCGAAAGTAAACGGGCGGAAGTTGGGCGGAGAGACGGGCGCAGGGAGAGACGCTGGCGCCGCTGACGCGGGCGAGGCGGAGCGAAGCGAAGATAGCATGGATGCGCCGCCGCTTACCGAGAATCCGGCCGACCGCCGATACCGCTTAGGTGTGCCGAGAAGATCAAGGGCACGGCCCACCGGGCAAAGGCCGAGGTCGCTTAGCCGCCCCCCAGTTAGTGGGGCGGCCGGATGCGGACGCGGCATCCGGCCGCGAAATGCCGGCGGACGGTTCAAACGAAGTATTTTTTTCGAGACGAACGAGTGGCAAAAATTCGAGACGTGTTTCTTCAAGATCAAGTAAAGAAAAATCAAACCATGACAGTTGGATAATTTGTGCCCAATGTGTTTATTTTTCTGTTTTGCTTGATTTATTTGTGTTATCTTATGCTTTATTTAATTTGTTTAAATGTGTTTGCATGAGGGTTGCCAAATGGAAAAATCTCAACTTCAAAAATTACTAAGTATGTTTAAATAAATTAATTGTCAATTTTATTCCGGATAATAAAATTGAATTAATTTTGACCTCCATGATTTATTTATTTGTGAATTATTTTGGAGAAATTCCCCCCAGGGGACGGTCAAAAGATATGTTTCACATGAATGAATTCCAAAACAGATGATTGTGGGTTATTACTAGTGGCGGCGATGACCCCCCCACGAGGCTCGATCAAAGCTTAAATAGTAATCAGTATTTAATCATGGTTATTACTTAGGTATAAAATTGATATGCATATACTTCCCCGAAGTCCCTGTCAATTTTATATTGGTCAAGTGGAAGCCAACTATTAATCTGGATATTAAAGGTTTATAACTGTTCTTGTTTGTAACCTGCTTGAATGTGTTTAAATAATGACCCACCCCACGTGGCTTATTTAAACTGTTTTGAGATGTTGGCTGATGCATGTACATATTTTTCGAGATTTTAATATGATGCATGTGATCGAACCTTGTGATATACTTGTGCTATTGCATATAGTTGTTTATTTCAGTTCAGCATGTCGTTACCTTTTAATCCACTGTTATTATACTTAAAGTCAATACAATATGTATGGAAACTATATTGATTGGAAAATTATAATTGTCCTAACTGCACAAAAGCACAAGTGGATTTTGACACACAAGAATCAGATGAGCCAACTGACGAGTCAAAACATGCGGGACTCGTCAGATCACCTTGCGAGAGATGTCGTCGCTAAAATGGTGGAGGGAAAACCCGTAAGGGATTACGTCCTCAAAATAGATGGCCCATCTGAACAAACTTGAGATTCTGAGTGCAGATTATGATTTGGAGACTCAGATGAATTTGGTACTTCACTCTCTGCCCAAAAAGTTTTTAAGCAATTTGGCCTCGCTAGCTAATTTGTTGCAAGCTTTTGGTCTCGGCAGAAATGATGAAGAGGCACCAAACTCAAGCTTTGACGGCAAGTGGTCCGTCTTCATTTTCTAGGCCAAGGGTAGGCAAGATAAAGAAGAGGACCAAAGGCCATAAGCAATAAAACTCAACTGTTGCCAAGGGCAATGGTAAGATGAGGAATGCTTGTTGTGTCAAGGAAAATCCATAGAGGAAGTGTTTAAGCTGCGGTGAGAGAGGACAATGGAGGTCTTGCCTGTTCCAACCCCAAAAGGGACGGAAAGAAAGGTAATTCTCACACACTAGTTGTTGAAACTTGTTTAGCGGCGTAACTTCTCATTCGTGGGTGGTTGATACGAGATCCACTAATCATGTTGGCTTCACGGGTTCTAAATGATCCGGCAACGTAGTGGGAGTGAGATCCTCATCACACTGGGCAACGTTACGAAAGTAGAAGACATTGCAATGCTACGTAAGTGGCAGATATTGCAATGCTACGGTAGTAACGATTATTGCAATACTACGCAAGTAGCAGACATTGCAATGCTACATGAGTAGCAGTTAAAGCAGTGGGAGAAGTGCACCTATCTTTTGAAGATAAAGTTTTTTTTGAGATTATCTTTATGTTCCCAGTTTTAGAAAGAATTCACTTTCAGTTTCTAAAATTCGATTAAAGGACACTAAGTTTCTTCTAATAAGAATGACATCATTTTTGAAATGATGAGTGTATCTGTTACGGGACATTGATGGAAAATCTCTATACAATTAATTGTGCACACCACTCACGAAATGTATCCTATAACACATCAACTGTTTCCGAGAAAAGAAAACGTTCATCAGACGTGAACGAGGCACTTCTTTGGCATCTAAGATTAGGTCATATAAATCCAAAGAGGATCCAATGGTTGGTGAAAGATGGTTCACTGGAGCGTCTCCAAGTTGAATCGATTCCAACCTGCGAATCATGTTTGGAGGGTAATATGACCAAGAGGGCATTTGGAGCCAAGGGGAATAGGGCCAAAGAAGTGTTAGAGATCGTTCACACAGATGTATGTAGTCCAATGTCAACCAAAGCAAGAGGGGGTTATGAGTAATTTTATTGATGATTACTCAAGGTACATTTTCCTTATGAAGCATGAATCTGAGACCTTTGAGAAATTCTAAGAATTTAAGGCTCAAGCAGAGAATCATATGGAAAAGCGTATCAAGTCTCTACGATCTGATCGTGGAGGCGAATACCTCAGCGATGAGTTTTTGAACTACTTATCTGATTAAGGGATTGTATCCCAGCTCACTGCACCCGGAACCCCTCAACAAAACGGGGTTTGCAGAGCGAAGCAACAAAATTCTTTTGGAAATGGTTAGATCAATGATGAGTTATACGGATCTTCACGAGTCGTTCTGGGGTCATACCTTGGAAAACAGCGACTTACATTCTGAACTTGGTGCTATCCAAATCGGTTCCCAAAACTCCCAAAGAATTGTGGACCGGGCGCAAGCCTAGTATGAGACACATGAGAACTTTGGGGTGTCCGGCCTACGTGTTGGACAAGGAAACCAGTAAATTGGATCCTCGATCAGAATTAAGGATGTTTGTAGGATACCCCGAGGGAACAAAAGGGTGTATGTTCTATAGTCCCGAAGATCAAAAGGTGGTAATCCTCACCCACTTTAGATTTTTGGAAGAAGACTATATGAACCAAAGAAAACCCAGAAGTGAGATTACCTTAAATGAGCTTAGAGGGCAAACCTCAGTGCCAACTGTACTAGATGATATACCAAATGATACGCTTTCACAACCGGAGCTTCGTCCTAGTGGGAGGGTTGTTAGACAGCCCGAGAGAATCATGGGAATAGGAGAGTCCTCGGACTTGATTCCCGGAATCAGACCCATGGACATATGATGAGGCACTCCAAGATAAGGATGCAGATTCTTGGCAAACAGCAATGAAAGCCGAAATGGGTTCTATGTTTCATAATAGAGTGTGGAAGCTAGTCGAACCACTTAATGGGGTCAAACCCATTGGATGCAAGTGGGTATATAAGAGGAAAAGAGGACTGGACGTGAAGGTTGAAACTTTTAAAGCAAGACTAATGGCGAAAGGTTATACTCAGAAAGAAAGGGATCGATTATGAGGAAACTTTTCGCCCGTAGCCATGCTTAAGTCCATCTGTATTCTCTTATCGATTGCTGCGCATTTCGACTTTGAAATTTGGCAAATGGATGTCAAGACAGTTTTCCTTAACGGAAGTCTTGATGAAGAGATCTATATGCAACAAACCCAAGGTTTCATTGAAACAGGCCAAGAACACCTAGTTTGTAAGCTCAAGAGGTCCATTTACGGACTCAAACAGGCAGCTAGAGCTTGGAAACAAAGTTTTGATCATGTAATAAAGTCTTATGGGTTTGATCAAAACGATTTTGAAAGTTGTGTGCGTAAAAGCATGTCGGAATTGTGTTGGTATTCTTAGTACTATACGTAGATGACATTCTGATCATCGGGAACGATGTGAAGTGTTATCAGACGTAAGGGCATGGCTTTCAAAACAGTTTGATATGAAGGACTTAGGGGAAGCCGGGCACGTCCTTGGGATCAAGATCACTCGAGATCGCAAGAAAAGGATGTTAGGCTTATCGCAAGCTTCATACATAGACACTATCTTGAAACGTTTCAGTATGCAAGATTCCAAGAAAGGATTCGTACCTTTCAGGCATGGAATCCATCTATCCAAGAAAATGTCCCCTAAGACGAAAAAGTAGATAGATGACATGAAAGGTATTCCTTGTGCTTCGGCTGTCGGAAACCTTATGTATGCATTCTTTGTATGCGAGACCAGGATATCCGCTTTTGCCGTAGGCATGGTAGCAAGATATCAAAGTAACCCAGGAAAGCGTATTGAATGACGATTAAAAACATTCTCAAGTGTCCGAAAAGAACTCGGGATAGAATGTTGATTTATCGATCGATATCCAATCCCCCATTTACACGGACTCGGATTTCCAATCGATATAGATTCGAAATTATCCTGCCTCGATTAGTGTGTTTCCATTTGGGAAGTGTAGCCATCAAATGGACGAGTGTGAAGCAGAAATGCATCACTGACTCAACCATGGGACTCGGGTAAGTAGCTGCTTGTGAAGCAGTGAAAGAACCGATTGGGCTCTAGATCTTCTTAGTGGACTTGGATGGTGTTCTGAATTTGTCTAGCAATATCTGCTAGGTGCAGTTGCAAATTCAAGAGAACCAAGAGTCCACGAGTCAAACAAACACATTAAAGGAAAGACATCTTATACGAGAAATCGTTAAGAGAGGAGATATAGATGTGGCAAAGATAGCGTCGAGGGATGACCCTAGCAGATCCATTCACAAAGCGTCTGCCTCTGAATACATTCGAGAGACATGTGAGTGGAATGGGTGTCAAGACCGTTGCCAATCTGCTTTGAGTATAAGTGGGAGAAATTATTAGGTTCGTGTAGGTGACATTAGATGCCACGGACTACGCGAGACGTGTTGTAGTATACTTAAAAGGAGACTTTGAGTATAAGTGGGAGATTGTTGGGATTATACTGAAAAGTATGCTTTTTACTTTGTATAATCGAAACTGAATTTCCAGACTTATTTACTGAAATAAATTGTTTATCACTGACGCTTTAAATATGATTGAATGTTATATATATTTACTGCATAACTGTTCAATAATTCGTACGTGTTACACTATAGTTAATTTAGTGATACCGGATCATCACGAAGATTAAATTAACGATCCCTTGTAACTAAAAAGTACGTCATTCCGCGACCTAGATGGAAATGAACAACCATCGCGAAAGGTTGAGGTGTAAGGCTCAGATTGGTTTGTCTTGACCAAGAGATTACACTAGTGCATGACTGATGATCAGAATAGGACCTACAGGAGGATAAATTCTTCATAACTGAACAAGGAAGAATTAGACCTCAGTGGTTCGTTGTTTCTTAACCTTCGTCCCTTAAATAGGATCACGTGGGATTGGTAACTATTGCTTTGACTTATCATGGGTAGCGAATCAGAGAGATTCAATACTTTTTATCTTGGGCAATATTATTGGTCACATGTGATTGCTAAGATTTAATACGAAGAATCGTGTGCAAGCACGCTTGATTTGATTTGCCCTTGGGAGGTTCATAAGTTTTATCATACCAAATCTTGCAAGTGGAATTAGTTTCCGGTATGGATAATAATGTTGAACCGTTCCTCGACCAAGGACAAAAGATATTAATTAACGGAAAGCTATTTCAGTGGCTTGAATTAATTAATGGGCGCAATATTAATTATGTAGTGGGATTAATTAATATTTATGGGCTTGAATTATATTGTGGCTCAATATTAGATATTCAAGATCCATTAGAAGGTCCAATCTTAATTCTCCTAAAGGCCCCCTGAGTAGCCCAACAAATAGTCCAATAACTGAAAAGGTGATTAAAATAAAATAAATATTGTTGCTTAATATTTCCTCTAAATTTTCGAAAATTATGGATAAAAGAGGGAGAAAGATTTTCTTTGAATTTTGTTATGGAATGAAGATATGTATTCTTGGAATACAAGATTATCTCATTAAATTCAAGAAATCTCCCACTTGGTTATCTATATAGAATATTTCGAAATTTTGAAAATATAGTGGGCAAGAAAGATTTTCTTGATTTTTTTGAAAAGATATTATGGAAGATATGTATTTCTTGAAATACAAGAATATCTCATAAATTCAAGAAGATCCAAATCTTGGATTCTTGTAACACTTAATTTTCGAAAATCACCATAATAGAGGAGGTGGAATTTTTGTGGAATATTTTAATTATGGGAAAAAGAATATAGAAGATATATTCAAGATTTCTTGGTGACCAAGAAAAGTCTTTTCCCACATTGATTTTCTACATAAAATTCGACCACTCCCTCTCCTATAAATAGGGGATGATTAGTTCATTCCCAACTACAATTCCATGTGCTGGAAATATTAGCAAATCCACATAAGTGGTGCAACAAAGTTTATTTTTTCCTTTTGTTAATTGTTCGACGAATGTCCTTCCACCGGATAGTTGAGCAAGGGCTAAGGGAATACTTGGGAAGTCCTTTTGGTTAGTCCGTCCGACCGAAGTCACTGCCATCCCGAGAGGTACGTTCACGTAAACCCGTAGATTCCGCATGCGTAGGTTTTTACGTGGCTTTTTATATGCATGATATGTTGTTGCAATTATTATTTGAATTAATATAGGATTAATTCATGCTAGTAATAATTAATGAATTAAATTTGTATTTAAATATTCACCCCGAATAGATCTGTGTAACTCATTCCCCAACATGCCCCGCCTTTAAAATGTTCCTCACTAAAATATAATTTTCATTAAGTTGACCGATGCCTTCCATCAATATTAAAAGTAAACCGGAGATTTCGTTCCAATGAGTATTTAAAGCCCAAGTTTTTTGCTCGGATCTACATCTAACGGGACTCTTATAGGGACATGTAGTGTCGACGCTTGATGGTTGTAAATCAACTTGACTTTGTTTCACCAGCCCAAGCAGGGAAACGAAAGTCAAGGGGCATCTGATTGAACTAGGTTCAATCAACTAGGAGTTGCAAGTTTTGCAATTGGTTTGGAGACCTACCAGTTCTGCTATTATAATAATCAGCCCAAGCAATATTATGATAGTAGGAATGTGGATCCTAGCCCATTATAATTTATATTAGATATAAATTCGTATTCTTCCGATGAGGTCATCGAATATGCGGAAACCACACCGGGGGATAATCGCTGGCCCACAAGACCACAAGACAAGGGTATTTTGGCCCACACTAAGGGCCGACGCCATCATCTTCGCCCGCAAATATCATAAGTGCCAAATCTATGCTCCTTCCATCAAAAGTGACCCAGAAGAGCTCACAAGCATCCTCAGTCCTTGGCCATTTGCAAAGTGGGGGATTTATATTATTGACCTACTCCCAACAGCGCCGGGTTCGGTCAAATACGCCCTGGTAGCGGTAGATTACTTTACAAAATGGGTCGAAGCTGAGGCACTAGCGACCATAGATCAAAATCAGGTCATCAAGTTCATATGGCGGAATATCATCTGCAGATTTGGTTTACCACAAGCAATCATATCAAACAATGGTAAACAGTTCGATGGCCTCAAAATCGAAGCATTCTTCAAAAAATGGAAGATCACAAAACTCTTCTCGACTCCATACAACCCGCAGTCGAACGGCCAGGTCGAGGCCGTGAACAAGATCATTAAACATACTCTCAAAGCCAAGATTGAGGGGGGCAAGGGGAAATGCGCTAGCGAGCTCCCGGATGTTTTGTGGGCCTACAGAACGACTTGCAGAAATTCAACAGGGGAAACCCCTTACTCACTAGCCTTCGGGATCGAGGCGGTTGTACCCGCGGAGGTCGACTTCCCCAGTCTTTGCACAAGTCAAGTCGCCTTTGACCAAAACGAGGAGGCCTTGACCAGAAACCTCGACCTACTCGAAGAAAGGCGACTGGAGGCCAACATGAGAAATGCAAGGTACAATCAAAGGTCGAAAAAGTACTATAACTCCAAAGTACGACTCCGATGCTTCAAGGAGGGAGACTTGGTGCTTAAGAAGGTACTAATTGAATCGAATGGATCCCTCGGTCCAAACTGGGAGGGCCCATTCAAGATCTCAAAAATCCTGCCTAATGGAGCCTACGAGAACGACCAGATGGCACCAAGGCTCAATACCCGTGGAACGCAACACATCTGAGGAATATTATCAATAAGTTTACACCCTTGTAACCAATTATTTATCAATAATAATGTTTTTTTCTTCCTTTCAAAATTCATGTGTAAAACCCAAAGGGATTATGTAAAGAAACATAAATTACCCGAGGTACGACTTTTGACATACCGAGGGAAGGATCGACACCCCTTGAGGGGAAACCTCCCCCGACTTTGTAAGACGACCGAAACTAAAAGTCCAAGCATAAAGTCGCACTAACAATAACACGACAAGGACAAAGAAAAAATCAAGTCACATAAGGAAATCAAGTCAACACATCAAAGGAATGAGAAAGGAAAATTTCATTGATATTAATAAGGGGGCCCGAAGGCGGATACAGGGAAACAAGCCCAAAGGCTGATACATCAAAACAAGAAAAAAAAAGGAGTACAAACAAAGCAAGTCAAAAGGGCCGCCTTCCCTCAGGGCCCCGCAGGACCGCCGCTCGGCCTCTCCCCAGCATTCCCCTCCGTGGCCTCCAGTAGAGGAGTCTCGGGAATCAACTCGGACCCCGGCTGGATGCCCTCCAAATCAGGAACTGGGTGCACAATCCGACTAGGATTGGCGAAAAAGGAAAGGTCGACACCCATGTCTTCCAAATCCTTTATCTCCAGAAGGACGGTGGGGGCATGAGGGTAGTCGCGGACATAATCTGACAACTCGGCGACAAAAGGGGAGAGATCGCCAGCAAGATTTACCCGGTGAAAGACCTGGATGGCCCCAACATAGGCCATCACGTATGCAAAGTTAGAATTAAGCTCCTCGGTCCTCTTGAAGTCACTCTCCTTGGCGACTAGCGCCCTCCCTGCATCAGCCAGCTCGCCCTCCGACCGGGTTACGCTCACCTTCTCGGCCCTCAATTCGCCTTCGACCTCCTCCAGAAGTCCCTCAATGGCGGAAAGCCGCTGGATCAGGTCGGAGTTGGAGGCCTCCAGTTTCTTCTGGGTATCGGCTGCGGAGATCAGCATCTTGGCCTGGTCGGCGACCCTCCCTTGGGCCTTTTTCAACTCCTCCAGCTCCGCCTCCAATTGAGCGCTGGTCTTCTCTAGGTAGAAGACCGCCTTCTGAGAATGGGCGAGGGCCGAATACAAGTTGCCTGTCACCTTTTGCCGACGAGCATTGCTATGGTCCGACTGCGTCCACCCCCGGGTCAGGTTCTGCAGACCCCTCCGGAGATAGGCGGGCCAACTTTCAAGGACCCCTGTCGGGACGATATGACCCGACCTCAGAAAGCTCAGGGCCTCGGGGCCGAACTTGTGCGGGGTGAGCTCCGGGCTACAAGAGAAATCCAGAAGTCGATTAAGTAGGGGAAGAATAGAAAAGGATTCACACAATCAAGAACTTACTCGTTGACACGGTCGACATCCCAGCCTAACCAGGAATTGTCCTCTGGGAGACGATCTCCTCGAGGAGCGGGGGCGGGCTGCGAGGGCGGGCGGGGCTGTGACCTCCCAGCCTCCTGGCTGGTCTCGTTTCTCGCCCTCTTCCGAGCGGGATCAGAAGCCGGCTCCTTCGACTTCCTCTTGCCCTTGTCAGCGGCAGAGGGCCCGGAAGGAGTCAAGCTCGAGGGAGGGGCATCAGCGGCCACCACATGCTTCATTTGGCTCAGCAATGACTTCTTCCTGGAGGCCATGATATCTGTGGAGGGCTGACGGCGGTAGACGAGAATGTCGGGATCTGCACACCAAAAAAATCAGCCACTAAAAAAAAATGTATAAGAAGAAAGTCGAAAGCATAAAAATAGGTACTCACAAGGGATGTTCAGGTGGAAAGGATAGGTATAAAGCCCAGCCTTTAGTCGATCGAGCTCAAAGTTAAGGGCATTGACGTCGCGAAGACTCGGGGCGGTGTCGCGAATGATCTTAAAAGCCTCTTTGAAGTCCCAGTACAGGTCGGCAGTCGAGGGCGTAAACACTGCAAAAGAAAAAGAGAATTAGATCAGTGCGACCTTGAAAGTACAAAAAGAAAGGTATAATGTGTTCGACTCGACGCGCGTAATCCGTGGGAACCCGAATGGGCAGTGTACTCGAAGGGTCCGCCGATTCCCAAGCACCCCCAACAAACCACCACTTCCGGTGCCAATTGACGACCTTGTTCGGGATCCCACTCACGAGCTCCCGGCCCTTGTGAAGTCGTACGACGTTATAGCCACCGGCTTGAATGATTGGTGACATCACATAAGCGATCTCACCGGGAGTCGACATCTGGTTTAGCCCGGCCAACCCCAGAATGGTCATTGAAGAGATTATGTAGCTCCAACCATTCGGGGTGATCTGAGTGAGGCTTTGATTCCAAGCCGCCAATAGGTGGGAGATCACCGGGTGAAGGGGAAAATTAATGCCCACCTCCATTGTGTGCTCGTTGACCGTGATCATCCCGGGAGGTGGGTGGTCGGCACTCTCATCGGAGGTCGCCCCATAGAAATGCACATCCCGAGGCACTTTGTACAACCTGCGGAGGGAACGCACATGTCTGTCGGATAGAACCGACTTGTATTTCGGTAGGTCGGAGGCCATGTATTCAGAGTTGACCGACCTCCTATATGAACGTTCAGGTCACTTATATGGGGCCTCGGCCGATTAAGAGTGATAGTCGAAAGCCCGCTCATAGGCCCCATAATCCCGGGTCGGAGCCGAGGTGCCGGCAGGTTGTTCCCGCTCCGACGCGGCGGGGCAAAATGTACCAATATTCAGGGAAGGGAGATGAGTGATATCCTCCAGCTCCTGCAAGTATCGTTCATCAATTCCCTCAACATCCCGGATAATGCGCCGGATACCCGCGGATGAAGATCTACCCTCGTGACCGGCGGCTGAATCGGAGCCATGGCGTTGCCGGAGGTATGCTATCGCGATATTGTCTTCCTCGGAGGAAAAGAGGTCGTGGGATGAGGGACAATCGGCATCGAAGGATCGAAAGCCATTGAAAGAAAGATTGAAATGAGGAAGGTTACCTGAATATTGTCTCGTCAGAAAATCAGAAGTTGGCCGGAGATGAAACGCTTGGATTCAGAGAGGATTTTGGCTGCGCGAGAAGGAGAAGGAAATGGGAACAAGTGCGAAGCCCTAGCCCCTCTTATAGAAAGGAACGGGGGTCAAAATGCAATAAGGGCGTGATTCGGGCCTCTCCCGAAGAAACAAAGTCACGCGTAGTATACACCGTGGTCACCGATTGGAGGGGTTTGCGGCGCATGACCTCATCCACCTGTGAAATCATCATGGCGAACCCATCACATCTCACGCCGACCCCAGGAACCGAGGCAACGATTCACCTTCCCGAGGGTAACTAGGTGCCTCGGGAATGCTTCCGAGGTCGACCCGCCATAGGTCGATTAAATTACGAGTCAAGTCTAGGTCCCGATGCGAGCACGCGACCTCGACTTGAGGGGCAATTGTTGTAGCATGAAATAATCCAACCCAGTGAGGGAACTCTCTTGGGAGCCAGTCAGTTGAAGCGACCTTGGTTGGGATCGGGAGGCCGCAGAGCGACTTCATTTGAATGAGGAGGTCGCGGAGCGACTTTGAAATATATAAAGGTCGCGGAGCGACTTTGAAGAAACCACAAGTCTGAAGCGACTTCGAACAGAAATCAGTGAAGAGGTAAACATGGTAAAGATATGGACAGTTAGTGGCGTGGATATCGCGGGACGTAAGCAAGGCAAGTGTATCCAGACGCAGAAATCGCGGATTAACTAAGGAAATCCTAGCCCTGGCGGCTGGAAATTCTGCAAGCCCGTCGAAGGAAGCCCATGAAGATCTGTAACCTAGTTTCTTGTCTATAAATACAACATGTATCATTCATTGTAAAACGACGAAAATCTTAGAGTTATAGGCAGAAAATAATAATAAAATACTCCTGGCTTGGACGCCCCCAGACATAGTCTTATTCAAAAGATGAACTGGGTAACCAAATTTGAGCATAGTTTATATTTGTTATTCGTTACTTGCTCGATCCCATTCAATATTTGTGTGTTGCCCTAGACGTAAAATCTAGGTTACAACAATAATGGAGACAAAATAAATTTAAAAGGCCATGTTTATTTTGATTGCTGAATATTGATCATAGGAATTGTGTGTTTTAATTCCCATTTTTTTTTATTTCTCTAGGCTTGTTGAAATGAATAACTTATCACTGAGAAGCTTTTTGGAAACAAACAAATTAGCTGGGCCAAATTTTCTCGACTGGCACCAAAACGTGCGTTTGGTGCTTAGGCAAGAAAAGGTTGAGAACGTGTTGGACACGCCAATCCCTGCTACCCCGGAGACTGGTACTAAAGAGGCTGAAGCATTTGACGTTGCAGCTCAGAAGAAGCATCAAGAGGATGCTTCCTAGGCTCAGTGTGTTATGCTACTTGGGATGACTCCCGAATTGCAAAGGCAACATGAGAAGATGCTTCCCTTCGAGATGATCAAACATCTAAAGGATCTCTTTGATTCTGAATCTCGTTCCGTGATTTATGAAGTGATGAGAGATCTGTTTAGATGCCAATTGTCTGAGGAAGTAAAGGTTTCTCCTCATGTGTTGAAGATGATTGGGCTAATCGAGAAACTTGGTCGTTTGGGCATTTGAGCTCAAGACCAACGTTGTTATTTATGCCATTCTTGAGTCGCTTCCCGATTCATATTCGAGTTTCGTGGTAAACTTTATTATGAATAAGACGGAATCGACTATGCCTGAGCTGCATAACATGCTAAAGACCTTTGAGTTTTCCATTACTAAGGAAAAGCCCGTGCTCATGGTGAGTGCCTCTACTTCTTCTGCTCCGAAAGGAAAGAAGAAGCGAAGGGGAAAGACAAAGCAAGGCTCCAAGCCAAGCTTCCTTAAGCCCAAAGGTGGAATTCAAAAGAAGGAGAAGGTGGTCAAGGATGTATGCCTCTACTACAAGCAAAAGGACATTGGAAGAAAGACTGCAAGGTTCTAGCAGCTAAAAAGAAGACACAAGGTGTCTCAGCCTCTGGAACAGGTAAGTTTGTTATTGAGATAAACATGTCCACAAATGATACTAACGGCTGGGTATTAGATACCGGTTGTGGCTCACACATTTGTACAATATGCAGGGTCTCAAGGATAGCAGGGTAGTTAGGCTGGGTGAAGTCGCGTTACACGTTGGGAATGGAGCAAGAGTTGCTACTGAAACGTTGGCGTTTACATTTTAGATTTACCCTCTGATTTTAGACTTGTACTGAATAATTGTTATTTCGTTCCCTCTATTACTCGCAACATTATTTATATTCCTATGTTAGATATTGAAGGGTTTTCCCCATTTTGCAAACAATAATTGTTATTTTTCGCTTAATGGTGATGTGTATGGGAATGCTCCTTTATCGAATGGTTTATACTTGTTGCATTGTAGACATAATATTCTTAATATACAAAATAAACGACTCAAACTTAGTAATCATGAAAACCCGATTTACTTGTGGCATTGTAAGCTTGGTCATGCAAATGAGAATAGGACTGTAAGGTTAAGAAAGTTAGACTACTTAACCCCATTCGACTTTGAGTCTTATGAAAATTGTGAATCTTGTCTCAAAGGCAAAATGACCAACAAACCCTTTTCAGGGAAAGGGGTTCTTGCCAAAGAAGTTCTAGAGTTGATCCACAGTGATGTCTGTGGACCATTGCCCACTCTAGCTAGGGGTCACTTCGGCCACTTCATCACTTTTACTGACGATTTCTCGAGGTACAGATATGTGTATCTTATGAAACACAAATCCAAATATTTTTAGAAATTCAAGGAGTTTAAAGCTGAAGTAGAGAAGCAGCTTGGTAAGAGTATCAAGACTCTTTGATCAAATCAAGAAGGTGAGTACCTTAGCCATAAATTCACTGATTACCTAAAGTTACATGGAATCTATTCACAATGGACTCCTCCCGGAACACTGCAAATGAACGGAGTATCCGAGAGCAGAAACCGAACCTTGTTGGACATGGTCAGGTCCATGATGAGATTTTCCTTTCTTCCGACATTCTTATGGGGATACGCGTTACAAACCTCAATTTACATTCTGAATAGGATTCCATCCAAATCGGTTGAGCATACACCATATGAACTATGGTGTGGCAAGAAGCCATTTTTTTCGCATATTAAAACGTGGGGTTTCCCCGCAATTGTGAAAAAGATGCTTACCGATAAGTTGGAATCTAAAGGTGAAAAGGGTTACCTTGTGGGATATCCTAAGGAAACTAGAGGATATTACTTCTATCTACCTAAGAAACAGACAGTAATTGTTTCTAGGTAGGCCAAGTTCCTCGAAGAAGACTACGTCTTCAAGGAAAGAATCAGTGGGAGCATTTAACAGCTCTCATGGTGGAAGTTTATCACTTAGTGATCCTCTTTCAGTCAGTGGGAGCGTAATTGGAGTTGCATTTCCTTCACAACAAACTCCAAGTGGGCTGAATGAGAACAACATAGTTCAAACTTTCGCCCAAGAAACATCTGAAAGTGTTGCTCTTGAGGACTCTCCGGACATTGATGAAATCGATGTACCATAAAATTTTCACGATCAAAATATACAGCCTGTACAACCACAGCTCCGTAAGTCTACTAGGGTTCGTAATCCACCTACTAGATATTATGGTTTCCTCGTAGAGGAACATGATGACGTGGAGATCCCGGATAAAGGCGATCCCAGAACTTACACTGAGGCAACATTAGATGTTGACTCACAGAAGTGGCATGAAGCCATGAAATCCGAGATGGACTCGATGTACACCAATCAAGTTTGGGACTTGGTTGTGTTGTCGAAAGGGGTGAAACCCATAGGTTGCAAATGGGTCTACAAACGTAAGACTGATGCAAACGACAAGGTGCAAACCTACAAGTCTAGGTTGGTGGCAAAAGGTTATAGTCAATGCGAAGGCATTGACTATGACAAGACTTTCTCACCTATTGCCAAAATCAAGTCCATTCGAATTTCACTTGCAGTAGCAACACATCTAGATTATGAGATTTGACAGATGAATGTCAAGACATCCTTCCTCAATGGAAACATTGATAAGGAGGTGTTTATTACTCAACATGAAGGTTTTGTATCTAAACCAAAATCTAATCATGCGTGCAAGCTTAAACGGTCCATTTATAGACTGAAGCAAGCTTCTAGGAGTTGGAACATTCGATTTGATGAAGCTGTCAAATCGTTTGACTTCATCAGAAATTCAGAAGATCCATGCGTTTATCGTAAATGTAGTGGGAGAAATTTTCATAGTTGTATATGTCGACGACATATTAATTATGGGAAACAATATCCCTCTTATGCAGTCGATAAAAGATTGGTTATCAAGGACCTTCATGATGAAGGACCTTGGTTAGGCCTGTTACATCTTAGGGATCAAGGTCTACAGGGATAGATCCAAGAAGATGTTGGGGCTATCACAGTCAACCTACGTAGATAAGGTATTGAAGAGATTTGCGATGGAGAACTCTAAGAGAGGTTCTATACCGGCATGTCATGGGATAAAGCTGTTTAAAAAGGATATACCATATGCATCTGCAATTGGCTCCATCATGTACGCCATGACTTGCACTAGGCCAGATGTGGCCTTCGCTGTGAGTACCACTGGTAGATACCAGAAGAATGCGGGTGAACCTCACTGGATTGCTATCAAGAACATTCTAAAGTACCTCAGACGTACTAAAGATTGCTTTCTTGTCTACGGAGGACAGTCGGAGATAGTTGCAACTGGCTATGCCGATGCAAGTTTCCAATCTAACTGTGATGATTACAAATCACAGTCAGGCTATGTGTTCATTCTCAATGGTGGGGTGGTTAGTATGAATCTATTCGGGATGAATATTTAAATATAAATTTAATTCTAACAATTATGACTAGCATGAATTAATTCTATATCAATTCAAATAATAATTCAACAACAAATCATGCATACAAGTTCATCACATAAATCCTACGCATGCAGAATTGCTAGGAGTTTACGTGAACTAACCTCTCGGAGTGACAACCGCCGAGAAGATGGATCCCGTTCACACGAACACACCAAAAGACCTTCTCAAGTATTCCCTTGTCCTTGTCCAACAATTCGATGGTAAGATGCTCGCGAACAATTAACAAAAGAAAAAATAAAATTATGTTGCACCACCTTTGTGGATTTCTAATTTTTCCAACACATGGAATTGCATTGGGGATGAAAAATTTATCCCCTATTTATAATACTAAGGGGGACGAAAATATAAGGTCTTTGGGTGATTGGGAAATTTCCTTGCTTCTTCTCCAAGAAATAATCTTGAATATATCCAATATATTCTATTTCCCAAAATATCTCCCAAATAAAATCTCCTCCTCCTTACGTTATGGAATTTTCGAAAATTTCTCAACAAATAGCCAAGTGGGTGATTTCTTGAATTTAATGAGATAATCTTGTATTCCAAGAATAGTTATCTTCATTCCATAATAAAATTCAAAGAAAATCTTTTTCCCTCTTTTATTTGTATTTTTTGAAAAAATAGAAAAATTAGGCAACAATAATTTATTTTATTTTAAACATCTTTTCAGTTATTGGACTTTATGTTTGGGCTACTTGAGGGGGCCTTTAGGAGAATTAAGATTGGACCTTCCAATGGACTTTGAATTTCCAATATTGAGCCACAATATTATTCAAGCCCATAAATATTAATTAATCCCACTACATAATTAATATTGCACTATCCATCTTAACCCATATTACTGTTAATATGGCTCCCGGTTATTATTTCCTGTGTTTAAGATTATCCAGTCCATTAATTAATTTAGGCCACTAAAATAGCTTTATATTAAATAACATATTTTTCCTTGGTTAAGGCATGACTCAACATTATTATCCATACCGGAAATTAATTTCACTTGCAAAATTTGGTTTGATAAAACTTCTGAGCCTCCCAAGGGGACAAATAAAACAAGACGTACTTGCACACGTTTCACAGTATTAAATCTTAGCAATCGTCGTGTAACCAATAACATTGCCCAAGATACAAGGTATTGAATCTCGCTGATCCTCTTCTCATCATAAGTCAAAGCAATGATTATTGATTCCACACGATCCTATTTAAGGGACGGAGATTAAGAAATAATGAACCACTGAGGTCTAATTCTTCTATATTCAGTACTGAATAATTTGTCCTCCTGTAGGTCCTGTTCAGTGCATCATAATGCACTAGTGCAATCTCTTGATCAAGACAAGCCAATCTGAGCCTTGCACTTCAACCTTTCACGATGGTTTGTTCATTTCCATCTGGGTCGTGAATTCTGTACTTTTAGTTACACGGGTCTGTTAATTTAATCTTCTGTGATCTGGTATCACTAAATTAACTACAATGTAGCACGTACTACTTATTGAACAGTTATGCAGTAAATATATGTAACATTCAATGATATTTAAAGCATCAGTGATAAATAATTTATTTCAGTAAATAAGACAGAAATTCAGTCTGGTTATACAAAGAAAAAGCATACTTTCCAGTATAACCCCAACAATCTCCCACTTATACTCAAATTCTACTTTTAAGTATACTACAGCATGTCTCGTGTAGAATCTACGTGACATCTAATGTCACCTACACGAACCTAATAATATGTATCCCACTTATACTCAAAGCAGATTGACAACAGTCTTGACATTCATTCCTTCCACATGTCTCTCGAATGTATTCTGAGGCAGACCCTTTGTGAATGGATCTGCTAGGTTGTCTTTCTTTCAATGTGTTTGTTGGTTCTCTTGAATTTGCAACTGCTCCGGTATTATCACAATAGAATGTGATGGTGCTGGGCAAATTCAGAACTACGTCCAAGTCCACTAGGAAGTTCTTGAGCCAAACCGCTTCCTTCGCTGTTTCACAAGCAGCTACGTACTCGGCTTCCATGGTAGAATCTGCGATGCATTTCTGCTTAACGCTTCTCTATGTCATGGCTCCTCCCCCCATGCAAAACACACTACCCGAGGTAAATTTTCTGGAATCTAAGTCTGATTGGAAATCTGAGTTCGTGTATCCGGTGGGAATTAGACTGTCTGATTGATAAACCAACATTTTATCGTGAGTTCTTCTAGATACTTCAGAATATTTTTAACTGAAGTCCAATGTTCTTTCCCCGGATTACTCTGATATCTTGCTACCATGCCGACGGCAAAGCAGATATTTGGCCTCGTACACAGCATAGCATACATGAGGCTTCCGACAGCCGAAACATGGGCATACATGAGGCTACCTTTGCATCCTAGGGCACATTTCTTTGGATAGATGTATTCCATGTCTGAATCCCTTCTTGGAATCTTGCATGCTGAATCGCTTCAAGACAATGTCTATGTATGAAGCTTGCGATAAGCCTATCATCCTTTTCTTACGATCTCGAGTGATCTTGATCCCAAGGATGTGACCGGCTTCCCCTAAGTCCTTCATATCAAACTGTTTTGATAGCTATGCCCTTACGTCTGACAAAACCTTTACATCGTCTCCGATGAGTAGAATATCGTCTACGTATAGTACTACGAATACCAATGCAGTTGCGACACGCTTTTTATACACACAACTTTCAAACTCATTTTGATCGAACCCGTAAGACTTTATAACTTGATCAAAACATTGGTTCCAAGCATGCGATGCTTGCTTTAGTCCGTAGATGGACTTTTTGAGCTTGCAAACAAGATGTTCTTGGCCTTTTTCAATGAAGACTTCGGGTTGTTGCATATAGATTTCTTCTTCAAGACTTCCACTGAGGAAAGCTGTCTTGACATCCATTTGCCAGATCATGAAATCGAGATGTGCAGCTATCGACAAGAGAATACGGATGGACTTTAGCATAGCTACAGGCGAAAAGGTTTCCTCATAGTCGATCCCTTCTTTCTGAGTGTAACCTTTTGCCACAAGTCTAGCCTTGAAGGTTTCTACCTTCCCGTTCTATCCTCTTTTTCTCTTGTATACCCACTTACATCCAATGGGTTTGACCCCATTAAGTGGTTCGACTAGCTCGCACACCTTGTTTTGATCCATAGAACCCATTTCGGCTTTCATTGCCGTTTGCCAAGAATCTGCATCCTTGTCATGGATTGCCTCTTTGTAAGTCCATGGGTCTGATTCATTTCTGCCAGGAATCAAGTCTGACGAGTGTAAGTGTGTCGTTTGGTATATCGACTTGTACAGTTGGCATTGAGGTAAGCCCCTTTAGCTCATTCAAGGTAATCTCACTTCTGGGCTTCTTTTCGTTCATATAGTCTTCTTCTAAAAATCTAAAGTGTGTACTGATTACCACCTTTTGATCTTCGGGACCATAGAACATGCACCCTTTCGTTCCCTCGGGGCACCCTATAAACAGCCTTAATTCTGATCTTGGATCCAATTTACCAGCTTTCTTGTCCAACACGTATGCCGGACACCCCCAGATTATCATGTGTCCTAAACTGGGCTTGCACCCGGTCCACAATTCTTTAGGGGTTTTGGGAATCGATTTGGATGGCACCAAGTTTAGAATATAAGCCGTTGTTTCCAAGGCGTGACCCCAAAACTATTTGGGTAGATCCGCATAACTCATCATTGACCTGACCATTTCTAAAAGAGTCTTGTTTCTTCGTTCTGCAACCCCATTTTGTTCAGGGGTTCCGGGTGCAGTCAATTGGGATACAATCCCTTCATCTGATAAGTAGTTCAAAAAATTATCGCTGAGGTATTCGCCTCCACGATCAGATTGTAGAGACTTGATACATTTTTCCCTATGATTCTCTGCTTGAGCCTTAAATTCTTTGAATTTATCAAAGGTCTCAGATTTATGCTTCATAAGGTAAATGTATCCATATCTTGAGTAATCATCGATAAAAGTAACAAAATACTCATAGCCTCCTCTTGCTTTGATTGACATTTGACCACATACATCGGTGTGAACGATTTCCAACACTTCTTTGGCTCTATTCCCCTTGGCTCCAAATGCCCTCTTGGTCATTTTACCCTCCAAACACGATTCGCAGGTTGGAAATGGTTCAACCGGGAGAGACTCCAACGAACCATCTTGGACCAACCTTTAGATCCTATTTGGATTAATATGACCTAGTCTTAGATGCCATAGAAGTGTTTCGTTCATGTCTGATGAACATTTTCTTTTATCCAAAATAGTCGATGTGTTATAGGATGCATTTCGTGAGTGGTGTGCACAGTTAATTGTGTAGAGATTATTAGACAACATTCCATGACAGATAAACTCATTATTCAGAGTAATGGTAACAACTTTATTAAAAGTAACCGAATATCCATCAAGAAAAAGTTTAGAAACTGAAATCAAATTCTTTTTAAAACTAGGAACGTAAAGAACATCTCTCAAAATTAAAACTTTATCTTCAAAAGACAACTGCACTTCTCCCATTGCTTCAGCTGCCACTCTCGTAGCATTGCCCAGTGTGATGAGGATCTCACGCCCACTAAGTTGTCGGGTCCGCTTGAACCCCTATAAAGTGAAACAAACATGATCAGTGGATCCCGTATCCACTACCCACGAATGGGAAGCATACGCCGCTAAACAAGTTTCAACAACTAGTGCATGAGAGTTACCTTTATTTTCATTCCTTTTGGGTTTGGAGCAGGCTGACCTCCAGTGTCCTTTCTCACCGCAGTTAAAACATTTTCCCTTAGCTATTTTCTTCACTCCTCCATCTCCCTTCACCTTCTCTTTGCCATTGGCAACACTTGAGTTCATTTGCTTTTGGCCTTTTGCCTTCTTCTTGTTCTTGCCTCCTCTTGGCCTAGAAGAAGAAGAGGGACCATTTACCACCAAGATTTGGCTCTTTTGCCCCAATACCGCCTCTGCCGAGACCAAAGCTTGTAACAGGTCAGGCAACGTGAACTCTTGTTTGTTCATCTGATAATTCAGCCTGAATTGTTCAAAAATTTTAGGCAGAGAATGGAGTATGAAATCGATCTGGGTTTCGATATCATATTGAGCGCCAAGCACCTCAAGCTTATTTAGGTGAGCCATCATCTGGAGAACGTGCTCCCTTACGGGCATTTCCTCCACCATCTTCATGGAGAGCAAGTCTCTCATGGTGATCTGACGAACCACACGGTTCTGATGTTGGAACATCACTTTAAGACTCGTCATGATGTCTGCAGCGGTCTCAAAATGTTGATGCTGATGTTGCAACATGTCTGACATAGAAGCCAGCATAGTGCACTTAGCCATCTCATTTGACCGCTCCCAGTCAGTATAATCTTTCTTATCCGCTTTTGTTGACTCATCAGTTGGCTTTTCGGGTTTTGGGACAGTAAGAACTCAGTTATGATGTTGTGCAGTAAGGACAATAGTAAGTTTTCAATTTCAATCAATGAAGGTTTCAACAGTAAGTAAATTGTCTTTTAGTATATTGAACAGTGGATTAAAAGGTTGCAACATGCTGAACTGAAATAAATAACGATTTGCATAAGCACAAAGTTATCACACAATTCAATCACATGTATCATATTAAAATCTCAAAAAAATATGAACATGCATCAGCCAACATCTCAAAACAGTTTAAATAAGCCACGTGGGGTGGGTAATTATTTAAACACATTCAAGCAGGTTACAAACAAGAAAACAGTTATAAACCTTTAATATCCAGATTAATAGTTGGCTCCCACTTGACCAATATAAAATTGACAGGAACTTCGGGGAAGTATATGCATATCAATTTTATACCTAATTAATAACCATGATTAAATACAGAATTATTATTTCACTTTGAACGAGCCTCGTAGGGAGGGTCATCGTCGCCACTAATAATAATCCACAATCTTCTGTTTGGAATTTATTCATGTGAAAACTATCTTTTGGCCGTCCCGTGGGGGGAATTTCTCCAAAAGAATTCACAAATAAATAAATCATGGAGGCCAAAATTAATTCAATTTTATTATCTGGAATAAAATTATCAATTAATTATTTAAAACATACTTAGTAATTTTCGAAAGTGAGATTTTTCCAAAACAATTTCTCATGCATCGCATATTCAAAACATAATTAAATACTCACGAAAAATAAAGCAAACATCAAAACAAAAAAATAAACATATTGGGCACATATATCAAATTGTCACGGTTAATTTTTATCATGTCTTGATCTTGAGAAATCGTCTTCATCGCCTTCATCGGTCATCTCGGTGTTACGTCATCGACCCATTTCATGGTCGGAGTGCACGCCTTTTGATCCCGTGTCGTGTCGATCGGCGCCCGTCTACAAGAGCATAAAGCGCCAAAGACGTCGCAAAGAAGCGGCCTTCGGCAGCGTCTCGACAGAACCTCGGCAGAGCAAGCGCGTACGTGCGTGCCCGTCTTTAGCTTCAGCGTGCTTCGCCCATACAGATCCCGCTGCGCCGCCTCGCCCCGCCTCGTGTGCTTCCCGTGCCGCGCGCTCTGCGTCTCGCCCGCGTAAGCGCGATTCGCCCGTCGAAACCGCGATGCCACCGCGCCCGCGCTCTGGCTCGATCCGCACGCTTGGTCGACCGGCCTCGCCCCACGCCCGTCTTGCTTTTCGTGTGTCCGTGTCGCACGCGTGCCGCTCTTGGCACGTTTCGCGCGACGCACGCCGCCTGCGCCCGGTTCCAGATCCGTCTTTTAATTCTCCGCCTCCGCCTCCGTTTCCGATCCGGTTATAATTTATTTACAAAAGATAAATAAACCTAGATCTAGGCTAGTCTATTACATTGAACGAATCAAACAAATCATAATCTACTCGTGGATTTTCTCACGAGACAAAATGAATTCGAACGAATCGAATTAAAAACCACAATTTGTATGCATGCATAAATAAACATTCATCAAATACCATGACAATTGGATACCTGCAAAAAAGATCTAGCAGTTCTACTATCCAATTCCAAATTTAATGAATAACGAATTAAATTACAATTCAAAATTCAGAGCCCGAAACCGTGGCTCTGATACCAGTTGTTGGGGAATTATTTGCACGGATCTATTCGGGATGAATATTTAAATACAAATTTAATTCTAACAATTATTACTAGCATTAATTAATCCTATATTAATTCAAATAATAATTCAATAACAAATAATGCATACAAGTTCGTCACATAAATCCTACGCATGCGGAATTGTTAGGAGTTTACGTGAACTAACCTCTCGGAGTGACAACCGTTGAGAAGATGGATCTCATTCACACGAACACACCAAAAGACCTTATCAAGTATTCCCTCGTCCTTGTCCAACAATCCAGTGGTAGGATGCTCGCGAACAATTAATAAAAGGAAAAATAAAATTATGTTGCTCCACCTTTGTGGATTTCTAATTTTTCCAACACATGGAATTGCACTGGGGATGAAAAATTCATCCCCTATTTATAATACAAGGGGGGGACGAAAATCTAGGGTCTTGGGTGATTGGAAAATTTCCTTGCTTCTTCTCAAGAAACAATCTTGAATATATCCAATATATTATATTTCCCAAAATATCTCCCAAATAAAATCTCCTCCTCTTTATGTTATGGAATTTTCGAAAATTTCACAACAAATAGCCAAGTGAGAGATTTTTTGAATTTAATGAGATAATCTTGTATTCCAAGAATACTTATCCTCATTCCATAACAAAATTCAAAGAAAATCTTTCTCCCTCTTTTATTTGTATTTTTCAAAAAAATAGAAAAATTAGGCAACAATAATTTATTTTATTTTAAACACCTTTTTCAGTTATTGGACTTTATGTTTGGGCTACTTGAGGGGCCTTTAGGAGAGTTAAGATTGGACCTTCCAATGGACTTTGAATTTCCAATATTGAGCCACAATATTATTCAAGCCCATAAATATTAATTAATCCCACTACATAATTAATATTGCACTATCCATCTTAACCCATATTACTGTTAATATGGCTCCCGATTATTATTTTCCGTGTTTAAGATTATCCAGTCCATTAATTAATTTAGGCCACTGAAATAGCTTTATATTAATTAACATATTTTTCCTTGGTTAAGGAACGACTCAACATTATTATCCATACCGGAAATTAATTCCACCTGCAAGATTTGGTATGATAAAACTTTTGAGCCTCCCAAGGGGACAAATCAAACAAGACGTACTTGCACACATTTCGCCGTATTAAATCTTAGCAATCGTCGTGTAACCAATAACATTGCCCAAGATACAAGGTATTGAATCTCGTTGATCCTCTTCCCATCATAAGTCAAAGCAATGGTTATTTATTCCACACGATCCTATCTAAGGGACGGAGATTAAGAAATAATGAACCACTGAGGTCTAATTCTTCTATATTCAGTACTGAAGAATTTGTCCTTCTGTAGGTCCTGTTCAGTGCATCATAATGCACTAGTGCAATCTCTTGGTCAAGACAAGCCAATCTGAGCCTTGCACTTCAACCTTTCACGATGGTTTGTTCATTTCCATCTGGGTCGTGAATTATGTACTTTTAGTTACAAGAGACTGTTAGTTTAATTTTTTGTGATCTGGTATCACTAAATTAACTACAATGTAACACGTACTATTTATCGAACAATTATGCAGTAAATATATGTAACATTCAATGATATTTAAAGCATCAGTGATAAATAATTTATTTCAGTAAATAAGAAAGAAATTCAGTCTGGTTATACAAAGTAAAAACATACTTTCCAGTATAACCCCAACAGAGACTACCACAGACTTAACAACCGAAGCTGAGTACATTGTTGCGGTAGAAGCTGCCAAAGAAGTTGTCTGGATAAAACAATTCTTAAATGAACTAGGTGTTGTTCCGAGTGCCAGCAGTCCAATAAAGTTGTATTGTGACAACACTGGTGCGGTTGCGCAAGCTAAGGAACCGAGATCCAATAATAGAAACACGCATGTACCGAGGCGTTATCACTTGATAAGAGAGATAATCGCTAGAGGAGAGATAGAGTTAGAACATGTCCCCATAGAGGATAATTTGGCTGATCCTTTCACCAAGGCTTTGAGTGTTCATGTACATGTTGGGGTTATACGTGAAAGTATGCTTTTACTTTGTGTAACCTATGTATTAAACACGTATTTACTGAAATAAATTATTTATCACTGTTGCTTTAAATATGATAGAATGTTATATATATTTATTGCAAGCCATTCATATAATAGCACGTGTTACATTATAGTTAACGTGGTGATACCAGATCACAGAAGATCACGTTAACAGTCCCTTGTAAACTAGTGCGTGTTTCACAACTTAGATAGTTTCGAACAATCTATTGGTAGAAGTTGATGTGTAAGTCTCAGATTGGCTTGTCTTGACCAAGAGATTGCACTAGTGCATTCGATGCGCTGAAGCGAACCTGCAGAGAGGATAAACTCATTCGCACTGACTTAAGGGATGAAGAGTTAGACCTCAATGGTTGTTGATTTCTTAATCTATGTCACTTAATAAGGACTGTGTGTGATTAGTAGTTATTGCTTTGACTTATAAATGAGAACATGATCATTGCGACTTCGATACCCTATATCTTGAGCAATAATATTAATTGCACGATAGTTGCTAAATTAATATAGAGATTCTTGTGCTTGCAATGTCTTGCTTGATTGGTCCCCTTGGTGGGCTCGAAACCTTTATCATACCAAATCTTGCAAGTGAAATTAATTTTTCGGTATGGATAATAAAGGTGAGTTGTCCTTACTCCAAGGATAAATATATTAATTAATATAAAGCTTTTCAGTGGCTTAATTAATTAATGGACTAAATAATCTTAAACACGAGAAATAATAACCGGGAGCCATATTACCGTAATATGGGTTAAGAATGGATAGTGCAATATTAATTATATAGTGGTATTAATTAAAATAAATGGATTGAATTATATTGTGGCTCAATATTGGAATTCAGAAGTCCATTGGAAGATCCATCTTAATTCTCCTAAAGGCCCCTCAAGTAGCCAAAATTAAAGTCCATTAAATAAAAGGTGCTTAAAATAAATTAAATATTTGTTGCATAATTATTCCTTATTTTCGAAATTTATTAAAGAAAAGAGGGAGAAGGATTTTCTTGAAAAGATTTTATGGAAAGGAGATAAGTATTCTTGGAATACAAGATTATCCCATAAATTCAAGAAATCTCCACTTGGTCCCTTTAATATGAAAATTTCAAAATATATGGGGATAAGGAGAATAAAAGATTTTCTTGATTTTCTTGGAAAGATTTTATGGAAAAAGATATGTATTCTTGGAATACAAGAATATCTCATAAATTCAAGAAAGATCCAATCTTGGTAAATCTCTCCTTATTTTAAAAAATTAGGGACTAAATAAGGGTGTGGGATTTTGTGGAAAAATACACATGGAATGAAGAATATATGGGATATATTCACGATTTCTTGGAGATCAAGAAAAGATCTTTCCTAACCACTTCTTAGCCAATATTTTTTACCACCCCATATGTTATAAATAGGGGATGAATTCTTTTCATCCCCTACAGTTCCATGTGTTGGAAATATTAGAAATCCACAAAGGTGGTGCAACAATTATTTATTTTTCCTTTGTTTTATCAATTGTTCATTGGAGAACCTTCCACCGGGGTTATTGAACGAGGACTTGGGAATACTTGAGAAGGACTTTTGGTGGGTATCCAGATACTTGATCATGTCTGTCTCAGACCGTCTCTCCAACGGGTACGTTTACGTAAACTCCTAGAATTCCGTATGCTAGGATCTTTTACGTGATTTTTTATTTGCATGTCGTTGTTGGATTATTTATTATTACTTGAATTCACTTAGGTTGATTCATGCTAGTAATAATTGTTAATTTAAATTTATGTTTATGAGGTCATCCCGGGAGATCCTGGCATATGTTATCCCAACAGTACACACTAGACATTTTGATGGTCTAGGGTTAGACGTGTAGGTGATTGACTCTAGCTCAAGTGGGATATTGTTAGTGTTAGTGTCCTAGAGACAATCCATTGTAAGGACATAATGCTAAGATAATATTCAGTGTTGGTTTAATATTATTGTTTATTTAATATTAAATGTATGACGTTACACTTATTAGAATATTATGTTTGATTGTTTGCATGTGTTCTTATCTGTGTTCCCTTAAGTCATTGTTGTCATTGAGTATGTGAGAACTCCGATGACTTAAGCAGGATTCTCAAATAGCCCCAATCGAGGATCATCCAGAATGGGATATTGATGATGCAATGGAGATTAGTGTACGATCTGCATCATACTCTTAGAGAGTGTAGTAAGATCTCACTTACTACGAGATACTAGGTATCTCATGATGAATGCACAAATACCTTGGATGGTATTGGTATACCCATCCAAGAAACCGTTTGATGTAGTTCCACTATATGTGTCTACAGGTGTCTCGGTTAGTGGGAGCGATGCGATACTCCTTTGACTTGAGGTCAATACGCACGACATGTGTGGAGTGATGAACTTTGACCATGACCAACGCTTGCACCCTTCCATGGGTTGATATGGCTTGGATTGGGTTCATCACGAAGTGCGTGTGCGTGGTAGTTGAGCCAAGAAAAAGATTCAGAGAGAATACTCATCTTCTCATCATAATTGGATCAAAGTCATTGGTCAATGCACGTCAACTTGAACTTTGTGGCCAAGTGTGACATAAGTGATCAATTAGTGTTTAGAGATAAATTGATTAAGTTATTTGAATAGACACTTCATCATGTTCAAGACTAATCGAGTATTCGTGAATGAAAGGAGGAAATCGTAATAGCCCATGTTTCAGTTACAAGTAGTTGCACGTTTCTCGCAACGTACCTCATATATTGAGAATGTCTGATTTATTGTCTAGGGTTCAACTAAGACCATTAGTTTGACTAATCGCTCGATATATGAGGGCCTACGGGTCACACAACAAGTAGTTCCCTTTTACGGATTATAGTTGGTTGATTAAATGTTAAATTGGATTTAATATTTAATTTAAGGAGAAGTAATTAATAATAGATTAATTTGAAATTAATTATTATTAATGTTTAATTAAATTGGATTTAATTAAATAAGAATTCCCAATAATAATATTTGGAATATTATTGTAGGATTTAATATATATGGAAACAAATCGTAGAGATTTGTCATATATGGAATTTAAATCCGTAGAGATTTATATTTAGGAAATTAAATTAAAAGGGTTTAATTTAATTAAAGATTAAGGATTTTATTTCCCAAATTGGGCTAGCTTAGGTTTTAAGCTGGGTCTCCCTATATATACAAGCTCTTGAGAATTCACAAATAACGTTACTTCATATTTTCTCCATAAGATCTAGAATTTGGACTTTCCTAGCAAATTCATCTCGGGATTCAACGCTGATAAATCCGTGCAAGTCCGTGATTGGGGATTACGTGGATACCGTAGTTCAGAAATCTGCTTTCGAGTTACTGTAAGATTTCTTGTTATGATTATTGTAATCCTTTATGCAATTATATGTCCGTTGTTGGTGAACTATATTATTCCGCTGTGCATGTATTACGTGTTTACATGACTCTATATTCCAACATTACCAACTACCACTATTACAAAGATGTCTTTCCTATTTAGGAGTAATATTGTCTGGTTGGCTCATCTACAGGCAGTTGGGCTCCGTATAGGGCGAGGTCGAGCTAGTACAACTCTTGTCTCGCCTTATCTGTAAGTTGCTCGTTGTAGACCTCACTGTACTGATTGTTGTTTGCTCGTTGAGCAACCCTCTTTTTGGTAAGGATAATGATAGCCCTAGAATCCCCTGCTCACCGCGAGGTGGGTCCTCTCTAGTAGGACGTTGCCCACATGGAGAGTCGTGGCACTTCGAAATAATCGCGCCACAACAAACAATAATATATCAAAACAACATAAGTACCAAAATAGATAAAGAAATATTATCTTTGAGCTAAAGAACGTCAATAGATTTCATTAATATGGAATTTGAGTACATGATACAACATTTATCCTAATCTACTAGAATGGAAATACTGTCTTCAGCAGAATCAGTCTTCAGGTGGTACGTGGAGTCATGACAAATTGTACACAGAACCTTTTCTTCAGTTCATCCCTCTACTAGATGTCAACTACAGTGTTTCCAGACATGTTTTCTTGTTGAACAGTTGTAAAATAATCCCTCAGAATGGCAACTTCATTGACCATGCCATTATCATAAAAAGGTGGTGGATCTGATTTTTCCTAGTGCCTTTAGCTCCCAATTTCTCCACATAGAACTCAAATAAGTGTTTGAGGAAAGCTTCATCCTTATCCTCATTCATATATCTTGAAGAACATAATAGGTGAATGCAAACTCTCTTTTCGTATTTTCCCTTCAATGGGAATCCATTTGTCAATGTGAGGCCATTTGTTCCTCCTCACTTGGATTCTTGAATCTTGGCTCTTCCCACACTTCTTCCTTCTGCATTGAATCTATTAGGGGAAGTATTGAATAGGTCAATATTCCTTGTATTTAGGATACACTTGTATTTATCCTTTACACTTGTATTTATCCTCTTAATTGATCTCCTATTATTATGGAGATCTTGTTGTAATCCCTTTGTATATATTAGTGGAATTCTCTTATCACCAATCATCGGTGATCTCATATCTATTCTCCACGGGTTCTTTGGTCGGCACATGCATTGGGCCGCATTGTGGATCGGGTTGCAGGAGAGGTCGTGGATCAGCCGCAATGGTCGGACCGGTGCCATTGAGCCAGATAGGCGTATTTTATGCAGAAGCTGGCAGGTCCGTGTCAAGACAGAGGCGACATGGACTCAACGAAGGCTGAAGCAAGGGAGGCGACGAGTCACTAGCAACAGGAGACGGCGATGAACTCATATCAATAAAATTCGAAATGCTTAGCTCTTTGGACTGTGTAGGGGTATGGCCTAAAAAGGAAAAACACTGCTCGTCAAAAAGCATGTCGAGTAATGAATACCTTAGCGGAAACAGGATCGAAACACCGAAAACCCTTGTGTGCACTACAGTATCCCAAAAAAATGCACGGACGACTGCGAGGAGACAATTTATTTTTCGTGAACTCAAGATAAGGAAAACCCCGCAACCAAATGGTTTGAAAATGGCATAATTTGGCGCACAATTAAAGAGTAATTCATAAGGCGATTTGTTTTCCAAGACGGAAGAAGGAGCCGATTAATTACGAAATCGGCCAGAGCAAAACGATCAAACCATAAAGAGGCTGGAGCAAAAGCATGAAACAACATAGAAAGACCTGTCTCAGAAATATGTCTATGCTTGCGTTCTGCTCGTCCATTCTGTTGTGGTGTGTAAGGGCAAGAAATACGATGATGAATGCCATGCTGATGTATAAAGTCACTAACACGTTTGTTCAGAAATTCGGTACCCCCATCTGATTGAAAAACCTTCATAGTTGTTGAGAATTGATTGCAAGCAAAAGCATGAAAACGCATGAAAACATCACAGAACTCAGATTTCGTACGCATAGGATACAACCATGAAAAACGTGAAAAATCATCAACAAACACAGCATAATATCGATAGCCAGCAGAAGAAGTAATGGCAAAATTTGGTCCCCACAAATCACAATGCACCATATCAAGAACATTAGAAGACGTTTATCATTTAACCGAAAAGGTAATTTCTTGCTTTTGGCTAACTGGTAAAGGCTAACAAAAAAGCGGGGTTTGGTAATAAGGATGTAACAGATAAGTGTCCTAACTTATTAAGCAATGAAATGACAGAAAAGGAAACATGTCCTAAGCGTAAGTGCCATAATTCAAAACTAGCTCGTAAATCTTTGGGCGTAAAAGCAAAGAACCAAAGCCGAAGCTACCCTTCTCCAGAATGTAAAGACCCTTCTCACACCTGCCCTGAGCCAGTATTGCTTTTGTCACCCAATTCTGAATGGCAAAGTATTTGTAAGAAAACACAACATCAACATTATAATCCGATGTCAGCTTGCTAATAGATAATAGGTTCTTAGTAATGTGAGGCACCACCAATACATCTAACAAATTAACATCAGGAGTAATACGAGCAGAACCAATATGAGATATAGAAAGAGCATTGCCATTACCAACAATGACCGAACCATTACTAGAATACGGTTCAAAAGAATCCAGTGCAGTCGGCTGAGAAGTCATATGAGCAGATGCTCCAGAGTCCACATACCAATCCGGGGCAGAGTTGGTGTCCGAGATGTTGCAAGCAGCACGAAAAGCTTGACCAAGATTAGCCGAGGGAGCCGGAGCGCGAGAGGAAGACCCACCCACACGGCTTTGCAGATACAAGTATTGGGGACACTTATCAGCATAGTGCTCCCCCCGACAAAGCTGGCAACGCGGGATGTAGGTTCTTCGACCTCCACGCCCTCCACCATTCTGATTTCGGGTGTGCCCGGGCTGCTGCCCCCCACGATTATAGCCCTGTTGTTAGCGAGAATTACTAGCACCTCTACCATTCGAGTTTGAGGCAACAAAAGCAGCTGGAGCAGGAGAGGACCCTTCCATGGCTTTATTCATAAGATCAAATTGAATGGCTTGATGCAGGAGATCACGGAATGGAGGGACAGGTGTTGATGGTCCCGGTGCAAACGAGTCTTACACGTGTATGGGGGGGAATACACGTGTTCAGTGTTTTTAAAACTTTTTTTTCATCGAGGTCACTTTGGGTCGATAATCTCAAGATTAGGTTCGAGAAGCACGATCGCTCCGAGTCAAAGTCTACAGAGACAAGTGATCCCGAAGCCGCTTTCGTAAACCTCGATAATCCCAACCGAGTCCCGAAAGTGTCAGAGATCCCGAGTTGCTTGGATCGATAACTAACTTTATCGAACCCTCGTAAGAGTACGCTCGGTTTGGTAACTATCTGTTTCTAGCTACTTTTGTTGCGGAATGGTTTGGCCCTTAGTTTATACTCGTTTTAAGCTTTGCGTAAAACCTTCCCTTTATGAAATAGTGATTAGGGGTGTGATTCACTTATGCAACTTCAATTGGATTGATTCCAATGAATATCGATGAAAAGTATGCTTTCAAAATCAAGTCAATGCAACAGATAAGCACAGATAAGGAAAGCAATAAAGAACACAAAGAATTATAGTGGTTCGGAGACTCAAGCTCCTACGTCCACTCTCTCCGACTCTTCAGAGAAATTCACTATCAACAATGAGCTTTCTGACTACCTCGTAGTTTACTTACTCAACTCGGCCCTGAGTTTTCTGACTACTCCACGTAGTTTACTTACTCAACCCGACCTTGAGCTTTCTGACTACCTCCGTAGTTTACTTACTCAATCACACACAAGCTTTCAGACTACCCCCGTAGCTTACTAACTTCTCCTCTAGAGTTTTCTGACTACTCCGCGTAGTTTACTAACTCTTTACAACACTTCTCACCAACAAACACACTCCAACTACCTTCACAAGGGTTTGGGGTTTCTTGGTTGGTTTCCAACTGGGATGAGATATCCTTTACAATGAAGCACAATGCAAAGGGTTAGGATATCTCGACTAAGCTTTGGATAATTCTTATCAAGCTAGGCTTAGTATAGTGAGCTCTCTTCAATATTGAAGCACTAGGGAAATTCTAAGTTTTTCGAGTGCTTTTAACTTTTACAAGAATAGGCTTGAGCTCTTAAGTTGCGTATAAATTTCCCATAACCTTACAATGTAGAGGGTCACCAGTATTTATAGGCATACACCAAGGTTACTCTTAAAAACTATCCGTTGGAGAGACAGCTTCGTGAGTTTCCTCTTGTGGTGTGTGAAACGGCTATATTTAGGGTTTGAAACTCCCTAACACTTTCTAGGCAATAGCCTTCCATGTAGCCGGTCTTCACTTTTTGCAGTCTGGAACTTTTGTACATCTGACATCCTTTTCAGAGACCTGTCACTGTCAGTGTCAGTATGGTACAGTGTTGTCTTTCTCTTTTTGACTTTTGTCTCCAGTTAAAGGTAGACACCTTCAACGGCTCTTTTTGGTTACAAACTCTGAGTTTGATATAACCTTAATCCACACTTCTGACTTAGTTCCTTTTGTCTGCATCTGAATGTCTTGGCAGATATCTATCTTTCTAAGGAATCGCGATCTTCTCAGTATTGCATCCTT
The DNA here is from genome assembly GCA_037126765.1 of Stenogyne calaminthoides. Taxonomy (NCBI): domain Eukaryota; kingdom Viridiplantae; phylum Streptophyta; class Magnoliopsida; order Lamiales; family Lamiaceae; genus Stenogyne; species Stenogyne calaminthoides. Next base: position 4,028,589 of record JBBCBC010000024.1, on the reverse strand, counting down.
CAGATAGATATATTCAGTGCCTCGGAACATTCAGGTTCATACTGAGCATTCAGTACATTACTGATTCTTCAGTAATTACTGTGCCTTCAGTATTCTTGATCTTCAGTTTCTCAGTCTTCAGTCTTTGTGTCTTCAGAGTCTTCTGAGTCTTCAGGGTCTTCTGAGTCTTCAGGGTCTTCTGAATCTTTGTAGGTTATACTGACTGATGTGCTGAGTCTTCTCGCTGAGTCTTCAGTTACTCAGTATCCTACTGAGTCTTCAGTAACTATCCTGAACTATATCTGCTGACTATACATTCTGCAGATAACATCCTGAATATTCTAAAACTGAATCCTGACTCAACTTATCAAGACCATTCTGAACATGTCATACTCAGGGGTTTTGGGATCTAATCAAAATCATAAATCTTTATTAAAATTCATCTCCCAACAGGTGTCATAGCCATCCTGGTGTCGGCAAAATTCGCAAATGGAGATCCGAGTCCACGAAGAAACCAATGGCTTTTATCACCCTCGTCAACCGGTTTTCCAATAGCAGATAACTGATCACACAAAGATTTAAAGTTCTTACCATAATCAGTGACAGAAAGAGACTCACGGCGTAGGGATAACAACTCCTCCCGAAGTTGATTCGCGCGGGCCGTGGAGGCATTGGCATACACGGATTCAAGGACAAGCCATGCTGGACGAGACGACTTGCAGTCCAAAACTTCGGCCATTGCTTCAGGTTCGAGAGTGGCAAACAGAACATCAAGTAGTTTTTGATCACGAAGGAACCACGCGGTGTATGCGGGGTTCGGAGCTTCGACGCCGGCTGCGTCGGTTATGGTTGGAGATGGCGCAAGAGAAGCGCCGGTGAGAATGTCGAGCATCTCATATGTAGCGGCCATGGAGAGAAATTGGCACTTCCACATGAGATAAGTAGGTGAGGAGAGTTTAATTGGGACAAGATGGATCATGGCGGTGGTGGATGAAACGGCAGAAGCATTTGTGGTGGCCATGGTTGAGAGATACGGCGAGCAAGAACACGGCGAGGGGGACCGGTTTTTGCGATGGAATTTTTGAAGAGATGCAGGCGGGAGAGAGAGGGAGAGGGAGAAGAGGGACGCGGCGAAGAGCGGCGGATTTTTCAAAAACGTGGGTTTGGATCGGTTTTGGCTGATACCATGTGAGAATAGATATGAGATCACCGATGATTGGTGATAAGAGAATTCCACTAATATATACAAAGGGATTACAACAAGATCTCCATAATAATAGGAAATCAATTCAAGAGGCTGGAGTATAGTCAACATTGAGCTATGTCACATTCTCGGGAAATTAAATTATTTCTTGGGGCTTGAAATTTCCTACACATCTGATGGCTTGTTTGTGGGCCAAGCTAAGTATGCCCATGATATTCTAAAGCGTGCGGACATGTTGGACTGTAAACCAATTGCCACTCCTTTGATTGCTAGAGAATCTTTGGTTAGTACAGGTGCTCAGTTTCGAGATCCAACACTTTATCGATCTTTAGTGGAGGCCTTACAATATTTGACTATCACTCGGCCGGATCTTTCTTACGCTGTCAACTCCGTTAGTCAATTTCTCAGCTCTCCTACTGATGATCACTTCTTCGCCGTCAAAAGGATTCTCCGTTATGTGAAAGGCACCATTCACTATGGTTTGTCCTTTACTCATCGTCCAGAAAAGTCTATTGTGGGATATTCTGATGCAGATTGGGCTCGATGTGTTGAAACACGTCGTTCCACTTATGGCTATTCCATCTTCTTAGGTGGTAATCTTGTTTCTTGGAGTGCAAAGAAACAACCTACTGTTGCCCGTTCGAGCTGCGAATCCGAGTACCGGGCCCTAGCCAATGCCGCTTCTGAAGTCGTTTGGTTATGCAACTTGCTTCAAGAGCTTCGACAACTTCCTCCGGATCGTCCAGTGCTTTTATGTGACAACAAGAGCGCTATATTTCTCAGTCAAAATCCTATTGCCCATAAACGAGCAAAGCACATTGACATAGATTGCCACTTTGTTCGTGAACTTGTCTCATCCGGAAGGTTGCACACTCAGTTTGTCCCTACTAATCTTCAATTAGCGGACATATTCACCAAGAGTTTTCCACGACCAGCTTTTCAGTTTTTACGCTCCAACCTTTGCGTTTGTCTCCATCCCACGCAACGCTTGACGGGGGGTATTAGGGGAAGTATTGAATAGGTCAATATTCCTTGTATTTAGGATACACTTGTATTTATCCTTTACACTTGTATTTATCCTCTTAATTGATTTTCTATTATTATGGAGATCTTGTTGTAATCCCTTTGTATATATTAGTGGAATTCTCTTATCACCAATCATCGGTGATCTCATATCTATTCTCACACAAACAATACTTCCCCTAATAGAATCCTTTGAAAAGCTCCTATGTACTCCTGGAATCTTCTTTGAAATCAAAGTCCTGATGCCTCTCCTGCTTCTCCAACTCACTCAGTCTATCTTTCTAGTTGAAGTTACCCTTAGATTGTTGAAAGTCTTAGGCTCCAAAGCCTTCAACAAACAAACTTTCAGTATTAGGCCCCAGCAACCTTGGGCAAAACGCCTTCTTCCTTTTCAAAATTACATATGAGTCTTCTTGGCTTCAGCTTTTCAATTTCAGGCTCAGTGGACTTTTTGACTTCAAGTGCTTTAGTCTAATGATTGGATATCTTTGCAGCAGGCTTGACTACAATAGTTTTCATTTTCTTTTGTTGTTGGTTCAACAAAAGCAACAATCTTCTTCCTTTTCAGCTTACCTTCCTTGACCTCAGCAGCTTATGCTTCAACAGCGTTGCTTGATTCCATCTTTCTTCTATTTTCTCTATCAGCAATCACTCCAGCAGTGATTTTGGGATCAACAACAACAGTTGACTCAGTGACTTTCCCTTCTATTTCTCATTGATTGTCACTCCAGTTTCTTTTCTTTGTACACCTCTTTTCCCGTTTTTGGCATCATCAATACCATGCGTGAGACCACAGACAAAAGTGCCAATAAAGTGTTGTTGCATGTTGTCTGCTCTCAATTCAGATTCAATCTGAATCTGCTCATCATCAAGTCTTCTAAGAGCATTTCCCATGTTGCTTGACTGCTCAACTAGAGCGGTTATCTTCTCAGTGATAACATGCATAATAAATTCATCCCTCATCTGCATCATCTCTTGCATCTAGGCCATGAGGCTTGAGGTGATCTCACTAATAGCATATTTTAGAATTTCAACCCTCTCAGCAGCTTCTCTATAACTTTGTTCAACACTCTTCTCTAGAAAGCCTTTCCCGACAACAATACAATCTCTTGGGAAAAATGAGCGAATTATTATCCAAGAGAGTTGTGATCTAGTGATAGATGATGAAAAAAAGTAATCAGATTAGATACCTTAGAAGATTTTGCAGTTTCCTGACTCTTCATCTCATTCAGGGCTTCTGTCACTAGTGGAATAACTTCCTCAATCTTTGTTAGTCTTGCTTCCACAGCTGACAAATCAACAATTGGGGCCTCAAGCTCTGGAACCTCTTTAGTCTGAACAGACTGATCTCTCTACTGAATTTGCACCTCTTTCCCAGCAGGTTCATCCTTGTATTGAACAATTACTCTGATGGTCCCAAACTGTGAACCTATAAACTCAACATCAGGTTCAACAGGCTCATCCTCAGAAACTTTCTCCTCAGTTGCTTTGGGCACCTCAACAGATTTGTCCTCAGCAGGAATGTCCTTAGCAGGAACATCTTCAGATTGTTATTCTTGGACTTCTTCTGTTTCTAACTCATTCTGTGACTCCGGGAAATACCCGCCCTGATCATTTCCACTATCATCTCCAGCCTCAAAGGCTTTGAGGATTCGATTACCTTCCTTTCAGCTACCTTCTCGTTCACTAGATAAGTGAACTCATCCTCTGTAATCATCTACTTTGTGGCTCTGAATCCAGAGAAATGAACCATCTCAGCCTCTTTCGTTGCCCACCATTCCATTCCCTTTGCATTGCTGATCATCAACATCTTATTCAAGAATTGTTGCTTGATCATCACCATGAGGAACATCTCTTGTGGGTCAGAATAATACCACATAGATGGATAATCCAATAAAATTTTGTGATGTGCCTTATCTTTCAAATTCCTCCCAATTGTAGCACTTTAATCCTCTTCAGAAGAAGTGGACTCATGTTATTTGGGTTCAACAAAGATATGTTTAGGGGAACTGACCTCAGGTGATTTGGCCAGTGGTTGACAAAGTGTTTGGAAAATGTTTAGCTTTGGCTGGGGTTGTGTTTGGGTATGTGTTTGGGCAATATCTTCGGGCAATAGAGATCCTTGGGAGATTTTTTCTCACGGGAGTATCAATATCAATCTCTTTAGTAGAGATGAACTCTCCTAAAGATTTTTCAGGGACGATTTCCAATGCAGCTTCAACAAGAATATACATTGGAGATTTTTCTATTTCAGACTCCTCTGATTGTGAGGATTGTGATGGTGTGGATGATGACCGAACATTTTTCTTCATCTTCTTCTTGTAATGTTGGTCAGATTATTTTATTGCCTTTCTCACTCTTTTTCAACTCCTTTTCTTCAGCAACTTCCTTTAAAGTTTTCTTCTTGGCAAACTCATTTCTTGCTCTCTTCTTTATTGAGGGCACAACTGGTGAGGCCTCCCTTTCTCCCTCATTTTCATCTCCCTCTTCCTCTCCTCCAGAAGGTTGAGCAACACCTTTCATCTGTCTGTGCTTGATAGTTTTCAAAGGTAGAGGTTTGAGCTGTTAGTGTTAGTGTCCTAAAGACAATCCATTGTAAGGACATAATGCTAAGATAATATTTAGTGTTGGTTTAATATTATTATTTATTTAATATTAAATGTTTAGCATTACACGTATTAGAATATTATGTTTGATTGTTTGCATTTGTTTTTATCTGTGTTCCCTTGAGTCATTGTTGTCGTTGAGTGTGTGAGAGCTCAGATGACCTAAGCATGATTCTCAAATAGCCCCAATCGAGGATCATCAAGAATGGAATATTGATGATGCAATGGAGATTGGTGTTCGATCTGCATCATACTCTTAGAGAGTGTAGCAAGATCTCCCTTACTACGAGATACTAGGTATTTCATGATGGATGCACAAATACCTTAGAGGGTATTGGTATACCCATCCAAGAAACCGTTTGATGTAGTTCCACTATATATGTCTACGGGTGTCTCGGTTAGTCAGAGCGATGAGATACTCCTTTGACTTGAGGTCAATATGCATGACATGTGTGGAGTGATGAACTTTGATCATGACCGACGTTTGCACCCTTCCATGGGTGGACATGGCTGGGATTGGGTTCATCACGAAGTGCATGCGCGTGGTAGTTAAGCCAAGAAAAAGATTCATTCCTAAAAGTGGATTTAGAGAGAATACTCATCTTCTCATCATAATTGGATCAAAATCATTGGTCAATGCACGTCAACTTGGACTTTGTTGCCAAGTGTAACCTAAGTGATCAATTAGTGATTAGAGATAATATAATTAAGTTATTTGAATAGACACTTCATCATGTTCAAGACTAATCGAGTATTCGTGAATGAAAGGATGAAATCGTAATAACCTATGTTACAATTACAGGTAGTTGCACGTTTCTCGCAACGTATCTCATATATTGAGAATGTCCGATTTATTGTCTAGGGTTCAATTAAGACCATTAATTTGACTAATCGCTCGATATATGAGGGTCTATGGGTCACACAACAAGTACTCTCATTTTACGGATTATAGTTGGTTGATTAAATGTTAAATTGAATTTAATATTTAATTTATGGAGAATTAATTAATAATAAATTAATTTGAAATTAATTATTATTAGTGTTTAATTAAATTAGATTTAATTAAATAGGAATTCTCAATAATAATATATGAAATATTATTATAGGATTTAATATATATGGAATCAAATCGTAGAGATTTGACATATATGAGAATTAAACCCGTAGAGATTTTATATGTGGGAAATAAATCTAAGAGATTTATTTAAGTAAAGTAGGGATTTTATTTCCCAATCAGGTTAGCTTAAGATTTAAGTTGGGTCTTCCCTATATATATGAGCTCTTGGGAATTCACAAACAACGTTAATTCATATTTTCTCCATAAGATCTAGAGTTATAATTTTCCTAGCAAATTCATCTCGGGATTCAACGCTGACAAGTTCGTGATTGGGGATTACGTGAATACCGTAGTTGAGAAATCTGCTTTCGAGTTACTGTAAGATTTCTTGTTATGATTATTGTAATCCTTTATGCAATTATATGTTCGTTGTTGGTGAACTGTTTAATTCTGCTGCGCATGTATTACTTGTTTACGTGCCTCTATGTTCCAACATGAGCAAGACCTTTGTTGTTAGAAACTTCTTGCAATCATTTCAATGATGTTGATCCTGCTTAATGTGTTCCTAACTTTCAACACTTCCTTCTGATCACTGATTACATTGTTAAGAAATTTCCTCCAGTTGAAATTTCTGTTAGTGGACTCTTCAATAGCATCCATCAACATGATATTTGGCTTACTAATATGTTCCATGCTTCCTGTTAAATATAACAATGTTTTGGTCCATGAGCACTACATATTTTGACTTGAGCAGCTTTTTGTTCATGGCTAAATACAACACGTCAGGCTTAATTAAAAACTTATTCAGATAAACATGTTCCCCTTCATAGGCGAAATCAGTAGGGTTTCCCCTTCTAAGCAAAGTTCAAACATCTCATTCATGAGCTCAGTTGTGAACTCAACTTCTATAATAATAGACATTTCTTTCGCAGATCAAGACATTTGAGTAGCTTTAAATTGAGATTTAAGAGTATCATCCGCATCTCTGTATCAATTGGACTATGTTTTCAATATGCAAAATGACGAGAATCAGGGTAAAACCCGAATTAAGAATAATAATTAAACACAGTCTGTTCAACATCACAATGAGGAAATATAAATACTAAGGGTTTCTTGGATGACAATGCCCATACGAAAATAGAAGGAAATAAAATATGCAAGATATGAAAAATCCTAATAAAATAAATAAGCAAATATATCAAAACTTCAATTTGCGATCTCGTCTCCATAATTCTCTCCCCCATCGGAACGATTCGCCCTCAAATCGAGATGGATCTCTTCTCCATGAGCAAAAGGAATCTAGTGCTTAACATTGAACACGTCCGAAGTGCATATTAGGGGGAAGGCGTAAACGATAAGCATTAAGGTTGATCTTCGCAATGATCTCCACCGGTCCAATCTTGCGGAGGACCAACTTGTTGTACTCATGCACGAAAAAATGATCCTTAGTGAGCACCACCCACACCAAATCACCAACCACAAATTCAAAGTTACATCGCTTTCTATCCGCATAACCCTTATAAGTAGCATTGCTCTTTGACAAACGGTCACGAGTAGTCACATGGATCGTCATCAACTCGTCCCAATAATCAGCAGCCCGAGAGTCAACAAGAGTGTCGGAAGGCAGTGCCATAAGATCAACCGGCCCACGGGGAACACGGCCAAAAACCACATGAAAAGGACAAAATCCAGTGCTACGATTCACAACTGAGTTATGAGCAAACTCCGCCTGACTTAACTTCACATCCCATGACTTAATATTATCACCAACCAAGCAACGAAGCAAATTTCCCAACGAACGATTGACCACTTCCATTTGGTCATCAGTTTGGGTATGATAAGCTCGGTGTTGGCCTGTCGCCACAAACTACGCCAGAAATGACTCAAGAAGCGGGTATCGCGATCCAAAACAATAGAAGTAGGGAGGCCATGAAGACGATAAACATCATGAAGAGCATCGGACGTTCGCTTGCATGGAATAAAATGAACCATTTTGCTGAAGCGATCAAAAACTACAAAGATAGAATCAAAGCCCCGTTGAGTGCGGGGAAGGCTAAGGATGAATTCCATGCTAACGGCGAGCCAAGGGGCGTCCGGAATGGGGAGTGGCCGATAAAGGCCGGCATTAGTTGTCGTTCCTTTAGAAACTTGGCAAGTGCGACAACGATCCACAAAGCTGGGCCAATAGTAGCGTTGCTGAAGTAAGGCCAAAGTATGATCATGGCCCACGTGACCTACCCAATGCAGCTCCGAGATGAGCAATGCATTGCGGAATGCAGTGACAGTTACCGTAGAACAGAAACCCCTCGACAAGAGTGAACGATGACGGCTCGTCCGAGCAAGTATCCATGAGAAAAAGGGATCATCCGAGTAAAGTTGAGAAAACCCATCAAAACCCAGGACGGAGACGCGCAAGTTGACGAGTAAAGAGTGGCGACGACTGAGCGCATTGGCCACCCGATTAGCAGAGCCCGATTTGTGATGGAGCACAAAGTTAAATTGTTGTAAGTACGCCGCCCACGAGGCATGGCGGGCAGAAATGTTGTCTTAAGTGAATTGTGATTAGTGAACAGGATGAACGGAACAAGTAGTGACGCCAACGGTGGACGGCCCGAATGATAGCATAGAATTCAGCATCGTACGCACAATAAGGGGCCCGCGGACCGGTGAGTTTTTCACTAAAATACGCGATCGAGCGACTATCTTAGCTAAAGATGGCACCAATACCTACCTTCGAGGCGTCACAATGTAGTTCGAACGGGACAGAGAAATCCGGCAAGACCAAGATAGGTGCGGTGGTCAATTTCTGTTTGATGAGTGCGAACAAGGTCTTACCCTTTATACAATCCGTAATCGGGGCCATGATGGAACTTAAGTGGGGAATGAAGCGCCTATAAAAAGACGCCAAGCCATGAAAGCTCCGAACAACCGTGATGGTCGTCGGACGGGGCCAATCCTTGATGACGGTGATTTTCGCATCGTCTACGCTAACACCCGCGGTAGAGATGCAAAACCCCAAAAATAAGACCGAAGAAAACACACTTGCTAGGCGCCCCATAGAATTTCTCCGCACGTAGAATATGGAGGACAACACGGAGGTGATCATTGTGGTCTTTTTCAGATTGGCTATAGATCAAGATGTCATCGAAGTAAACGATGATGCAAGTCCCGATAAGAGGCCGAAGAGCCTGGTTCATCACGCGCATGAAGGTACTTGGAGCATTCGAGAGGCCAAAAGGCATAACCAACCATTCAAAAAGGCCATCACGAGTTTTGAAGGCCGTTTTCCACTCATCACCGGGTCGAATCCGAATTTGATGGTAACCACTACGAAGATCCAATTTTGAGAAAACTGTAGAACCACAAAGTTGATCCAATAAGTCGTCAAGGCGGGGAATGGGACCGTGATTTTGTTGATAGCCCGGCTATCGACGCACATTCGCCAAGAGCCATCTTTCTTTGGGGTAAGAAGGGCGGGCACAGCGCAAGGGCTCAAACTTTTGCGGAGTAGCCCATGTTGGAGGAGGTCCTCGACTTGGCGACGTAGTTCAGCATGTTCTTAGGGGCTCACGCGGTATTGGGGTCTATTGGGTAAGGAAGCTCCTGGAACCAAGTCAATCTGGTGTTGAATATCGTGGAGGGGTGGGAGACCTGCCGGTAGTTCGGATGGAAAAACATCTGCAAAATCATGTAGTATAGAATGTGCCATGGGGGGAATGGCAACATCCGTAGACGTATCATGGCCAAGGAGCACGAAGGCAGGGGCACCCGACGATAGTTCGCGGACGAAGTCCGAGCGGGAAAGCAATGCAACCGTAGGGGCAGGTTGTGGTGTTGGAGTAGGTCTGCAAGAGGAGTGCAAAATGAAAGTCGTCCCATCCACAATTAATGTGTACGTGTTCAAAAATCCATAGTGGACAACACGACGATCAAATTTCCATGGGCGTCCCAACAATAAGTAACATGCTTCCATGGGTACCACATCGCACCAAACAGTATCAGAATAATGTCCACCAATAGAAAACGAAACACGGACACGGTCCATAATAACAATCATATTATCCCGACTTAGCCAACCAAGATTGTAAGGGTTAGGGTGAGAGGACGTAACAAGTGATAATTTAGAGACAACATCACCAGAAATAACGTTTTCACAAGCACCGGAATCAATAATAAACTTACAGACTTTGTCGTTGATCGTGCAAGTGGATTGAAAGATGTAATTCTGTTGATCCTCAGCGGATAGGGCTTTGGCCAAGCAAAAAACAAAGCGAAGGACGAGCATGGAGCCGGTGTCTCCCTGAAGATGCATCTCAGGAGGGGCGGGTTCAGAGTCGTCGCCCCATATGGGTGGGCCATCATACGGGTCTTCAGTGTCGCCCTATAAGAGTAAGGCACGGGAACTGCGTGGATGCGGGCATGTGGCCATGCGGTGACCCGGGTCCCCGCAGTTAAAACAACGACCGGGCATAGACGGGCGTGGCCCGATAGTGGGTGGAGGCTGATGGCCCGGAGGGGGCGCTGGGCCGGGCTTAGAGGATGAGGGGCCATCCGAGGCAAGTGGAGTCACTGATACACATTTGGGCTTGGACAGCTGTTAAAATAGCCCTTAGAGAGCGGTTATAACAGTTGTCCAAGTAACAGCTGTCCAAGCTTGGACAGCTATTAAAAAACCAATGTCCAAAATATTGGGCTTAGACAGCGGTTTTCAACCGCATTGCAAGAGGGGGGCTTGGATAGTGGTTATTAACCGTTGTCCAACATTTTTTTTTTTAATTATTAATTTATATTTTAATAATCCTATAATAAAACCATAAACCAAAACTTATATATACGTCCAATACCATAAACAATAAACCATAAACCAAAAATCCTATAATAAAACCATAAACCAAAACTTATTCCACATATACGTCCAATACCAAAACATCAAATAAATAAACATACACATCATGAAATAAATAAACATACACATCATAAACATACGTCCAATTAATACACCAAAAACATGAAATATATATCATCACAAATATATAATTTCATTACATGCTACCAAAATTTCAAACAACGATCACTCAATATCGTATGAATATAAGAATCGATTGTAAAGGTACCCCGTCCAATCGTTTTTCCATTTTTCCAGTCTTTTCTTAGAGTAAGACTTGAGCTCACGTTCATAGACAAACTGCAAACAACGAATCAATCAATATAGTATGAATTTTTATTCAATCAATAATAATTTAAATAAATCGATAAATTGACTTACATTGAGAGGAATGTTCGTTAGAGAAGTGCGGATTATATCTTCAATAAAGCAACACACAAAATGACCACAATGTTCATTATCTCGTTGCCTCGGAACCTGTTGATTAACAATTATAATCACGTATTACAATTATGATTTCTTTCTATTAATTTGATAATTTACTAAATTAAATTTACCTTAATGTTAATCCAGTTCACTTTATTTAACTTAGATCTTGAACCTTGACTCTGAAGGCGACTCTGATACATCGTCATCACACTATTATTATTATAATTAAAAAATAAAAATAGATTAAATATGCATAATTTTAAAAGTAAAACAAATCATTATATCGAATATTAAAAATGAACTTACGCTTCCATATATGAAACGAGATCAGGGCGATTTGAATAAACTTCATCCTGAGTTGGGTCCATAAAATACACACTTAATGTATTCATGTGTAAGGCGACCAGCACCCAATGGTTCCTATATTATATTGAGAATATTAAAATTAACTGCAAATTTAGCATATATATGTGCAAATATTATAAACATGAACACAAATTTTAACGAAATGTTTATCACTCACCCCACATTTGTTGGCCAAAAAATGAGATGTTCGCTCCTAGTTTGATTCAGCATATGATTAATTAACTCATCCACGGTCTGTACTCTATCACCCAATATGCAAGACACTTGGGGGGAGATGAAGGAATACATTCCACTTGCTCGGACATCTCTAGAGAGATATACCTCACCCAAATATCTTTAACCAACATATATACGCTAATTAATATTTAAAAAGAAAATTAAACTATACAGAAAGTGAATATTGAGAATTAGTAAACACATACCTGAGGTAAAGGGCTATGGTGGTTGCACTCAACCACTCGTCATTCAAGACTTCGCGCACATGTTCCTCACTGACGAATTCTTGGAAAGTATTCTGATGAAAGTGAGCAAGCATGGGAACTATGACGATCTCGAAAGCATTAGACGATATCATCCGGTGCACCCTAGACTGTACATAATCATCGTGATCTAAGTCTCCAGTCATGGGATAACCAAGTCTGAGCGCAGTGGAGTCCCTCGTTCTCCCCCTCTGACTGTCTACGACACCCCTCGATTTCTCTTTAGCCTTTTGTGGTGATTTCTTCCGAGGCATTTGTGGTGTCGGCAGATTCTACAATTAATTTGCAATATTATTTAGAACCACAAATAAGATAATGAACTTTAATAACATATATTTTACCCTCATGGTGCTAGAGACCAAGTTGCTCGGTCATTCGATGAAGTGCCCGACCGCTGTTCCGACTGTGACGGCTTCATCGATTGATTTTGGCATCGCTGAATCCTCTTGTCCGATTACGGGTACATCGAGTGTGACCCTCACGAAACTAGGAGTGATAGGATGACCATGAATCATTCCATGGGAGCTGTGCAACGTTCCTGTGGCCACCAACCGATCGGGATCCTCCAAATGAAGGTAGCAAAAGGTCATTGGCTATTCGAATAAGATATTTAGTTAGAAAATTTTAATACACTAGTCTTTAATTAAAACAAATGTGAGACATGCATATCTGATACCTGAGAGACGTTTTGAAGTGCCTCAATAAAGTCATCCCTAGGGTTAGCTGAAAACGTAGCATTAGCGACACTATGTTCACAGCTTGCTCCACTCGACGACATTCTATGGCTCGTTCTTCTCTCGGACCTCAAACGTTCCACATATTTAGACAACTTGGCAACCTGTTCCGTTAGTATACCCACCATATTCATGGCTTGAAGACCAGGTGTCATCGCTAACGATGTCTTCGTCACGCCATATCCGACACTCCGTAAGCGGCCGGGATGCTCCTGACGACCTATAGCCCGTCCAAACAGATCATCAGGGCCGATAATGCGGAAGTCGTCGGGCGTCATGGTCTGAGATAGACGCTCCTGAATCACAAAAACAAAAGATTATTAGTTAATTATTTGTTTATAAATAATAGTTTGTAATTGAAAGATAAATTACTGGATAGATTACCCCTTCTTCGATGATGCACTGTGCACTGGGATCATGAATATTCCCATCTCGACCCTTTCTGGTAGTCTGAAATAAGTCAAAATGGGTAACAATAGGCTCACTCTCTCCAGCTTTTCTTCTTTCTTCTTTCTACGATAGTGATGAACGTGTCCCTTTATTAGATATATTAAAAGTGAATATATAAAAAAAAAGTTAGGATTTTGATCTCACCATATTTTCTCTTATTCGTACATAACCTTTGTTCGATCCACGATATAACGCCTCCATCGACTTGGCTTGATCGCGATTTTTATTACTTCTATAGGTCCCGAACGGGTTTTGTGAGGGCAGAAGTCTAGAGGGGAGGGGTGAATAGATTTCTGAAAACTTTTTCGTGCAGATCAGGTGTGATTGCAGTTTGTCTGATCAGAGTGCAAGTGAATCAGTTTGGACTGATATACAACTTACCGATCGCCTGAGGGCAGATCAGTTAGGTATCTATCAGTTTAACTGATCGTGCGGAAGCTAGTTTATACCCGTGTGAAAAACCAATTTTATCAAATCAGATTCTTAAGTTTGTTTTTCAATCAGCTGACTAAACTGTCAAACTGATTAGATCAGTTGCTTGGTGCATACTGATATTAACTCAGAATATGTATGCAGTTTTAAGCCTGGTAGTGTGCAATAGTGTAGAGCAGTAAAGAGCAAGTAAATGCACACAAGATTTTTATAGTGGTTCAGACAATCAGTCCTACGTCCACTCTTCCCTTTCACAAGGGGCACCAACTAAACCGACTTAACCGACTGGACTTAGTTTAATGTGTTAGTCCAACACCCAATAGATGTTTACCGAGTTCACACTCAACCGATCCCAGAAATCAGAACTAGAAATCCTAGTCTGAAATCTTGTAAAACAAACTTAACCTAACTTTTGGGTTTGGGTAAAGATTTGTTGTTGTTCCAACTGAAAATCTATCCTAGTGTTTATGTAGCCAAAAGCTAGAGGATGAGATTTCTATGCTAAGAACAATGGGATGAACACTTAGAAATATTCTTCAAATTTGTGTTCTTCGTGCGGAAATTTTGCTATTGTTTGAGCTTCTTGATAATTTCGGTATCTTCACTTTGAAGAGTAATCCCATATTTATAGACCTCAAAATCAAAGAGCCGTTGAAGAGCAATTTGAATTTCTGGCTATATTTGGTAGATTTGCAGGATTGATTTGACGTGCTCAGGGACGACATGGCCGAAAGCGTGAATAGTATCTTTTGTAGCCGTTTTGACTTTGCAGCGCCGAATCCCGCAGTGTCAGCCCTTTTTGCGTACGTGTCGCTCTCTCATTGGTTTCATAAGTACAGCACTACAGTGCTTGTTCTACCAACTAAAGTTTGACATTCTTCTTGTAGAATATTCGTATGATCTGGTGTAACATTTTGGTTAACACCAGGTGTGAGCTGACCTGATCAGATAACTGATCAATCTACCTGATAGAGTCTTCTGATGCAGATTTTCTTAGCACAATTTGCAGACTCGGCTGATGTAGGTCTTCTGGTCTTCTGGTCTGGATCTTGATCTTCTGGTAGTCTTCTGATCTTCAGGTCTTCTGAGCTTCAGGTCTTCTGAGCTTTAGGTTTCTCTGAGTCTTCAGGTTTCTTACTGAGTCTTCAGGTTTCTCTGAGTCTTCAGGTTTCGCTGAGTCTCAGTGTCTTCATGTCTTCACCTGATCAACTGATCATTCGACTAACTGACCTGACCTATACATATTGAGTTCCCCCTCAATATGTGACCTATCTTTTACATCAGCTATCTATACATTTCAGCTGGTCATCTTAATCTGATTCTAAATCATCAGTCAGCTAACAGATCTGACTGGTCCTATTACAACCTGTTTTGGAACTTCCATCAAAACTTAATACAAAATTTCCCAACAATTTCCCCCTTTTTGATGGAACCAAAACACTTAATCAGAAAAACAGATAACATAAATAGAAATGCAGATAATGTAAAACAGTGCACACTTCAGAAGACAATGAGATGTTCTCTTAGAATCAGAAAGATAGAATAATTTATTCAGATAGGTGTGAGCATTACAGATTACATAAAATGTACCTATCATCTGATTCCAAGTTGTCTTCTTCAGGTGTACTTGAACTTTTGAAGTTCTTTGGGAATACCAAACATCTTGTACATCCTTTGCATCAGCTTGTCCAGATCTTCTCTTCTGTGAATCCCTCCTTTATCGGCAAATCCATAGTAAGCATCCTTGAATTTGAGAGTATCGAGCTTGTTATCTGGACGCATAGGTGGAAGAAGTTGTTCGAAGGGAGGAGCTTCAGGTATCAATGTCATGATCTTCCCTTCCTTCATCACAATCTGGTAGAAGTCTGGGTACTTCGTTTCTAACTAGTTCCGGAATTCATCATCATTTTCAGCCTGGTCTTGATGAATTAAAATTATCTCCAAGATGTACACGTCACACAACCATTCTGCTCTGATCTGGACCCATTCTGGAAGCAGATTTAGCTTGGCACAGAGGATGTCTTTAACTGGTGCCGGAAAGGCTTTCTCTTCCCAAGAAATATCCTCTGCTGCAACTTCCTTCTTTCTCTTCCTTCGAATGTATGCGATGTTTAGTCCTTTAGCCTCTGCCAACTTCTGCTCCTTAATGGCAGCTTCTCTGACTCTCAGTCTGTTTTGCTCTTGAATTTGTTCAGGGGACATCTGGCTCTTGGTAGAGGATATTTGCCCTTGTCTCTGAACTTCAGCAGTAGATTTCGTCATTTTGCCCTTACCTTTCTTTCTCCTCAGAGTCTGTTCAGGTTCATCTTCTTCTGCAAGTTTCTTCGCAAGTTCAAGGCTCTTGGCCTGATCATCAGAATCCATCCTTAGCTGTACAGAAGAAGAGAAGTCTTCAATCTTATCCACTCTGGTAGTAACATCAGAAAGAGCAATCTTCTGCTCAGTGATCTCCTTCCTTTGATCCTTGAGCTCTTTGCTATGTTGCTCCAAAGTCTCTTTTAGTTCAGCAACATCAGGTGGAGTAACAAGAACAGTAGATGGAGTGGTAGCCCCGAGCAAGTCGATCTGATGGCTTCTAGTAAAAGACGCAATGGTTACCATCTGTATCTACATTTTTTTTCTTTTTTCTCTTGTCCTTCCCCTTTTTTGGTTTCATCAAAAGTTTGGACAACTGTGATTGAGCATTAAACCGCCTTTGTCATCTCCTCCCCGAAGTTCCTCAACAAAGAAGAGGAGTGATTCGAGGGGTTGCGAAGGTGCGAGGGCGTAAATCTTCTAAGAGCAAATTCAATATCCTTCCTGACACGTTCTGTAGAAGCCACAAAATGCTTCCAACCCATATCCATGTGAGTTTTAGTCTTCTCTAGGGATGCCCAGACACTTTCCAGTAGACTTTGTGTTTCACTGAGCATGTCCGTCTGAATTTTGAGTTTATCAGACTGGAGAGTGAGCTTCTCAGCAAGAGGGTTAACCAGTTGCATCACATCAGAAAGAATGGCATTATGCATCTGTGTGAGCTTCTCAATTGTGAGCTTCTGTTCTCTGTCAACCAGATTCGTTTGCTCTTCTTCAAAACGCTTCATCAGATCTGCTATGAGAGCTGTGAATTTCTCTTCAATGGCAACCTTTACCCCATCCTAAATTTTCTCAGAACTAAGATCTAGGGTATCGGAGCTCAGCATAGCAGTCTGGTCAGATGTTGTTGCCTTTCCAAGCTGGGTCTCATCTGTAGCACCCACTCTTGGTTCATCGGCAACTCCCTCAAGATTTGTATGAGAAGGAGGTTGTTCAGTCTCCTCCTTATTTTCAGAAATCCCAAACCTATCATGAATTAACCATCTGATATCATCTCCAGAGGCCAACTCAACAGCACTATCAATCCCAGCACTCTCCAAACACTTCATCTCCAGATCTACAAAAAGTCAGAATCCAGAGATTTCATGAGGATCAGAAACTCCTCGATGCTTTTCAATCTGATATCTCTCCAGAACACAATCTCTTCTATTTGGTGCTGGATGCCAGGGTGTTAATCCAACTCAGGGCACAGGTCCAGCAGATACTCCTTTATTTGTTGCTTCATGACTTTTATAATAGGGCATTCTGAATCAGGTGAAGCAAGCACAATTCTGGTGTTGAAAGGATTGTGAGAGATGGACACACGTTTGTCAGACCTCTCAGGTTCTGGTATCTTTTCTGGAGATTGGGGGTGAGGTGGGGATATATGTGTTTTACTGGTTGTAGATTGTTGAGGTTCAGGTTCGTTTACCACTGATTGAGGGGGTTCAGTTTCAACAATTGAGTTTTGAGGGGGTTCAGCTTGTTCAGGTTCAATGGTTGGGGGAGTGGGAGTGGGAGATTTGGGTGAAGGAGGTGGTCTGACTGGTGAGGGTGAGGGTGAGAATGTTTTGTGGGGAGAGAGTGGTGGTGATAATGATTTTTGAGGAGAGGGTGATGGTGATTTGGAAGTGGGTGTAGGTGATCTTTCTTTCTGGAAGATTTTGCTGAGAGGCAGAGCATCAGATGGTGATTCTCCCTCAGAGTGCTCCACTTCAGTTCCTTCAACAGTTCTCTCTCCTTCTCCTTCTCCTTCTCCTTCTCCTTCTCCTTCTCCTTCTCCTTCTCCTTCTCCTTCTCCTTCTCCTTCGAGCATCTGCTCGTCCCTAACTCCACTTGCAGTGTGCTCAGAACTGACTGCCATCTCCTCTTCTGATTCAACCTGAATCAGCTCCTCCAGTCTGTGAACTTGCTGAGTAGGTAGGACTAGTCTTCGTCTTGAGGAGAAGTAACTCTCTTCGGCGTTTCATTGAGCAATTTGGTTTCTTGGCGTGTCCTTCCTCTTCAACCTCTTCTCTGGGATGGCCATTCCCTGCGCTTCTGATTGTATTTAAGATGCAGTTGCCTTTTCTTTTCCATTCTTTTCTCCCTTTTGTTTGGGCACAAAGGGAGTAGGATCCTCATCAGACTGGCCAGGCAGAGACTCATTCTTGCCCAAAATGGCCTTGTGCTTTGCCAAGTACACCTTTGTACCATTCTCATTTCATTCGTAATTGTTCGGCAGCTTATCTGATAGAATGATTGATACTTTGTGCATGAAAGAGCATTTTGAGGATAAGTATACTTCATTCCTCTCGTTCAGATCGAACTTCCCTGAGTCTTTCCGCAGCCTTAACTTGAACATACCCAACCAATCCATATCGATGCTTTCTCGATGATTGCAAAATATGACACCGATCTTATAAGAGGTGACAAAGATCAAGATCAGAGGTTGAGCACAGAATCACCTTCTGCACAATCTCAAAGAGAAGGTGATATTTCCTCTTCAGGTAAGGAGCTTTGACATTCATTGTATTATCCTTATTTGCTAGCCTCAACAGCTCTGTTTCAAGAAAATCCTTCTCTGCTACATCAGTTGTGAAGGTTTCTGGGTTGATGCTTCCTCGAGTTAGACCAAAGATTCTCTGAAGATCATCATTCGTGACTCTTACTTCCAATCTTCCAACGGAAGAAATCAAATCAGCATCAATATCCTCTTCCTTCTGTAGATTATACAGAAATTCTAGGGCTTCATGAGTGTGGACTACGCTCTGATGTCTAGAGCAGTATTGTTCAAGACCACACGCTCGCAGGCACTCCAGAATTTTCAACGATTCAGGATCTGAGGTGACCGAAAATACCACATATTTCTCATCAATGATATCCTTCTTCATTGATGCAAAATTGCAGATCTTTTTTCCTTGGTCCTTTCTTGCAATAAGATGTGTCATTTCTGTATGATATGCAAACTGATATTAGTTTGAGTAAACTATTTCAATAAACTCGGTCAAACCAGCAATCTAAGCATGAATTAAGCAAATAAGCATATAGATCAGTGCAGATATAAATTATAGACACACAGCAGCACGATTTGTAAACCTAATAACCACTATGAGTGAATTTATTCAGTACTTAAAAGAAAATTTCCAGATAGGTTTGAATAAACGTAAATATAGAATCAATCGATTTTGGAAAATAATTTCTGAAGATTTTGAGAGTTTGATCTTTTAAGAAACTGAGAAGAAGAATGAGTGGAAAGAGGTTTTCGGAGAAAGATTTGGGTTTATATTATGCGAGGGAAACCTCTTTGCACAACTTCCCATAAGTAAAGTGTCCGTGTTTTGAAATCAATGGCTGAGATTAGTCGGCCGTAAAGTGTTTTAATCGCACGGTTGAGAAAAGTAGTCTTCTCGTATTTTGGACGCGAAAACTCGCAATAAAACGCATTAAATACATATTCCCATGTCCGCATTTAATGTTTTGCAGTGCGTTCGTCACAAAGTTAAGAGAACAGTAGTAAAAACCAATTTATTTAAATAAGGCATATAAGATGATCAGAAAGAGATAAATAAGAAACGTATCTGACTGATTGATATTGTAATCAATCAGTTACCACTGTGATCTGATCTGGTTGGCTTGATTATTGTTGACCTTACTGATGGTAGCCTATCCCTTAGCATTTCCCAACAATATTCCACTCATCTGATCAGATTCCTGTTTGATCCAATCTGATACTTATCTGATCCACTTATCTGATCCTCTTCAACATTCAGCAATTTAGTACTTCAGAACACAGGATTACAGATTTCTCGATCAGGCCATTCTGATGTTCAGCTGCTTTGAACTTCAGTCTTCTTCTATTCATGCCATGTTTCCTAGGGTTTTGTGTCATTCTTCCAGCCAAAACCTATACTTCGGGAAGTCAAAAAGTCATCTCAATTCCCTAAGTCGGCGTGATTTGACACTCCGTAATGATGGTATGGATACGTTGTGATAACTTCACACCGTCAACTTATCCAACCATCAGTCGCGTGTTTCTTACGCGTTGTCCTTGCGATGTAAATTTCTCCTAAGGGTCTTGAGAAAATAAATTTGCACCTATACCCCTTCTTTTCTTCTATAAATAGATCTGGGGTTTTAGGCAAACAACACAACATAAACCATTTGTCTTCTTTATTTAGCTTATACTTCATGTTTTCCGATGAACCCTTGTTTCTGGTGAAACTTTCGGCAAAAACCTTTAACCCTTCTCAGATGATTTCAGCTTCTCAAATCAACCCTGTGTGTCCCTTATTACTGTTTTCGTCATCATCGAAGATTACACATACAATTATTGCCAAGCTTCTCTACCACCGAGGCGGCGAATCTGCTATAGCAAATGAGAAGACACTTCTCCTAACTGTATGCACCTTGTGTGCCTATCGAGATGACGGAATTAGCATCAACAAACTCAGTCTGATACAAAACATGAGTTTGGTATACGGTCTTGATCAGACAATAGCTGATCATCGTATATCAAACTCAATATTTGCATGCGACACTTGTGCCAATATGGTCTTTGGACTGCATCTTTGGCACTTTTGTCTCATTTAACAGCTGGAGAGCCCATTGATTTTAGGACTAGGGGCTCCTGACTTAGAAATCCTTCAAGGCCGCTCTCGCTCCTCACTCCGAAGCTCTGAGGGTGGCTTAGGATTATTTCAAAGCCTCTCACACCCCTTTTAGGGTTGGGAAAAAATGGGAGCATCAGGCTCTAAAATCTTTAAAGCATCTCTCCCCCCCTTTTCTAGGGTTAGGCTTAGGGTTTATGGTTTAAGGTTTATGTACTGACCTCCGGGTCCTTTTGCACTTGTAACTTGTAATGTAAATCTGACCTCTAGGTCCTTATCAATGAAAAGTTCTATTATTTCATTGTTGTGTTGTTTCTACTTACTTATGCGATTTGTAGCCTTAAACTTATACGACTTGCTTGTTGAACATAGCTTAATCAGCTTACAAAGTATAACCTTCCAATCTGATCAGTTCCCCCTTAATCTGATATGTCTTAATCTGATCAGTTCCTTGTCTGAATTGATAAAGTCTTTTCTTATCAGTTCCTTGACTAATCTTCTGATCATTTGAGATTCCTAACTCAACTGATTCTTCTTAATCTGATTAGTCTCTTAACCAACTGGTTCTGGAGACCAGTCCACCAAACATTTCTGGTGCACTTTCTCCGAGATCCAGAAGCCCTAGCTCATTGCATAATTCTCTGAATCTGATCTCAGCTAGTGGTTTGGTTAAAATATCAGCTTTCTGTTTATCAATATGGATCTTTTCCATTCTGATATTCTTCTTTTCAACATGATCTCTTATAAAATGATGTTTGACATCCACATGCTTGCATCTTGTATGTAGAACAGGATTCTGAGTAATTGCAATAGCACTATTACTGTCACGGAATATAGGTACGTTCTTAGCTACAATGTTGTAATCCCTCAGCTGCTGACTTAGCCAGAGCAGTTGGGAACAACAGCTTCCTGCAGCCATATATTCTGCTTCAGTAGTAGATGTCGCAACTGATGTCTACTTCTTTGAAAACCAAGAGATCAGTTTACTACCTAAAAACTGACATGTACCTGAGGTTGACTTCCTGTCAATTCTGCAACCTCCGTAATCAGAATCAGAATACCTACTAAGCTCTAGATTATCATCTGATGGGTAAAATAAACCAAGGTTTACTGTCCCCTTCAGATACTTAAGAATCCGATTAGCTGCTTCCAGGTGGCTTTTCATTGGATTTGCCTGAAATCTGGCACATACACCTACTGCAAAAGTGATATCTGGTATGCTGGCAGTCAGGTATAGTAAAGATCCAATGAGAGCCCTATATTCTTTCTGATTAGTTTTCTGACCATCCTCATCTGGATCCATCTTGAATCCAGTCATCATAGGAATTCTGGCTTCCTTACAATGTTGAACTCCAAACTTAGCCAATAAACTCCTAGTGTACTTCGCCTGGCAGATGAATATCCCTTTTGTACTTTGCTTAACTTGTAAACCCAGAAAGTAACTCATCTGACCCATCATGGACATCTCGAACTTCCCTTGCATCAGTTTGCTGAATTTTTCACATAAACTCTTGTTGGGAGATCCGAAGATGATGTCGTCCACATAAATCTGAACCATCAGAATATCTTCTCCATCTTCTATTATGAATAAGGTTCTGTCCACTATTCCTTTATTGAAACCACTGTCTATCAAGAACTGAGAGAGTGTATCATACCAAGCTCGAGGAGCTTATTTCAAGTCATAAAGAGTTTTTCTTAAACGGTACACCTGGTCGCCTTTTTCAAAGCCTGGAGGTTGTTCAACATAAACTTCCTCAGCTTGTACCCCATTTAAGAATGCACTCTTTACATCCATCTGATACACAATAAACCCTCTGTGGGCAGCATATGCCAAAAACAGCCGAATGGCTTCCAGGCGAGCGACTGGTGCAAAGGTCTCATCATAATCAATTCCTTCTGATTGTGAATACCCCTTAGCAACAAGTCTTGCCTTATTTCTGGTTATGACATTATTCTCATCTCTCTTGTTCTTGAATACCTACTTTGTGTCAATCACATCTTGATGGGTTGGTCTGTCCACTAGTTTCCAAACCTGATTCCTTTCAAACTGTTCCAGTTCTTCTTGCATGGCTAGAATCCAGTTTGCATCTTGTAGAGCTTCCTATACTTTAGTTGGTTCCTTCAAAGACAGATAACAACAATACATGGCACTTTCACCAACCTGATGTCTAGTTTTGACTCTATCAGATGGGTCTCCGATGATCAGATCAGTTGGATGACTGGTTATCCAGGTCCTTCTTTTCTGATTTGCATCTGTTTGGAGAACATCATCCTCTTCTGATAGTAGTTCATTACTAGTGATTGGGAGTGGTGCAGAATTATGATCCACTTGACATGGACAAGTCTCAGCTGATGTTGGACTCATCATGTGCTGATGTATGTCCGTAGGAACTTCAGGTGTTCCCCCGAACGGATGGTTCGGTTGATCTTTATCTCAATTTATACCGAACTTCTTTATTGACGGTTATCGTACCTTAGTGGTCCGATTGACTGGTGAATAAACAAGATCCGGAATATACACCGCATTACGTGTTTCGATCCTTTTTCCTTGATACTTGGCCGATCCATTTTACGTGCATCGTGGGGTTGATCTCACATTTCTTGTTACGAGGCAGGTTTCTCTTGTTCAGAAGATGTCTCATCAAAGACCACATGAGGTGTTTCTTCCACAACTAGGGTTCGCCTGTTGTAAACCCTGAAAGCCTTGCTGAATGAGAAATATCCTAAGAATAGACCCTCATCTGACTTGGCCTCAAAAGTCTTCAACTGACTCTTCCCATTGTTGTGTATGAAACACTTGCACCCAAAAATATGGAAGTAAGAAACACGAGGTTTTTTGCCCTTCCACAGTTCATAGGGTGTTTTGTAGTGAGCCTTAGTCAGAGAACATCTGTTCTGAGTGTGGCATGCAGTATTGATGGCTTCTGCCCAGAAACGGCTTGGTGTTGCATGTTCAGCTAACATAGTGCGAGCAGCTTCCTTAAGTGTTATGTTTCTCCGTTCTGCTACACCATTCTATTGTGGCGTTCTTGCAGCTGATGTCTCATGCTGTATACCAAACTTAGTGCAAAATCAGTAATAAAAGAGTTCAGAAATTGTGTACCTTTATCTGATTTGATTTTCACTATACTGACACCCTTTTCGTTTTGTAGTTTCTTGAGCAGCTCAGGTATCTTTGTTGTTGTCTCATTCTTCTTATACAATAATACAACCCAGGTAAACTTGGAATAATCATCCACGATTACCAGAGTATATTTCAAGTCTCTCACGAGATCGACCGGTGTAACTGATCCAAATAAATCCATATGGAGCAGTTGCAATACTCTACTAGATGCTGGTCCAGGGATTCCCTTGAATGAGGCTTTAACTTGTTTTCCCTTCTGACATGCGGCACATGTCTGATCCTTAGAGAATACCTCATTCGGAAGTCCCTCAACCAAAGACATCCTTCTTTATCTTGTTAAGAGTTTTAAAGTTCGGATGACTCATTCTTTTGTGCGAGCCAATCGCTACTTTTGGAACTCTTAACAATCGTGCATGCATTTATTGGACAACCGTTCTAATCATCAGATAAATCGTTCCTTTCTTGAACCCGATTAACAAGATCCGTTGAGTAGCTCGATTCCTTATAGTACATTGATCACTCGAGAACTCAACACTGAATCCGTTGTCGCAGAATTGTGAAACTGATAACAGGTTATGCTTTAAACCTTCGACATGCGAGACTCAAAGAACTCAGACATCATCATTCTCTAAGGTTCCGAATCCTCCTGGTAAAACCAAAGTTATCATCACCAAAGAGTACACGTGGGCCTTCTTGTGTTTAGGTGAGAGCTAAGGAGATGTTTGCTTCCAGTCATGTGCCTTGAGCATCCACTATCGATGTACCAGATAGTTGCTTGTACACCTCCTTTGTTGGCCAAACCCACGCGAACCTGCAATCAAGTCAGGCTTTAGGTACCCCTTTTGGATTGGGTCCTGAGGGGTTAGAGTTGGCTTTAAGGATCCATACAAAAGGGCACTTCTATTGTAATCAGATAGATCAGAAGGCCTGATTTGTCTCCCGTAAACATCTACATAATCATACATCTCTTCATATGCATTCTAATTAGTATGATTATTTGTGCGAGCCTTGAGTGAATCAGAAGACTTGGGATTTTGTTGGGGAATGATTTACACAGATCTATTCGGGGTGAATATTTAAATACAAATTTAATTCATTAATTATTACTAACATGAATTAATCATATATTAATTCAAATAATAATTGCAACAACATATCATGCATATAAAAAGCCACGTAAAACCTACGCATGCGGAATCTACGGGTTTACGTGAACGTACCTCTAGGGATGGCAGTGGCTTTGGTCAGACGGACTAACCAAAAGGACTTCCCAAGTATTCCATTAGCCCTTGCTCGACAATCCGGTGGAAGGATACTCACGAACAATTAACAAAAGGAAAAAATAAACTTTGTTGCACCAATTATGTGGATTTTCTAATATTTCCGGCACATGGAATTGTACTTGGGAATGAACTAATCACCCCCTATTTATAGGAGAGGGGTTGGACGATTTTTTAGTGATATTTCAATGTGGGAAAAGACTTTTCTTGGTCACCAAGAAATCTTGAATATATCCCTTATATTCTTTTTCCCATAATTAAAATATTCCACAAAAATCCCTCCTCCTCAATATATGGAATTTTCGAAAAAACAAGAGTGCAAGATTTCAAGATTTAGATCTTCTTGAATTTATGAGATATTCTTGTATTTCAAGAAATACATATCTTCCATAATATCTTTTCAAGAAAATCAAGAAAATTTTTCTTGCCCTCTATTTTCAAGAATTTCGAAATATCTTTTATGAATAACCAAGTGGGAGATTTCTTGAATTTAATGAGATAATCTTGTATTTCAAGAATACATATCTTCATTCCATAACAAAATTCAAAGAAAATCTTTCTCCCTCTTTTATCCATAAATTTCGAAAAAATAGAGGAAATATAAGCAACAATATTTATTTTATTTTAATCACCTTTTCAGTTATTGGACTATATGTTGGGCTACTCAGGGGGCCTTTAGGAGAATTAAGATTGGACCTTCTAATGGATCTTGAATATCTAATATTGAGCCACAATATAATTCAAGCCCATAAATATTAATTAATCCCACTACATAATTAATATTGCACCATCCATCTTAACCCATATTACAGTCAATATGGCTCCTGGTCATTATTTCCCGTGTTTAAGATTATCTAGCCCATTAATTAATTCAAGCCACTAAAATAGTTTTCCGTTAATTAATATCTTTTGTCCTTGGTCGAGGAATGGTTCAACATTATTATCCATACTGGGAAACTAATTCCACTTGCAAGATTTGGTATGATAAAACTTATGAACCTCCCAAGGGGGCAAAATCAAGCAAGCTTTACTTGCACACACGATTCTTCAGATTAAATCTTAGCAATCACATGTGACCAATAATATTGCTTAAGATAAAAAGTATTGAATCTCTCCGATTCACTACCCATGATAAGTCAAAGCAATAGTTACCAATCCCACGTGATCCTATTTAAGGGGACGAAGGTTAAGAAACAACGAAACCATCGAGGTCTAATTCTTCCTTGTTTAGTTCTCAAGAATTTATCCTCCCGTAGGTCCTATTCAAACAAGATCGGTCATGCACTAGTCTAATCTCTTGGTCAAGACAAACCAATCGAGCCTTACACCTCAACCTTTCGCGATGGTTGTTCATTTCCATCTAGGTCGTGAATGGCGTACTTTTTTAGTTACAAGGATCATTAATTTAATCTTCGTGATCCGGTATCACTAAATTAACTCTGATGTAACACGCATTTAATTATTGAACAGTTATACAAGAAATATATATAACATTCAATTATATTTAACGATCAATGATAAATAATTTATTTCAAATAAATAAGTTCGAAATTAGGTTTTCGATTATACAAAGTAAAAAGCATACTTTTCAGTATAATCCAAACAATCTCCCACTTATACTCAAAGTCTGCTTTTAAGTATACTACAACACGTCTCGAGTAGTCCGTGACATCTAATGTCACCTACACGAACCTAATAATTTCTCCCACTTATACTCAAAGCAGATTGACAACAGTCTTGAAACCCATTCCACTCACATGTCTCTCAAATGTATTCAGAGGCAGACGCTTTGTGAATGGATCTGTTAGGCTGTCCTCAGACGCTATCTTTGCCACATCTATATCCCCTCTCTTAACGATTTCTCGTATAAGATGTCTTTCCTTTAATGTGTTTGTTTGGCTCGTGGACTCTTGGTTCTCTTGAATTTGTAAATCGCCCCTTAGCAGATATTGCTAGACAAATTAGAACACCATCCAAGTCCACTAAGAAGATCTAGAGCCCAATCGGTTCTTTTCTTCGCTTCACAAGTGGCGCCTCTTTTACCCGACTTCCATGGTTGAGTCAGTGATGCATTTCTGCTTCACACTCGTCCATTGGATGGCTACACTTCCCAAATGGAAACACACTAACTGAGGCAGATAATTTCTGGAATCTAAATCTGATTGGAAATCCGAGTCCGTGTATCCGATGGGGATTGGAGTATTTGACTGATAAATCAACATTCTATCCCGAGTTCTTTTCAGACACTTCAGAATGTTTTTAACTGTCGTCCAATGCGCTTTCCCTGGGTTACTTTGATATCTTGCCTCCATGCCTATGGCAAAGTAGATATCCGGTCTCGTACACAGCAATGCATACATAAGGTTTCCGACAGCCGAAGCACAAGGAATACCTTTCATGTCATCTATCTCCTTTTTCGTCTTAGGGAACATTTTCTTGGATAGATGGATTCCAAGTCTAAAAGGTACGAATCCTTTCTTGGAATCTTGCATGCTGAATCGTTTCAAAACCAGCGTCTATGTATGAAACTTGCGATAACCCGATCATCCTTTTCTGGCAATCTCGAGTTATCTTGATTCCAAGGATATGTCCGGTTTTCCCTAAGTCTTTCATATCAAACTGTTTTGAAAGCCATGCCCTTACGTTTGATCACACCTTCACATCGTTTCCGATGATCACAATGTTATCTACGTACAGTACTAAGAATACCAATGCAGTTCCGACACGCTTTTATACACACAACTTTCAAAAAAATGTTTTGATCAAACCCATAAGACTTTATTACATGATCAAAACTTTGGTTCCAAGCTCTGGATGCCTGTTTGAGTCCGTAAATGGACCTCTTGAGCTTACAAACTAGGTGTTCTTGGCCTGTTTTAATGAAACCTTGGGGTTGTTGCATATAGATCTCTTTATCAAGACTTCTGTTAAGGAAAGCTGTCTTGACATCTATTCGCCAGACT
Organism: Stenogyne calaminthoides; assembly: GCA_037126765.1. NCBI lineage: Eukaryota > Viridiplantae > Streptophyta > Magnoliopsida > Lamiales > Lamiaceae > Stenogyne > Stenogyne calaminthoides. The sequence goes on along the minus strand of JBBCBC010000024.1, from coordinate 4,000,655 downwards.
TCAAAGTCGAAATGCGCAGCAATCGATAAGAGAATACGGATGGACTTAAGCATGGCTACGGGCGAAAAAGTTTTCTCATAATCGATCCCTTTCTTTCTGAGTATAACCTTTCGCCATTAGTCTTGCTTTGAAAGTTTCAACCTTCACGTCCAGTCCTCTTTTCCTCTTATATACCCACTTGCATCTAATGGGTTTGACCCCATTAAGTGGTTCGACTAGCTCCCACACTCTATTATGAAACATAGAACCCATTTCGGCTTTCATTGTTGTTTGCCAAGAATCTGCATCCTTATCTTGGAGTGCCTCGTCATATGTCCATGGGTCTGATTCGTCTTGTCCGGGGATCAAGTCCGAGGACTCTCCTATCCCCATGAATCTCTCGGGCTGTCTAACAACCCTCCCACTATGACGAGCTCAGGTTGCCAGAAAGCGTATCGTTTGGTATATCATCTAAACGGTTTAACACCGAGGTTTGCCCTCTAAGCTCATTTAAGGTAATCTCACTTCTGGGTTTTCTTTGATTCATATAGTTTTCTTCCAAAAATCTAAAGTGGGTGCAGATGTCCACCTTTTGATCTTCGGAACTATAGAACATACACCCTTTTGTTCCCTCGAGGTATCCTACAAAACAGCCTTAATTCTGATCGAGGATCCAATTTACCGATTTCCTTGTCCAACACGTAGGTCGGACACCCCAAAGTTCTCATGTGTCTCATACTAGGCTTGCGCCCGTTGATTCTTTGGGGTTTTGGGAACCGATTTGGATAGCACCAATTCGAGAATGTAAGTCGTTGTTACCAAGGTATGACCCCGTAAGCGACTTCGGGAAGATCCGCGATAACTCATCATTGATCTAACCATTTCCAAAAAGAATTATGTTTTTTTGCTCTGCAACCCCCGTTTTGGTGAGGGGTAAAGGTGCGATGAGTGGGATACAATCCCTTCATCGATAAGTTAGTTCAAAAACTCATCACGAGGTATTCGCCTCCACGATCAGATTGTAGAGACTTGATACGTTTTTCCTTGTGATTCTCTGTTTGAGCCTTAAATTCTTAGAATTTCTCAAAAAGTCTCAGATTCATACTTCATAAGGAAAATGTACCTTGAGTAATCATCAATAAAATTACTCATAACCTCCTGTTGCTTTGGTTGACATTGAACTACGCACATCTGTGTGAACGATCTCTAACAATTCTTTGGCACTATTCCCCTTTGGCTCCAAATACCCTCTCGGTCATATTACTCTCCAAACATGATTCGCAGGTTGGAATCGGTTCAACTTGGAGAAGCCCTAGTGAACCGTCTCTCACCAACCTTTAGATCCTCTTTGGATTTATATGACCCAATCTTAGATGTCAAAGAAGTGTCTAGTTCACGTCTGATGAACGTTTTTCTTTTCTCGGAAGCTTGATTGATGTGTTATAGGATACATTTTTCGTGAGTGGTGTGCACAATTAATTGTATAGAGATCATTCAACAACGTTCCATGATGAATATAAATTTTCAAAAAAATGGTAACAACTTTTATTAAAAAGTAACCAAATATCCATCATAAAAGTTTAGAAACTGAAAACGAATTCTTTCTAAAATCCGGAACGTAAAGAATATCTCATAAATTAAAACACTGACTTCAAAAGACAGGTGCACTTCTCCCATCGCTTCACCGCCACTCAGAAGATCGCATCGCCAAATTGTGATGAGGACCTCACTCCCACTAAGTTGTCGGGTCCTCTTGAACCCCCCGTAATGTGAAACAAACATGATTAGTGGATCCCGTATCCACCACCCACAAAATGGGAGGCATACGCCGCTAAACAAGTTTCAACAACTAGTGAGTGCATGAGAATTACCTTTCTTTCCATCCCTTTTGGGATAAAGCAGTGACCTCGATTGTCCTACTCTCCGCTTTTCCAAAGTTTTCCTCATACTTGATCCCATGCTTCTATTTGATGTTGAGTCTTCTTGGTTTAACCTTCTTCTCTTTTCATCATCCTTACCACCACTTGATCTAGGATGAAGAGAAGATTTCGAATTTATGAGTTCCCCAAGTTCTTTTCCTCTCGCTCCACTTCCTTTTCAACCAAAGTCAAAGCATTTATAAGATCCTCCATCTTTGTAAAATCTTGATCTTTCATTAGATACTCAAGATAGCGGTGATTATAGCTCTCTTTGGTAAGGATTGGAGAATGAAATCAACCTTTAGCATTGAAGTCATATTTTCGCCGAGGATCTCAAGTTTTCAAATAAAGCACCATAACCCTAAAGACGTCTTTGTGGTTGCGGTCGCCCCTTTTTCCAATTTTAATCGAGCAATTTCTTGCTTCACACTTTGATCGCCATATGGGTCTCGATGTCCAAACATCGCCGAGATTCTTTAAGATGTCTGCGGTGACTCATATTCTTGATGAAAGGCTTCAACGATCGACATATGTGAATTGTAATTGTTTCCTTCATCAAACTGTTTGCCAGCTCCCCTTCACCATAAATCATCTCATCCCATATTCCGGCATCCTTAGTTGGTTTTTCAGGTTTTGGTGAATCAAGTACCCATTCGGAAGATGATGCGGTTAGGATGATTTTATTTTGTGTTTCCAACCAAAATAGTTTTCACCAAAAAGCAAAAGGTCTTTAGGTATATTCGATAGTGGATTAGAAGGTTGAGACATGATGAACTGAAATAAACAATAATATGCATAAGCATAAATATATCACAAGGTTTGATCACATGCATCATATTAAAATCTCAAAAAAATATGAACATGCATCAGCCAACATCTCAAAACAGTTTAAATAAGCCACGTTGGGTGGGTCATTATTTAAACACATTCAAGCGGGTTACAAACAAGAACGATTTACAAACCCTTAATATCCAGATTAATAGTTGGCTCCACTTGACCAATATAAAATCGACAGGGACTTGCTTAGGAGAAGTATATGCATATCAATTTTATACATAAGTAATAACCATGATTAAATCTGATAGTGGATTACTATTTCGCTTTGATCGAGCCTTGTTGGGAGGGTCATCGTCGCCACTAGTAATAACCCACAATCATCCGTTTGGAATTCATTCATGTGAAACCTATCTTTTGACCGTCCCGTTGGGGGAATTTCTCCAAAAGAATTCTAAAATAAATAAATCATGGAGGTCAAAATTAATTCAATTTTATTATCCGGAATAAAATTGTCAATTAATTATTTAAAACATACTTAGTAATTTTGAAGTTGAGATTTTTCAATTTGGCAACCCTCATGCAAACACATTTAAACAAATTAAATAAAGCATAAGATAAAGACAAATTAAATCAAGCAAAAGCGAAGAAAAATAAACATATTGGGCACAAATTATCCAATTGTCATGGTTTGATTTTTTCTTGGCTTGATCTTTGAAGCACCAAAACACGTCTTGAATTTCTCCCATTAGAAACCTCGTTCGTCTCGAAAAAATACTTTTGTCTCGAACCGCCACGTCATGAACGGCTTCGCGTTTGTCCACATTTCGGACGACGCCGCTTGGAGAGATCCGCCGCCACTTGCTCGAGATGCCTCTGCAGTTGTTGTCTTCCAACTAAGGTATCGGCGGGGTCGGATTCTCGGCCGATGGACAGCGACTTACAGATGTAGCCGCGGCCCCTTTCCGCCTCGCCAGCGTCCTCGGGCGCCAGCGTATTCCACCACATACTGACCCCTCAATATGTGACCCCCATTCGAGCCGCCGAGCTATTACATGTGTTTCCGCTTTCTTCGAGGCCTCATTCACGGCTGCTTCGAGGCCAAAGAGCTCTAACGCCCATTAGCCTGCATCGTAAAAAGTTGGGCCATCTTACCATGTTGCCGACAGAGTCCACGCCGTGATTCTCGGATTTTGTCTTTAATTCTTCGTCTTCGTTCCCGATCCGCAAATTTTTTTACAATTTATTTTCAAAAATAAATAAACCTAGATCTACACTAGTCTATTACATTGATCAAATCAAACAAATCCTAGTCTACTCGTGGATTTTTCACGAGGCAAAAACAAAATCCGAAGCTAATCGAATTAAAAAAACGGTTTATTTATATGCATGCAAAATAAAACATTAAAATCCATGACAATTGGATACCGCAAAAAAGATCTAATGAGTTCTACTATCCAATTTCAAATTTAATGTCCATTTAATTAAATTACAATTTAAAAATTCAGAGTCAAAAAACAAATGGCTTTGATACCAGTTGTTGGGGAATGATTTACACAGATCTATTCGGAGTGAATATTTAAATACAAATTTAATTCATTAATTATTACTAACATGAATTCATCCTATATTAATTCAAATAATAATTGCAACAACATATCATGCATATAAAAAGCCACGTAAAACCTACGCATGCGGAATCTACGGGTTTATGTGAACGTACCTCTCGGGATGGCAGTGGCTTTGGTCGGACGGACTAACCAAAAGGACTTCCCAAGTATTCCCTTAGCCCTTGCTCGACAATCCGGTGGAAGGATACTCGCGAACAATTAACAAAAGGAAAAAATAAACTTTGTTGCACCACTTATGTGGATTTGCTAATATTTCCAGCACATGGAATTGTACTTGGGAATGAACTAATCATCCCCTATTTATAGGAGAGGGGTTGGACGATTTTTTAGTGATACTTCAATGTGGGAAAAGACTTTTCTTGGTCACCAAGAAATCTTGAATATATCCCTTATATTCTTTTTCCCATAATTAAAATATTCCACAAAAATCCCACCTCCTCAATATATGGAATTTTTGAAAAAACAAGAGTGCAAGATTTCAAAATTTGGATCTTCTTGAATTTATGAGATATTCTTGTATTTCAAGAAATACATATCTTCCATAATATCTTTTCAAGAAAATCAAGAAAATCTTTCTTGCCCTCTATTTTCAAGAATTTTGAAATATCTTTTATGAATAACCAGGTGGGAGATTTCTTGAATTTAATGAGATAATCTTGTATTCCAAGAATACATATCTTCATTCCATAACAAAATTCAAAGAAAATCTTTCTCCCTCTTTTATCCATAAATTTCGAAAAAATAGAGGAAATATAAGCAACAATATTTATTTTATTTTAATCACATTTTCAGTTATTGGACTATATGTTGGGCTACTCAGGGGGCCTTTAGGAGAATTAAGATTGTACCTTCTAATGGATCTTGAATATCTAATATTGAGCCACAATATAATTCAAGCCCATAAATATTAATTAATCCCACTATATAATTAATATTGCACCATCCACCTTAACCCATATTACAGTCAATATGGCTCCTGATCATTATTTCCCGTGTTTAAGATTATCTAGCCCATTAATTAATTCAAGCCACTGAAATAGCTTTCCGTTAATTAATATCTTTTGTCCTTGGTCGAGGAATGGTTCAACATTATTATCCATACCGGAAACTAATTCCACTTGCAAGATTTGGTATGATAAAACTTATGAACCTCCCAAGGGGGCAAATCAAGCAAGCGTTTACTTGCACACGATTCTTCATATTAAATCTTAGCAATCACATGTGACCAATAATATTGCCCAAGATAAAAAGTATTGAATCTCTCCGATTCGCTACCCATGATAAGTCAAAGCAATAGTTACCAATCCCACGTGATCCTATTTAAGGGGACGAAGGTTAAGAAACAACGAACCACCGAGGTCTAATTCTTCCTTGTTCGGGATTTCTCAAGAATTTATCCTCATGTAGGTCGATTCAACAAGATCGATCATGCACTAGTGTAATCTCTTGGTCAAGACAAACCAATCCGAGCCTTACACCTCAACCTTTCGCGATGGTTGTTCATTTCCATCTAGGTCGTGAATGGCGTACTTTTAGTTACAAGGGATTAATTTAATCTTACGTGATCTGGTATCACTAAATTAACTAAAGTGTAACACGCATTTAATTATTGAACAGTTATGCAAAGAAATATATATAACATTCAATTATATTTAAAGCATCATTGATAAACAATTTATTTCAGTAAATAAGTCTGGAAATTCAGTTTCGATTATACAAAGTAAAAAGCATACTTTTCAGTATAATCCCAACAGATTTTTCCTTGCAGTTTGTCTTCTTTTAACCCAGTGGAGCTCAGGTGCGGCAGCCTTAGGTTTCTGATTGTAAGGGTAGGTACGACTGCTACCATTAAAAAATTCATATCTTTTTGGCATAAATGGTCTTAGCAGTTTACCTTTAGCTTGCTTGTTAGGCGGTGACCTGATTAGGTTTGATTAGATTTTTCTTTGTGGGTTGTCTTTTCTGATACCTAATCTGCTGATCAGGTTGAGGTCTCTTCAGAAGAACTGGGTTCTTCTGTTGATTCCTCGACTGATTCTTAATCAGTTGGGGTCCAATTTTGTTACCTTTCTGATTTGGCACTTGCCTTACTTGTTCAGCAGGTCTCTTTCCCTTATCAGATACATATTTTGCTTTATGTGTATCTACATCAGAAACTCGTTTGATTACACCTTTTTGAAGTGAACCAGACGGGGCATTTGAGGATGTAGAAGGGTTTTCATACCCAATTCCCTTCTTATTAGTTGGCGTTCGAAAATAGTTGTTCATATCCTGAACGGTTTTCAAAGATTTCGTGAAAACCTCTATTTTCTTACGTAAACTATCCTCAGTTAATTTCAGACTCTCATGTAGTCGGAAGAGTTCATCAAACTTAGCTTGTAAGATTTTAAAATCATCAGCTTGCTGTTTATTGATTACTAGTTGTTCCTTAATCTGCTTCTCCTGATCAGAAGAATTAACTTTCGAACTTTCGGTTCTTGATTTACGAAACGGCTTCAAAATTGATTTTAGTTCATTTCTTTATCGATAGCATTTTCTTTAACAAGCTGAGTATTTTTAATCCTTAGCTTATCGTTTTCAGCTTCCACTATTGTATAAGTGTCTTTGCGTTAGAGATCATCAAGTAATTGCTCGAATAGAGTCGCAAGTCAATCTCTCCGGCGGTGTGCTAATTATAATATGGTGTGGAAACCGAAAGAGCGAAAGGTTTAGAGGTTACCTCAGATTGGTCTTCCTCCTTAGCCATCGCCATGATTTCATCATCGAAGAGAATATCGGATCATCGTAGTCGTAGAAATCATCGACTTTGCTTTATCGGACAAAAGTCCTCTCTTGATGAGTAGCCTGAAAAAATCCTCGGAAGGCGAGATAAGAATCATCAATTCGATGTATCGACAACCATGGCTCTCTGTCTCTATAAGCGTTGCTCTTTTTCATTCCGCTTTCTTCTTCTCTTTCTTTTGGAGTCGTCCGGGGCAATCTGCTTATTTGTAATGACACTGGTTTCTCCACTTCCGGTTGAAACATGCTCCACGATCCACGGAACTTCTTACGTCAAGTGAGTCATTCTTCAGTGTAGAATCTGTCGGTGACTTACCTATCCGATTATGTCGAATTTCTTCTCTCAGATCTGTTGTCTCTTCTTTCATCGAGCGATCATCTCTTTTCTTATCTTCTCTGCGATCCTTTTCGTGATCATCTCTACGATCATCGATCTGGTCCTTCTTGGGGAGATCGTCAATTTGGCCTCCTATCTATTCCTCTGTTGTTTTGATAATCCTGTAAAATCTGCGATACTTACCAAGTTGAATGTTAGATTTTTCAAGTTTTCGTTAGCAAAGCAAACTGTCATTGATTTGGCTTATAATATTTCCAATGAGTTGATGGTATGAGTTTTCTTCGGGTCTTTGAATCAACCGATTTTGATGTGGCAAGTGTGGCTTCAAAGAAAGCGACTCGTCTTCTTCTTCTTGCCCTCTTTTCGATCGAGATCAAACTCATGGGCTTTAAGACTCGAGAACAAAGTTGCTTGGCTTCATCTTGGCAATATCTTGACAATCCTTTTATTCTGATGACTTTCATATCCGACTTCTTGGTTAGAGATCTCAAGATCTTGTAATTGATGTCTTTATCCGACATTTCTCGTCAAGTTCCCGTAGCTTGTTGGTGACATGGTGATTCTTCCATCGAGCTCATTGATGGTTTCATTTGGTAAAGATCTTGACTTCTCGAATTTCACCGATTAAACCTTTTCCAATCCGCTATCTTTAATCGATCATTTCTTCACACATTTCAAAAAGCGTATCCCACATCCGTTTTGGTCGTCTTGAGATACTTTATCTTTTCTTTGGTTATCTTGTCCATGGTCTTCATGATTATGTGCCAATTTATTGTATCTAGAGTGTACAACTTTTCTTCAAAGATCCATCGAAAGGGGACTCTTTCGACAAGACTTCCAACCGCAAAATCTGGATCACCTCCAACAATTTGGGTTGTCATGATAGATGATGATGGGTCCTCGTTCAATAACTTCCATCATTCTCGCCTCTTATTGATCTCGGATGGTTGCTCATGTATATCGTCCCCAACAGATACTCATCAATGGAAAATTTAGGCAAATCATGATACATACCAAGTATTATCCATGTTGATCGTGAGTTTGAAAACGAATGAGATTTGAAAAAGGTTTTTCAAGATCAGTTCAAGTGACCACAAAGGTTATTCCTCAAGAACCGATGATATTCAAAGCCTAAGGTTTGTATTCATCTTGTTGGTCTCAGAGAACCACCGCCTCGATACCACTTGTAGGTCCCGAACGGGTTTTGTGAGGGCGAAGTCTAGGGGAGGGTGAATAGACTTCTGAAAACTTTTTCTTGCAGATCAGGTGTGATTGCAGTTTGCCTGATCAGAGTGCAAGTGAATCAGTTTGGACTGATATCCAACTTACCGATCGCTCCGAGGAATGATCAGTTAGGTATCTATCGGTTGGCTTTAATTGTCAGCGGAAGCTAGTTTATACCGTGTGAAAAACCGGTTTTATCAAATCGATTCTTAAGTTCTCTTTTTCAATCAACCGATTTAAACTGGCAAACCGAAATAGATCGGATTTTAGATTGGTGCATACTGATATTAACTCAGAATATGTATGCAGTTTTAAGCCTGGTAGTGTGCAATAGTGTAGAGCAGTAAAGAGCAAGTAAATGCACACAAGATTTTTATAGTGGTTCGTGGAATGTTGATAATCACCCCACATCCACTCTTTCCCTTTTCGTGGGGCAAGGGCACCAACTAAACCGACTTAACCGATGGACTTAGTTTAATGTGTTAGTCCAACACCCAATAGATGTTTACCGAGTTCACACTCAACCGATCCCAGAAATCAGAACTAGAAATCCTAGTCTGAAATCTTGCAAAACAAAGAGCCGTTGAAGAGCAATTTGAATTTCTGGCTATATTTGGTAGATTTGAAGGATTGATTTCACGTGCTCAGGGACGGCATGGCCGAAAGCGTGAATAGTATCTTTTGTAGCCGTTTTGACTTTGCGCAAATACCAAATCCCGATGTCGACCCTTTTTTTGCGACGTGTCGCTTCTATCATTGGTTTCACAAGTGTTCTACCAACTAAAGTTTGACATTCTTCTTGTAGAAGATTCGTATGATCTGGTGTAACATTTTGGTTAACACCAGGTGTGAGCTGACCTGATCAGATAACTGATCAGTCTATCTGATAGAGTCTTCTGATGCAGATTGTCTTAGCACAATTTGCAGACTCGGCTGATGTAGGTCTTCTGGTCTTCTTGTCTGGATCTTGATCTTTTGGTAGTCTTCTGATCTTCGGAGTCTTGAGCCGGGTCTTCGAGCTTCTGTGTTTCTCCGAGTCTTCGTGTTTCTATCTTGAGTCTTGAGGTTTCTCTGAGTCTTCAGGTTTCTCTGAGTCTCAGTGTCTTCATGTCTTCACCTGATCAACTGATCATTCGACTAACTGACCTGACCTATACATATTGAGTTCCCCCTCAATATGTGACCTATCTTTTACATCAGCTATCTATACATTTCAGCTGGTCATCTTAATCTGATTCTAAATCATCAGTCAGCTAACAGGTCTGACTGGTCCTATTACAACCTGTTTTGGAACTTCCATCAAAACTTAATACAAAATTTCCCAACAACTTCGATTCTACAGTATAATAGAAATATGATAAACACTGAAAAACTTAGGGCATTAGAAATTGAGGAAATGACATTGATCAATTTTACCTGAAAATCATCCTCCATAGCTCTGCTCACAAACTCCTCCCAGTATGGAGCCACCATAGGGCTATTCTGATACGCCGGAGGCGGACTAGCCGAGTAAAGACCAGTTTTCGGATCTCGTGTGTTACTTCTCAACCAAGTCTGAAAATTCTTGGCCATTACTCCAGCTTGCGACAATATTTGCTTCTTCTTTGTGTGGTCAAGACCTCTGAATATAGTCTATACGCATATAACATAACAATTTAGTAAATTTAAGGGTCATACTACAACTTTTAATAAATATATAATTAACATACCATAAGTTCGTCCCATAATCTTTCCTTCAAAGGAGTCAGTTTGGGGCTAAGCCAGTCCTTGGCTGGCAGCACGATAAGGATCACGCTCCTGACTGCAGCTCCAATGTAGAAGGACAATGACTCACTCTCTTTTCCTATTGCCTGTCCAAACTCATTGAACGATAACTGCAATAACATAGTATTTAATTAGGTTCAACAATCAATCAATATATTTGTCGATTTCAAACTGTTCAATTGTAATAAAATTACCTGGAGTGTTTTCCCCTTGCTACGAGCTCTCTTAATAGATGACATGGTGACTATACCCCGAGTGCGCTTCTCCCCGGAGCTGCTAGTGGTGGTGAGAGCATCAGTGTCACACTCTCTCAAGTCATCAGGATGCTGTCGATCATATGCACCATGATCATATGCGCCATGATCTCCATCAGAATATCCATCATCATCTCCATCATCTCCGGGATATGACAAACGAGACATGATCCTGTAAAGCAGAAGAAACAACATTTAATAAATAAAAAACAAACAATATTCAATAAACCAGAAGAAATAACATTTACTAAAGCAGAAGAAACTACATTTAATAAAGCAGAAGAAACAACATTCAATAAAGTCGTACATTTCTTTTTAGCACTTGTTTTTCTTTTTCGTTTTTTACTCATTGCAATTTTTTGTTGCTTCTCAAGACAATATGTATCCTAATATATCATCATTAATCATCTAATTAAAGAAACACACTATCCATTCATTAAATTAATAACCAAAATATATCCTAATGTATTAATCCTAATTTATGCTTAAATCCTCACACAAGCATATTATCAAACACCTTAAGTGCATTATTCATCTCTAACAAAATGTTCATTTCTAACACTAACAAAAATTAATTCAAGCCACTAACAATAATTAATCCAAGCTACTAACAACAATATAATTAAACCAACATTAATCCCACACTAACAATAATTAATCATAACAAATTAGCTATATATATACTAAACATATATATTTATATATAAACACATTTATATATATATCGTAGCTTATAACAATAATCCATATATATCCTAACAATTAATCCCAAACATATATATATAAATACATTTATATATATATACACATGCAATATATATACATATATATATATAAGAAAAAATACCAATATACATACACCATACATACAATTAAACAAAGTCACTAACAACAATTAAACAAAGCCACGCAATATATATATATATAAACAATTAACAATATATAAATCAAGCATCAATTGTTCATCTCTAACACTAACAACAATTAATTCTAACAAATTATATAAACAATTAATCCTAACATATATATATACATATACACATTAATTAAATATATATATATATACTAACATATATATACTAATATATATATATATATAAAAGAATAATTACCTATGGAAGGAGAAAGGCGGCGACGGCGGCGTAGGGGAGGTTGGCGGCAAGGCGACGGCGGCGGCGGTAGGGGAGGACGCGCGGCGGATGGTTCGATTTGGGGGAGAGGGAGGAGGAGGCTAGGACTTCTGGTTCGCGATTTGGGGAAATAAGAGCTAATGGGAAGACTACGGCGGCGGCGGAAGGGGAGGACGCGCGACAAAGTTCGATTTAGGGTAGAGGAAGGAGGAGGCCCTACTGCAGGTTCGCGATTTAATTTGGGGAAAAATATAAGTCTGGTTCGTGATTTGGGTCGTTATTTAATTATCCGAACACTTGGACAGCGGTTCGGAACTGCTGTCCAAACTATGCCCTTGGACAGCGGTTCAAAACCGTTGTCTAAATCATTTGCACAGCGGTTCTCAACCACTTTCTAAGTGTTAAACTTGGACAGCGGTTTTGAACCGCTGTCTTTTTTTTTTTTTTTAATTAAAACCGCTCTCCAAGCTATAGCTTGGAGAGCTGTTTGAAAAAATGGTTGTCCAAGTGCAGCTGTGCAAGCTTAAATGTATAGTAGTGAGTAGGAGCAAACACGCGACGCTCAGTCGGAGGTAGGAACGGGCCCTGGCGATGGTTGTATTGAGATTCAAGGGCTACAACGTGTTGATGGGCTTCGGCAACGGTTTCGGGGTTGAAGAGGTTTAGCATGTCCTAGAAGGAAAGGCGGAGGCCCCCGATGTAGCGCGACACTAGCTGAACGGGTGTCTCGTGGTTTTCTAGTCGAGTTAGCATTTGATAAAACTTGGTAGTGTAGGCGTTAATGGTGCGGGATCCCTGAAGTAAATTTTGCAGGCGTTGGTCCTGTAGGCGATCATAATTCATTGGGACGAATTCCTTGGACATGTGTTTGCGGAAATTCTCCCATGCGATGATCGCGGACTTGCCATGTCGAGCGCGAGCTTTCTTCTGTGAAGCCACCAAGCGACGGTGCGGTCTCGGAAGTGGGTAGCGACTAAAGCGACGCGTCGACCTTGAAATCTAGAAGTACTTCCACGTTGTTAATCCAGTCGAGGAAGGCGTCTGGAGTGCCTCCTCCGTTGAATTCGGGAATGTGAAGGCAAAACCCAGTATCACACTTGTTTTCACCAGGAGGAGAGGCGCGGTTGCGGCGTTCGAGTGCGGTGAAGGGGTTATCCATGGTGACCGTATCGTCCTCATCCGATGAAGCGTTCTGCTTGGACGCGGTATCATGAGGCCGCAGTTGGGTGTTGTCGCGGCCCTCGGGATGGAGGCGTTCGAGGCGGTCAAGAATGGCCGTCTGTTGGGCCTGCATCTCGGTGTTGGAGACCTGCAACGCGGTAACCACTTGCGAGATTGCAGCGATATGGTCGCGAAGGAGGTTGAGGTTTCCGGAATCATCACGTTTATGTGCCATTGTGGGTCCAGGAACTAACTCTGTATACCAACTGACGCCATTATTCTATCAACTGACGCAGCGCAAACATAGATAAACATGAGAATTAGGGTAAAACCCGAATTAAGAATAATAATAAAAAAAACATATTTTCAACATCACAATGAGGAAATATAAATACTAAGGGTTTCTTGGGTGGCAAGGCCCATACGAAAATAGAAGGAAATAAAATATGAAATATATAAAAAATCCTAATAAAATAAATAAAGCAAATATATCAAATCTTCAATTTGCGATCTCTTCTCCATCACAAAATAATGCAAATGATAAGCAGATATAAATGCTAGTACAAAAACGCAATAAAAACACAACAATTTATGATGGTTTAGAGAATCAATCTCCTATATCCATTTTTCCTGCTTGAACATGAGAATTCCTAAACTCCGAAATTCCTTGTTTTAGAGTTCCAAGGTTTCCTGAAAAAAATAACCTCTCCCAGGTTACTTGCTCCCTAGGATAAACTTTGAGTCCTAGTTCTCAGATTACGAATAGCACAAGTTTTAAGACTGATAACACTTTTAGTTTACTTGCTCTCCCCACCCAAACTTAACCTTTATCACTCTTCTCAAAGTATAGGGTTTGAGTTGGGGTTTCTTTTTTCAACTACCTTGAAATATCCTTTACAATAAGAACAATAGTAAAAGTTAGGATATCTCTTTCTAAGCTAAGGATAACTTCTATGCAACTTAGATTAATACAAAGTTGAGTTCTCTTCAAAGTTGAAACACTTGGAAAACTCTTTTGGTTTTGAGTGCTTCAGAAGTTTTTTAGAATAGGCTTTAGCTCTTTGAAATTCTTGTTTTTCAGTAACCTTGTTTGGGCCCAAAGTCTTTTGTATTTAAAGAGTGTTTAAATAAATATCTGTTTGAGAGATAGTTATTCAAAATCTCCATTCGTGTATGATGAAAATGACTATGTTTGATGCTTTAGCAAGCTCTTAGAAAGCTTAAGGAAATATGCATTTAATGCTTGCCTTCACCATTTATGCAGACTTTTAGGTTTTGACTTTTTTAGTGACCTGTCACTGTCAGGTTCAGAGTTTGTACAGTGTTGTTGAGCTCCTATTGGCTCTCAACTTCAGATTGTAGAGACATTCCAACGACTATTTTAGACAACTTTATTGATGGATAAGTAACCTTAACTTGAACAAACAATAGACTTTAAGTTTGTCATTTTTCTTGTCTGCATGGATTCCTAATAGTCATTTATTTTCCTCATAAATGTTCAGGACAATTGACTTCAACATCCTTGTCTTCAAGTCTTCTGATCTTCACTTGGTTTTAACACTCTTCAGCATTAGTGTCCATTGCACATTTCCAATAATAAATACAAGGACTATATTCTTCAGGTCTTCTTGTCTTCAGGCTTCATGACCTTCTACTCAGATTGATTGAGACTTTCAGATCTTCAAATGTATAGCCCAAGACTTAACACATGTTGAGTTCCCCTTCAACTTGTTCTTATTCTTCAGATGTCTTGTCCATGCCTTAGTCTTCAAAACTATTCTGGAAATCAAAACCTGATAGTTAAGTCAACTGACGATACATTTTGCAGAACTTTTATCCTGACCAACTAGCTTGACAGGTTAGCCTGAATAGTTCTACCAAGATGTTTTGATATTCATCTGCTCAGGGGTTTTGGTATCTAATCAAAATCATTATCAAATTTATTTCCCAACACAAGTTGCATATTTCAATGCAACAAATTACATGATTTTAAAATACACTCTGAAGTGTACGGTGCACCTAATGCATACAAGACTTAGCCTTAATTATCTTTTATAAAATATGACCTGCGGGTCAAAATGAGAAGCGTGAAATGCATAGTGAAAAATTCGTGCAAAGGAAAAACAACAAAACCTGCTCCGATATCTGTTTTACTATAAGGGTAAACATGTGTTACTATAAATACATGCATGTGTTACTGTAATGACAAATAACACATACTTATTTATTTAATATACATATTTGTTTGTAAGGTATTGAAAATTGTGCTATTAGACACACACAAATATGTTACTGTAAAGAGAAATGTGTGTTACTGTATAAACAAAACGACACTCCCTTTATTTTCATCCGCTCTTCTCTATTTTTTTATTTGATTCTCCTTCTGACCTGTGATCAACTGTCTCAAGTAAAGACCCAAACCACCAGATTACACCATTGAATTAGTAAAAATATCTTTTTTTTCATCATCACGTAGTAACATATACTTGCCCTTACAATAACACATACATGTCTTTATAGTAACACAAACTGTGAGCGATTTTTCCTATTTTACCTTTTACGCGATTCGCTTGACCCGATTTGACTCATGCAATATCAGCGAATTTTCAAGTCCTTCCCATTTAAACTAATATTTCACTGTGAAATATTTCACCCCATATAAAATTGACTGATTCACTATTTAAAAATTAAACATTTTATAGTAATACTTGGTATGCACAAAGGTAATTCAAAAAAGAAAATTCATGTAGACCCTATTCACAAAGGCAAAAACTGTTGCGAACCCAAGTTCATGTGAATATTTTTCCTTCAAATATCATTGTCACATATACACTATCATTATTATGTGTACAAACTGTCACTTTTTAAAATTCAAACATTTTCTAAATAGTGATATTGTAAATGCATAACATTGATATTGTGTATGCATAATACCAGTGGCAGATTCACATTGCTTTAAAGAGGAAGCAAGTGCATACCCTCGATTTTGTAGTATACTCCCTTCGTCCCAGAGAAATTTGCATACTAGATTGGACACATAAAATAAATAAAAAATGAAATAATGAGAAGGGATTTGAGATTTTTTTTTTGTAAATCTTTATGTATAAATTAAGTAAATAAATTGGGTTGTATATATGTGTGGGCCCAAAAGTAATGTCCTTTGATGTAAATTTGTGGATATTATGAAGGTTTAGTTTATGAAAGACTTTCTATTTTTAATGTGTGCAAAATTTTTTGGGACAAACTAATAAGAAAAACGTGCAAATTCTTGTTGGACAGAGGGAGTAGTTATTATATATATTATTTAATTTACATTTTAACTTTTGGGGATAGAGTCTCGTATAAAAGTCTAATCTTATAGAGAAGTACAAGATAATTTGTTTATATTATTTTCTTAGCACTTCTTTTACTCATGGGCTGAATCAATTACTTTGCATTATTTCTCTTACTCCATTAATCAAATTCAAGACGTGGACGTGAGCCAAAGACCCTGATACCAATATCAAAGAATTTCATTACATCTAAAGATTCAGAATTTCATTTAATCTAAAGATCCAAACTTATAAAAAATGTGTAATAAATTCATTTATATTATTTCCTGATAGATAAATAATTTCTTCGTTTGTAATTTTTATATTATATGTTTTCAAACTCTAGATTGCCTATATTTGTTTATCTTACTCATTATTTAGGACATGTTTTACATTTCCAATGGTATGATTTTGATATTTTTTTTTTAATATTCTCATTGTATATGCTTTATTTAAAATTTCTAAATTCACCATTACATAACAATAAAACTAAAAAAAATGAGTAATATACATAAACTCTGATTCACAGTAGCATATACTCATTCTTGGAACAAAATAACACCGAAAAAGTTTCATAAGTAAAATGTAAGAATCAAGAGGTACAGAAATTTCGATTGGTTCTTGGTGGCAAATTGCTACAAAGTAAAAATGTAATTATCCAGATGTAGATAAGAATGTTAAGCGGGTCCCCCTAACCCATTAGGGCAACCTACCTAATTCTGCCAAATCTGTCTCAGTGCCTTAAGCTTGGTTCATTTTAAGCGGGCCTCTAATGAGTTGAGATTCTAACCCTAACTCCTAGCGGGTTCTTAAACAGCCACCTAACAGAAAAAAAAAAAAATTTAAAAAAAAAATTCAAACATTAACATTACATAATGATGTAAATTTCAATCCAAACCGACCCATTTCCATCATCTTTAATAACAAATGTTCAAAATATAAAATTAGTTCACATCATCTTTAATAACATAATTGAAAGAAAGTTCCTAAATTTAAATTAGTTAATAATATAAAATTTGTATCATCACATTTATAAATTAATACCATAATATTAATTTATAATTATAATGATATCGATTTTATATATGAACAAATTTCATAATAGAATTTATAAAAATATTATATTATTATTTTATATTGGATTAATATTTTACTTATTTATTCAATTCAATAAATTCAAAAACTGTGTAAAAAATATCAATTGAAGAGGATTAATTATTAATCGACTAAATCAAATAGAAATATTTAATTTGTAATTGATTGGCCATAATTGATTTTTTTGACTTATTTAAATTTGTGAAAAAACTTTAAAAAAATTTAATTAAAAAATTAGAAAAAAAAAAAAAAAAAATTTTTGTATATATAAATATAACCAAGTTATTTAAACGAAATTTTGTTAATCCTTGTGGGCTAATTTTAATTGGTTTAAGGCTAATTGGTCGGTCGACCAAAATTTTAATTTTGTGCAGGTATTCCCATCGCTTTCGCCCTAACCCTCAAGATATAATAGGTTTAAGCGGAACGTACCGTTTAAGCGACCCGAATTAACATCTCTAGATGTAGACCCTCATCTACTAAAAGTTTCGACAAATAAAGCAAGAAGGTAGTTATAATTTTTAACATGAAAACGGCTCTTCATCCAAGTCCAAATCAAGAATCACTCATCCAAATTGCCCAATAAAAACATATGATTGATAGCTTTAAGACCCACTAACAAGTCCAAGTCTCTTTTCCACCACAAGAATTTAAAAAAAGAGAAAAAAAAATACTCATAGAGATACACAAGAATTAACTTAGGCTAAAAATAATAATATTTTCTTGATGTACAGCCCATCATCACCAAAACATGAGAGTGAAAACTAGGCACTATTGCAAAATATTAGGGGATATAAACTTTCCCCTCAAAATATTAGGGGATATAAACTTTCCCCCTTGGACAAATTTTCCTTGTATTGAAATAAAGAGTAAAACAACACCTTCATAAAGTGGTGGCTACCACCATGCTCCGCCGTTGGCCGCCGGCAAAGAATCCCACCAAGATCCACCATCAACTTTTTAGAAAGTCATTTTTCACTCAAACCTCACTTCTCCCATCTCCCCTATTCTTTTCAGCAAGTGAAAGCTGCTATATATTACTTTACTTCTTTCATTTTCCTTCTTTTTTTTTTTTTGGTAGTTCTGCCAAGTTCGTACAACATTTACCTGCACAGAAGACATAATTGACCAAAAGTCATAATAATGCAAGATGTAAAACCACATGGGTTGTGACAAAATCAAGACAATTTCAGAGAAGCAAGATCAACGGACATAATGTTGGGAACTTTAATCAGTTGGTTTCTTGCATAGTTTATCACTGCAAGTCTGCAAGTAATTATTCTCTGTTTTTACTTTCACTTTAATTATTCTACCCATCGAGTCACAATTTATCGAAGTTTGAGATGAATTTTAACTTTCTCTTCTTTTCAACAATGACCATCTTTAGACTTCTGGTTCTTCTTAATCTATTTGGTCGGGTGGAAATGTCAAAAGTTGGTTTACTAGTGCCTTTGTCAATGCCCATCATATGTTGAAGATCTTAAAAACATAAATATTAAAAATATTAAAAATAAATAAAAATTACATAGCCCTTTTACACCCACATGGTAAAACATCATAGGAATTCTTAGGATATGTCTGGAAAAATTTGGGTTCATTCTCCTTTCTCCCTTAAAGGACAAATGTATACCTAGATTATATATGATTGCCTATTAATGCTTTCTAAGTAGAGTTCTCTTGATGTAAAACAGTTTTACTGTAAACTATCACTTTATGGTAAAAAATACTAGTAGTATTTTTAATAGATCTACACAAAATATAAATCAAACAAGACGATAAAAACTAGTTTACAGTAGACTTTATCTTCTAAGTAGCGCTTTCGCAGCTTACCGACTATTTTTAGATATAAACGATGATGCATAACAATATAGATGACATACTAAACAGGTGATATTGTCGGCAACTGAACATTTGGTATTACATGATCTTTTTATGATTATATGGCCAACTAATAGCAATCAAAGACAAGCCATCTGGTCAAAATCCTAAGAACCATCATACAGATGTGTGCCATATGGCCACAGGAAGATAGCTATTTTTAGGACAATAATAATTTGTGTTCAAGAATGCAGCCATTTCTAACAATGGCTCCCACAATAAAAGGTGTAGACCCAAGTGAGATACAGACCAAAACGGGGGAATAGACATCTCACCTAGTTTTCGAGCATCGACATTTCTCGACTAGAGACAACTCGTTCGACTACTTAACATCAATTCGATCAAGAAAATTGAAGATCGAAGATGTGTTATGTTTTGTGGAATATGTGAGTCAAACATGTCATTATTCAAGGTGTGATTAAAGAGCCCCCCTCATTCGGACTAAGTACATGTCTGTGTCCACAAACAAGGATGCTTCTCCAACCAGAGTATCCTTTCCAAAGGCCAACCCCACAAGCTAAAATGACTAGAGTGCCCCTCTCACTTCTCTCACCTCCAAGAATCAGTGTCGGTGGAAGACAGGGGTATTAGGCGGATATTTTTTCTCCAAGACTGATAAAACAATACTACTATTTCAACAACCAAAACATGTCATTTCTGAAATTTGAAGAAAATGACAAGACAGAGCCCCACGGGTTACCAGAAATGGACAAGACCGATATCTTCTTGTGATTACTCTTTAACAAATTCATAATGCAAGAAAAGAACATTTGATGA
The DNA here is from genome assembly GCA_037126765.1 of Stenogyne calaminthoides. Lineage (NCBI taxonomy): Eukaryota > Viridiplantae > Streptophyta > Magnoliopsida > Lamiales > Lamiaceae > Stenogyne > Stenogyne calaminthoides. Next base: position 3,980,640 of record JBBCBC010000024.1, on the reverse strand, counting down.
TATAACACTATGTTATTATTATTATTATTATTATATTGTATACCAATTATGAGGCCCTTATGGGGCCTAGTTGAGATCAGCAAATTATGTTAAACAAGTAAAGATAACATAGAATAAAGTATTACTCAAAATGGAGAAAGCGTACCACTTTATTTTGCTTTACTAGATGAGTATTTTGAGTAGTTTAAGATGGTTTTGTTGTACTTGTGGCTTGTTTCAATGCAACAGTGGGAGCTATTCTGCTACTCCTCCTCTGATGCTCCAGCACGAGTTGCTCGGCGAACCAATCGAGTTTCTCCAAGTTAGTCTGCTCCGCGATCCTCTTGCCACTGAAGAGGACAGATTCGACATTTTTCTGCTTAAGAACTTCGTCTGCTATCCCCATTAGCGTTTTTACGTTGCTTGAACTAGAGTCGGAATCGACATTTGGCCCACATTCTCCAAAGCTTGAACCGTTGGCCTACGATGCAAGAATTCAATAAATATATTAGATTAGGAAAACTCACCATTCAGTAGTATGATCTAGATCATCTCAATCACAAGCAACTACCCAATTTTCCACAAAATTGTTATGATGTCTAATATTTTACATGACAACTAGCATAATTATACTAATTTAATTTGTTATATTAGGTGAAGATATAATCTAGTGATTTTATAGAACAACTAAAAGACAAGGATCCCATCTTAGATTCAATTCAAGTAGTACTTAAATTAAATCATCTTCAATATCTTGCAAAGTTATTCAAACAGTAACTATATATTTAAGTCAATTTCATGTGAGATATAATTAAATGCAGATTACACACCTGAAAAAATGCATATATAAGTATAGCACGAAACATGAGTTAGAAGTTTAACAAGTAAGCTCTGAAACAGTGTCGAACAGGACATTTACTGTTCAACGCCAAGCAGGACCATATTAATTTAAGGAAACAAACCCCACACCACCTGTCTTCTGCAAATTCAGGTCAATTACAAGAATGGGATAAAAAACACAGTCATATTCATATCCTAAAAATAAATATACTCTGTCATGTTACAAGTTTAATTCTTGTGGAAACCTCATTTTGTTGCTAAATTTCATTCTATACAACTAGAATCATCTCCCTTATAAACATCAATATCATGCTCATGCTTGAGTAAAGGACCCCATCAGAACAGAATGTCAAAAACTGACAAATATTGCAAGCTGTGTGTTGTTTTCATCATCTTTTTAACTGTTAGTGGTTTTAACAAAAGGAAAGGTGAAAGGGCCCTGAAAAGATGCAGCACAAAGCCTGATCAAATGAAGAACAACTACTGTAGAACAAATAGCTTACTGCGGTAAAATCACAAAGTAAAAATATATGGCTGTACAAGTAATTATGATCACTGTAAAACACACAGAACACAGAGTCACAGCACCCCATGTCAATGTCTAAATGCTGGTTGGGATTTCCTTCACCCATCTTCCCAAAACAAACACGGAGAATTAAATTGCATGCTCCCAAGATTGACAGCCTGTTTCCCCCACCCAAAAATTTATAGTAACAGGGAAAATCCGGAATTTGGTAGTATTCATTATCCAAGTTAATTAACAATCAAGGTTTAACGGTAAAGGATATTTGTTAACAGTTAACACACCTGAATTCTGACGTAATTATTACTCCGGCTCTGCTCAAAAGCCATAGCCACGGCGTGGTCAACGAGCTCAGCCGAGCCATCGCCGGAAATCCGAGCCAAAGGCCGAGCCCAATCCTCAGCCTTCCATTTCTTCACCTGCTCATAGTCAAAACCCCCATCCAACAGCTGTCCTCCGGTGCCCACTGAAAGGGCCAAAATGTCCTCCACCCCTCTCACAAACGGAAACTCCTGTTTGTTATGCAGGACGTGCGTGATCGCCGCCGCCGTGGGGTTGTTCATCGCCAATCCGCCGTCTATCCCCACGCACCGGGTCAACCCGTCCACCGATTTCATGCAGACCGGGTCGAAAACCCCCGGGTCGGCTGACGTGGCAAGGCAGACCTCCCATAGGTTGAAATCGAAGCTGTCGGTTTCGAGGGCGTCGGCTCGGGAGAACAGAAACGGCGCCGTACTGGAGAGGTCGTAGCAGGGGATCAAAACCGGCTTCAGCGTGTTTTTCAGCGTCAAGCTGCGACCGGTTTTTTCGTCCATGAATGCTTCCTTCATCGACTTCTCCATCGATTGGCCGCCGGATTTTTTGAAAACTCGCCTGAGAAAGCCCTTTTTCGAACTGCGTGATTTCGGCGACGAAAAGACCTTTCTGCCCTCGGCCGCCAGGAACTTCCACGTGTCGTCCGCGTCGAAAATCGGACGGCTCTGATCGTTCGACGCGAAGAGCATCGCCGTGAAAATTCCGCCGACGCCCGTGCCCGCGGCGACGTCGAAATAATCGGCGATTCTGGCGTCGGGATTCCCCGACTTGTTCTTCAGCGCGGTTTCCAAATACGACAGCGTTTTGCCCGACACAATGCTCCGCATCCCGCCGCCGTCGATGCTTAGAACGCAGATTTTCCCTCTCTGATTCTTAATCCCCTGAACCCCAACGCCGTCGGCGCCGGCGGCGCCGTCGGCCGGCGCGTCCTTGGGTTCGGGTAATTGCTTTGGAATCCAAAGCTTCTGATCGTCGTACCCGAACAAAAACTTGCTCTCCAAAATTGAGAAAATTTCGTAGCTCAATTTATCCGTTTCAATACTCGGCTCGTGCAACCCTACCATCGGATTATCGTTAACATCAATACACGCCATCTGTGTACAAGTTTTGTTCACATCATAATTCGATTAAATCTCCCCTGTATTTATGTATCGCGTAAAAATAGCGGGTGGAAGAAGAAGTGTGCAGGCAGGCTATGGGGGAGAAGGCGTCAAAGAATTAATATATAGATATAGATTGTATATATGTATAGGAGGGGGAGAGAGAGAGATTGAGCGAGGCGAATAACAACACAATTGCAGTACTTGCAGAGCATGTTTGTTTTCATTTCATTTTCCCTTATATAAAAAGATTTTCTGGATTTTTTAAATATAAAAGGCAACCCACAATTGAAAAGGACAAAACAAAATAACTCCCAAAATCGACTTTTATTTTTCCCAAGAAAAATCAAGTTTGTATTGCCATATTATATTCTCTCCATTTTGGAATAAATATCATTTTAACTTTTTTTAATAAAATTAAAAAGGATATATATTAACAAATTTATCCTTATTTAATGAATGCCCTTTTTATCAAATTACTTTTGTTTACTAAAAAAAAAAAAAAAATCTTTCCCACATCTCAATAATTATGAATATTTTCTAAAGTTAAAATAAAGACAAACTTGAAAAAAAAGTGCAAAAAAGACTAAACTAACCTTTAATATTAAGAAAAAAAAGAAAAGTTAAAAAAAGGCTTATGGCAAAATGGAGGAAGTATTTTCTAGATTTTAAAGTATGAAATATCGTGCTAAAGAACACAAGAATTGGAAGATCTTTAAAAAAATCTTATAATTAATAATATATTTTACAATTGAATAGAAGTTGTCTATTATAATAGAAAATTAAGGTAACATAATCAAAATCAAATTTAACAATCAAGAAAACATTAAATAGGTAGAAAAACAAAATATGGAAAACTATGATATTTTTAATTAATTTGTGATCACATGTTCATATAAAAAAATGTAGAGTAAATATATTATAGAAAATCTTTATTCCTCCCGAAAAAACAGATTTTATATATAGAATTTATTTGGTATTTCGCTTTGTATATTACATCATGTACAGCACCAATCGCCAATTTGAATTTTCAAGATATAAAGTTACTTTGAACATTATAATTTATACAACTGGAAAATATCAAATTACAGGAGTGGTTAATTACTTTATGCCATTTTATGTGCATTATAAAATTTATTGTATGGGAGAATTTATATTAAATCCTATTAATACTTTGCAATCTCAAAACTACGTGCCAGTCTTATTGAGTTCGGAATTTATACTATTTCTCATTACTTGTTCACAAATGAGGATGTGTGGGTGGTGGGTGTGTGGATGCGAGTATGTGACATGTGGTATATTTATTATACAACACAGTACAAAAAATTCAAATGTACATGTACAAAAATTTACCTAATATTGAAAAATTGGCACCTAATTCATAAACAGGATGTGATTGTACATTCGCACTAAGGTAGAAATAAAGTAATCTACTCAGAATTATCATTAAATCTCACGTGCATTCAGGTGCATCGACACTCATAATGCATTTTAAAACCGTGCAACTTGTTATATTAAAAAATGCAACTTATTTACACTGAACCGTGCAACTATTTTTTCATATCAATAGTTGCACGGTTTAGTGTGAATAAATTGCATCTTTAAATATAACAAGTTACATGGTTAAAAATGCACTATGAATACATGATACATTTGGGTGCGTACAACCTATGTTTTAAAAACCCGGTCCGACCGATTGAACCGGTCTGAACCGGTCCAATAGAGGTATAAAAACCGCTATTGGACAGTTACCCCCCCGAGAACCGGTAAAACCGGTTGAAAATCGGAAACCGGTCAACCGGTAAACCGGCGGTTTTGACCGGTTTTCTCTTAATTTTTTTTTTTTATTACTGAAAAATCGATAATGATTTTAAGTCCAAAAAATGATTCTTTCTTTCATCAGTTTCAGAAAGTTAGAAACTGAGAATTGAAGGATTTGAGAATCAGAAAAGCCCTAGCCCCTTCGCTCGTCGCCGCGCCTTCGCTCGTCGCCGCTGGTTTCGCCCGAGCTCACCGCCAATCCCGGTGAGTTTTGTTCTTTTTTTTTTATGCATTGTGATTTGTATACTAGTTAGCATGTGTTAGGTTGTGTTTGGATTGAAGGATTTTATGATGGGCTGTAATTGTACAATACAACTGCATCTCATGTGGTTGATCGGAAGAAAGTTGAGGAATTCCAAGACCTGGCTATTATATACTAAGCACATGAATTGACTTATGTAAGACATTCCGCTATAAGTGGTTCAAAGACTTTTATACACTTAGGATGGAGTTTCACTTGGTGGTATTTTAATGAAAAATAGAGGTTAGACATGCTTATGATTGTTGTGTTTCCCTGATGTGTATGTATATTAAGTCTATTAATTTGGTGTGGCTCTTAAAAATGTGGATGACTAATTGAGTTAAATACCACAGCTTTTCTTATGTTCATTATTTTTGCTTATTGTTTCTCTTATGTTATGCCTCAAGTGAAGATATTTAATCCGAAACAACAATGTTATGTTATGTTTCTCTTATATTTAATCCCTTTTTTCTGATTTTTATTCTTTGTAGTTTGTAGAAAAATGGATACTTCACAATCAGCAGCTCATACTGTTCATTCTACTCCAGCGGCTTCTCCAACGGCATCTACGGCTGGTTCTAATCCTTCGTTGCAGTCGGGAACTTCAGGAAGTTCAACTAATGTTCGACTTCGACCGAAGCTTGATCCAACTTGGAAGTATATCTCTATTGTTGATGCTGATAAAAATGTTGGTAAGAACCAAAATCTCCTATATTCTTTTTGTCGGAAAAAGTATAGAGGTGGGGGTATTCACAGGATGAAAGAACATTTAGCACAAATTACTGAAAATATTTCTAGTTGTGTTAGTGTTCCTCGTGAGGTGATGCTTGAAATGAGAAAGTCGTTAGATGAATGTGCAATTGCTAAAAGGAACAAAGTTAAACCGGATACTTGTATGATAGGTGGAGAAGAAGTTGAAATTTTAATGACAAATGATTTGAGTGTCCCTGCTGCTAATAAAAGAAAAAAACTTATTGGAGACTTTTTGAAATCTAGTCCACTACCAAATTAGTCTCAGGCTAGCATAAAAGCTTCATGGCAAAGTAAGGAAAAAAAGCATGAGACTGATTTGGCTTTGGCAAATTGGTTTTATGATGCTTGCATACCCATGAATGCTGTGAATTCCAAGTTTTTTAAACCGGCTATGGAGAAAATAACAGCATATGGTGCTGTCTATACTCCACCTAATTACCATGCTTTGAGAGTTCCTTTGTTGAAAGAAGCTAAGACTCAAGTTACCTTGACCATTGATGCTCTTCGAATTAATTGGGTGAAAGTGGGTGTACAATAATGGGTGATGGATGGAAGGATCAGAGTAAAAGGCCATTGATCAACTTTTTGGTTTATAGTCGATATGGTGTCTCCTTTATCAAGTCTTATGATGCATCCCGTGTGAAGTCAAGTTCGGAACTCTTGTGCAATTTGTTTTCAAATATAGTGGAAATTGTGGGAAAGGAGAATGTTGTCCATATGGTTACTGATAATGCGGCTAACTACAAGGGTGCTGGAAAGAGGTTGAATGAAAAATATCCAAAAATTTATTGGTCCCCTTGTTCTGCTCACTGTCTCAATTTGATCTTGGAAGACATTGGCAAGATGAAAACTGTCTCATCATGTGTCTCTTATGGCATTCAAATCACCAGCTTTTTTTATAACAACAAATGGTGTCTTGGTTGGTTGAGAGCAAGGCCTGGATGGACTGAAATAGTTAGGCCTGCAACTACTCGGTTTGGTACAAATTTCATTGCTTTGAAAAGTCTTTATGATCGTAGGGCTGATTTGGAGGCCTTGGTTTTATGCCCTGAGTACCGTGAAAATTGTAATAGTGACAAAGGTAAAGGGGCGAGGAGATTGTCTTGAGCAAAGTTTTTTTGGAGTAATTCCAATGTAGTTGTGAAGATCTTGGAACCTCTTATATAAACTTCTACGCATTTGTGACACGGATGAGAAGCCTGCTTTGGGCTATGTTTATGAGGGGTTGGAGAGGGCAATTAGAGCAACAAAAGAAATGTTCAAAGGTGATGAAGTTAAGTATAAGCCATTTGTGGATAAAATTTAGGAGAGATTTGACAATATGTTGAAGTTGAATCTTCATGGAGCTGCTTATTGGTTGAATCCTAGATTTCAAGATGACCTCGATCATCAAATAACTAGTCATGCTTTCACGGGTTTGCTTCAGATAATTCAAGATTATTATAAAAATGTGCCGAATGTGATTGATGAGATTACAATATTTCGTGAGGGTATGGGTTCATTTGCAAATTCATTGGCTAGACCATCATCAAAAACTACTGCTCCGGGTATGTTTTTTTTTCCTTTTTCCTTTTTATTTATTTTTTTTATCTTTTTTTTGGAAGTGCATTATATAATATATATGTTTTTGAATTTATTTTAGATGAATGGTGGATGATATTTTCGCCTGCTCCGCACCAAAGTTACGTGATCTTCTTTGTGAGAATCTTGAGTCAAACATCTTCTTCTTGGTTGTGAGCGTAATTGGAGTGTATTTGGAGCAAAAGATTCATACTAAGAAGAGGAAATGATTAGAGCATGAAATGTTGAATGATCTTGTATATGTTCATTACAATTTGCGCTTTGCAAGATCGGTAAGTCTATATAATTTTTGATTTTGTGTTTGTGGAATGATCTTGTATATGTTCATTACAATTTGTGATTTTCATTGTAGTGGTAAAGATAAGATGGACATGTTTGATCCCCTTGATTATGAATGCATCGATAAAGTGGATTCTTGGATTGTTGATGATGACATAGAAGGGAAGAAGGTGAACTTGTGGTAACACCTATTATGCAAGAGAATAATGATGTTGGTACTTCACAAAAACACAAATATTGGAGGTACTAGTTGATTGTTATTTCACTTTTTAGTTTCTTGAATTTATAATGCAAATCAATAAAATTTTAAATCTTGTTCTCTTTATTTATAGTCTTCATTTTCTTTTTATTGGTATATATATTTTATATCTAGGTGAATGTTAACTTGAATGATTTAATCTATCGATAATGATGATGTTGATTTGGACAACTTTGAAAACTTAGACTTGGATGGCTTGGACAACTTGAACTTGTTGGATGGTAAACTTGGAAGACAATTTACTGGAAAGATAAAATTTGGACATTGTTCACTTTTATTTATTTTGCAATCATAAGACATTTGTGATGATGATTTGAATTTCAAAAACTGTTGTATTGTATTTGACATCTACTATGTTTGTTTTATGTTATGATTTCATGACTTTTTGTATTGTTGATTTACATTTCTATTATGTTTGGAAATGAAATTTGAAAGTTGGAACTATTTATGTTAATAAATATTTCTATTATGTTTAGAAATTTAAGTTTGAACTTTGAACTTTGAAGTTTGAACTTTGAAGTGACTTTAGATACTTTATATTCACTTATCATACTCTATATTTTGAATTTTTTTAAAAATTATGCATATTATATATATAATATTTATTATGACGTCATACAGGCTCAATCCGGTCCGACTCCGGTCCAACCTTTTTTTAGGGTCGTCCGGCTCAACTTCCGATTCCGGTTTTAAAACATAGCGTACAACACTTAATCATTATTACTGTATAACTTTGACTAAATCCCAACCATCAAATTTGTGATCCTTAATATTACCTTTGTAATCGAAGTTTTTAGGTTTCATATCTGGCCTAATTTTAGAGAAAATAGTCTTTCGTTTGATTTGTTATTAAGTAAATTCAGACGCGGTTCCATATTAATATATGCTAAACATTGAATTGAAATTGCTAATATGTATGTTTTATAATGATTGTAATTACCAAATAACATTTTCACAAAATTTGTACTAAATTAACTTCTTTTTTGACGGGTTAAATTAACCTAAATTCCAACAATATATGGGTAAAGGGAATTCAATGTCGTAATCCAAACATGCATGGTAAGGAGCGCATAAGTTAAGACAAAAAAAAAAACCATTAGGGATAATTGAGAAAAAATGATTATAAGAGAGGGAGTAATTACTAAAAAAGAATGAGTAAATGAGTAATGAGTAATCAATATTATATCTCAATACAGTAAAACCATGGGTAAAAATACATTACATAAGAAAAAACTCTATATAGTAATAAAAAATTACGGTTTCGTTTGGAGACTAATTATACTTGGGACTAAATTGTACATTATAATAAGTCATGGAGTATTTTTTTTTCTAGTCCCGTTTAAAGGACTTATGCCTTTACATAAGAATAAACAATATTATTTATAAAAAATATATATATACATATCTTACAATAAGTTTTAAGATGACTTAAAATATTTTTCTGATTGATTATGACAACATCTTAATTTTATGCCTTGTTACATCCATCAACTTCCTAAATGCACGATTAGTTCATATATGCATTTTATATATTATCAAAGTGCATGTAACTATTTTAGTCAAATTCACACCAATTAATTACATGAATTTGTTAATAAATTTACATATATATTTTATATTGAATACTAGAATTTACCCTAAGTTGTACAGAAATTTTATATTATTTGTTTTAGATTAAATACATTAAATATTTATTTATTTCATCATGAACATAATTTATTTATATTTATAATTTTATATGCTTGTCATGTGATTCTATTTATTATTATTAAAAGATGTTAGAATAACATTAATCTAGGTTACTTAATTTATATATTTAATTAATTTTTTTAAAGGTCTATATATTTTAAATGAGATTAAATTTTTTTGAAATTTCAATAACTTTTGGTTTTATTGAAATTAAATGCATGAGTGCACTAACTTATAATATTTTCCCTATATGTTTCAATTTTTTTTTTTTTAGCCCTCAAAACCGAATTAAACCGAGTTAGTTGAATCGCCCACGCGACATTTTAATTTTTTTTTTTTATTTTTTATTCGTCACGCCACAGATATTTACTAATTTTATTATATTTTTATTTTTAATCAATATTATTTAACAGTTTTGGGTTTCAAGACGGTTCGGGTTTTGGGTCGGGTCGAGTCAAACGGGTCTGTGTTTAGGTCAAATTTTTTTTAATTAATTAATACACGGCCGTCGGCACCCCGGCTCCACCGCCGCCTTCGTCGTTGACAAGCTCGGCCACCTCCTCAAATCCGGCGGCCTCACCGACATCGTCGGCGTCCCCACCTCCAAGCGCATCTTCGAGCAGGCCACAACCCTCGGCATCCCTCTATCCACCCTTGACGCCCACCTGCACCTCGACGAGGTCGATCCAAATCTCGATCTCGTCAAAGTACGTGGCGGCGCATTGCTGCGCGAGAAAATGGTGGAGGCCGCGTCGGATAAATTCATTGTGGTGGTCGACGACTCGAAATTGGTGGACGGATTGGGCGGATCTGGATTGGCGATGCCGGTGGAGGTGGTGCAGTTTTGCTGGAATTATAATCTGGTGAGGTTGAAGGAGAGAGAGGCGCCCTTGAATAACACATCCATTATCAAATCCATCAGTTGCATCTCTCAATTCCTCAATTCCAAACACTTTATACTTATCCAAACACCCTGAAACATCTGCCATCAAACTCACCTTCTCAGCTTTCAAGAACCCATTCTCTCTCTTCTCAACTTGCACCTTCTCACCATCTGCATACTCCCTCCCTTCTCTCTTCAACATTCTCTCTCTAAAATACCACACCCCACATACAAAGATTAGCAAAATCACACACAACCCTAATCCAATCCCAATCCAATTATCACCCCTTTTCTCTCTCTCCTCTCAGGTGAGAGAGGTGCAACCACAGCTGTGGAGAGGTTGGGAAGCCTCGAAACAGGGACGAAAACGGTGTCGTAAGCTCTAATTTGACCCCCATTCGCCTGAATTATAAACTGTTCCGTCGATCCAAATCTATATTGTGGGCGGATGGTGGAGCATGGGTTGTTCTTGGGTATGACGACGGCGGTGATTATCGCCGGTGGGAGTGGAGTGACTGTCAAGACCAAGTGAAGATGAGCGGTGAGAATTGAGGATTTTTTTGCTGATTTTTTTTTTTTTTTGTATGCTTTGATTTTGTTGCAACAAATATTGGAGTGTGGGTCTGTTTTTACTTGGAAATAAATGGGAAAAAATGTGGAAGAATGATTTATAAGATTTGTGTTATTTATTAATCAAATGATGTTTTTCGTGCTTTTTTTTTTTGTGAGAAGTTATGAAATCTGTATTTTTGCACCTTTTTTTTTATTGGACCCGACCCGAAATCCGAACCGTTTGGAAACCCAAAACCGTTTAATAATATTGACTAAAAATAAAAATATAATAAAATTAATAAATACACATGTGGCGGATAAAAAATAAAGGAAAATTAAAATTGAAATGCCACGTAGGCGGTTACCTGTTGACTAACCGGTTTGACCGATTTTAAGGGCTAAAATCAAAAAAAGTTGAAACATACAGGGAAAATATTATAAGTTAGTACTTACAGAGCTAATTTCAAATCGGCCCAAAGTTATTGGGCTACAAAAAATTTAATCTCTATTTAAATTTTTTGTGAAGAAGGGGAAAAATACCCACTCTCCCAAGATAAAAAAGAAATCTACCCATTCTTAAATAAAAAAAAGATTTATACCCACTACTCACTTTTTATCCAAAAATGCCCCTCAAGTCCATTAATTCACCTCCAAATTCCACTGTCATTAACTCAAATTTACTTTTCCACCAATTTAGTATTATTTATCCTTAATTAACTAAAATTATTTCTCTCACCCTCTTTAATTAAAAGAAGAGGAGGCCAGGAGGGTACATTTTTATTTGAGTTTAATTAATATTTATAATTTAATTACAATATTTGTTTAATTTATAAAACATTTTTTTGTTTTTAAAATACTTTTCGTTGTAATTATTTAAATTTAAATATTGATTTGGATATAATATAATTATATCAAAATTTATCTAATTATCAAACAAATATGATACGAGTAAATTATAAATACTTCATCCAATTATTCAAATTATAAAATTAAATTCATAATTTTGTTAATTGCATTCTTAATGATTACCAATATTACTATAAAATTAGTAAAATATTTACCAAATTGTGAGTGGATGTAGGCTATGGAAAGTGGGGTGGGTAAGAACGTTGGCCATGTGAGTAGATATCTTTTTTTTTTAAATAAGAGTATATGTGTATTTTTATTAGTAAATAAATCTTTTTTACTAAAGGAGATGAGTACAAATCTTTTTTAGTTTATAAAAGTGGGTATATTTCTTTTTTTCCCTTTAATTTTTGGTATAACACATTATCATATTTCAAAAGAAAAGAAACATAAATTAATATTATAGTTCAAAAGAATATAAGAGATAATGAGCGATTTACATATTATATATTGCATAATTTTTTAATCTAGTTTTCTTTTTTTTTTTATCGAAAATTGAATTCTTCATTGCATTAAAGATGTAACAAATCGGTTATAAGATGATACTTGATGTATAATTTTTAGCCCCAAAAAAAAAGTCTAACACGTGTATTGGGGGGGGAGGGGGATACACGTATGTGAAAACTTTTAAACTTTTTAGTCTAGTTTTCCAAGTGAGCAATGATCAAAACTACTGAGGCAACAACTTTGATGTGGACAACTACCCTGAGAACAAGTCTACTAAGACAAAATCCCTTAGCAGTGAATCAGTACTTCAAATATACTCAATTGTTACAGAGTGCAAGTGACCTCAATAGCTTTGCAGAGATAACTATCTTACTGAATGCTTTTACAAGTTGTTCAATTTTGTATCTATAAGAGGTGAGGAAGTTGTAGGCCCTACTTGTTTATACTCGTTTTAGCTTGCTGAAAACCTTTGTCTTTCGGAGGTTCTAACCCTAACCCTAACTTTTCATCTCGGAAGAAGAGTGATTCTACTTCTACTCTACCTTCTAAACTTCCTCCATCTCAGCCTAAAACACCTATCCAACTCTTAAGACCCACTTAAATGGCTGCTAGAAGGGAAAAGGGTCTTTGTCATAATTGTGATGTACAACTCACATGGGGTCATAGGTGTAAACAGAATATCACTTAATTACATGATTTTGGCTGAGGAGTTCAGTTCTGATCCTTCAGATGTTCCTCCTACTGATTTTTAATAAGTTGATGATTTTGCTATAGGGGATATAAAGGAAGTTCACATGACTCTTGGCACTAAATCTGGAGAATCTAGTGTCACAACTATGCAGATTATGGGTGAGGCTTCCAATCAAATACTTCACGTTTTGATTGATACTGGTAGCATAATTAGTTTTCTCGAGGCTTGTACTGCTCAAGAACTGAATTACACTCTTTCTCAACCAAGCCCCTCTTGGTTAAGGTGGCAAATGGACAAGGATGGTCAGCTTTCAACAAGTGAACTATTTTTTTTGGTTTATGTATTAACATAATTTCACTTATACTCTGAGACTACTGGACACTGAGTTGTGATATGATTTTGGGAGGTGATTGGTTAAAATTTTATACCAAAATTGTGTTGGATTACAACATGACTATCACAGTGTCATTGTTGGGAAAGAGGGTCAAACTCCAAGCTATCACTTCCATTGTGGGATGCAACCTCATTTCTGAATTATCTTTATTTAAGATGCTACATTTTGATCCACAACCAGATATTGAGTAGTTATTCATGGTTTTCTTACATTCATCACCTATGAAAGAGGATCCTAGATTACTCTCTATTCTTGAGAGTTTAAAGATGTGTTTGAGGAACCTACGGGGTTGCCACCTTCAGGGGGAGTGGAACACCAAATCATTCTAAAGTCTGACAGCCTTCCTAAACAACAATTCTCTTACAGAACTTCTCACTCTCATAAGGAGGCCATTGAGGGAATTTTCAAAGAATTGTTACACTTTGGTACAATTCAACCTAGCAAGAGTCCTTTTGCCTCTCCAGTAATCTTGGTCAAGAAAAAGGGCGATAATTGGAGGATGTGTGTTGATTATAGATATCTCAATGATCTAACAATCAAACACAACTATCTTATTCCAATAATTGATAAGTTTTTTGATGAATTACAAAGGGCACAACATTTTTCAAAAATAGACCTCAAATCAGGTTATTTTAAGATTCTCATGAGGTATTTAACAGCTTTTAGAGCTCATAATGGTAATTATGAGTTCTTGGTGATGCCTTTTCGGCTTTGCAATGCCCGTGTTGTTGGGGTCATACTGAAAAGTATGCTTTTACGTTGTATAACCAAACTGGATTTTCTTAATTATTTACTGAAATAATCTATTAATCACTGTTGCATTAAATATGAATGAATGTTATATATATTTATTGCAAACTCGTTCAATAAGTTATGTACGTATTACGTTGTAGTTAATTTGGTGATACCAGATCACAGAAGATCAAATTAACAGCTCCTCGTAATTAAGTACAAATTCACAACCCAGATGGAAATGAACAAACCATCATGAAAGGTTGAAGTATAAGGCTCAGATTGGCTTGTCTTGACCAAGAGATTATACTAGTGCATTTAGATGCACTGAATAAGGACCTACAGGAGGATAAATTCTTCGGTACTGAATATACAAGAATTAGACCTCAGTGGTGTGTTATTTCTTAATCTCTGTCCCTTAAATAGGATCGTGTGGAATAATAACTATTGCTTTGGCTTATGATAGGAAGAGAGTCAATGTGATTTGATACCTTATATCTTGGGCAATATTATTAATTACATGACGATTGCTGACATTTAATACGGAGAATCATGTGCAAGTACGTCTTTCTTGATTTGTCCCGTTGGTGGGCTCAGAATCTTTATCATACCAAATCTTGCATGTGGAAATTTATTTCCGGTATGGATAATAACATTGAGTTGTCTTTACTCCAAGGACAAAGATATTAATTAATATAAAGCTTGTTCAATGGTTTAATTAATTAATGGACTAAGATAATCTTAAACATGGAAAATAATGACCGGGAGCCATATTATAGTAAAGTCGTAATATGGGTTAAGATGGATAGTTCAATATTAATTTTATAGTGGAGTAAATTAATATTAATGAACTTGAATAATATTTGGCCCAATATTATAGCTTCATAGTCCATTGAAGGTCCAATCCCAATTCTCTTAAAGGCCCCTCAAATAGCCCAAAATAAAGTCCAATTAACGAAAAGGAGAAGAAAATATTTTGCCTAATATTTCTTCTTTTTTTTCAAAAATTTGTAGGAAAAAGGAAGAAAAGATTTTCTTGATTTTCTTGTAAATATTTTGTGGAAAGAGATAAGTATTCTTGGAATACATAATTATCCCATAAATTCAAGAAGTCAAATCTTGATTCCTATTGCCTTGTTATTTTCGAAAATTTAGAGACAAAAGGGAAGAGAGATTTTTATGGAAAAATTTAATTAAGGAGAAAAGAATATAGGAGATATATTCAAGATTTCTTGTAGACCAAGGAAAAGATTTTCTTCCTTATTTTTCTCCTCAAAAAATCGCCTGGCCCCATATATATATAGGGGATGAATCTTTCATTCCCAAGTACAATTCCATGCGTTGGAAATATTAGAAATCCACAAAGGTGGTGACAAAATATTTTATTTTTCTCTCTTGTTAAAATTGTTCTTGTGAATCCTCCCACCGGATTACGTTCGTGGACTTGGGACATATTTGGGAAGGCTCTTTGGGTTGATCCAACGTCTCAACGATTGTCTCTACAAGAGGTACGTAATCTCGTAACTCCTAGATTCCGCATGCTTAGGATTTACGTGGATTATATATACGCATGATTGTTTATTTGATTATTAATTATTATGTTGAATTGATTTAGGATTAATTCATGTTAGTAATTAATTGATTAATTTAAATATGTATTTAAAATCATCTCGAATATATCCGGGCACCCATATTTTCCCAACAACTGATATCAGAGCTCTGGTTTCGAGTTCTAACTTCTAAATTGTTATTTAAATTATGTTGGACATTAAATTGAAAATTTGATAGTAGAATTGTTAGATTTGTTTTGCAGGTATCCAATTGTCATGGTATTTAATGTGTTTAATTTTCATGCGTATGAATGTTTTTTTAATTCGACTCGTTCGGATTTTTTTTTTCGTGAGAAAATCCACGAGTAGATTAGGCTATTTGATTTATTCAATGTAATAGACTACTCTAGATTTAAGGTGTATTTATTTTTCGTTAAATAAATTGTAACCTGATCGAAGATGAAAATGGAGACGAGGAGTTAAAAAGCAGGACCGGAATCGTATGTGGCGACGTCATCGCGAAAACGCGTAAGAGAGGAAGACGATGCGGACATCGCTAAGGTTTTAACGGGCATGAAAGACGGCGCTAAGCGTGGTCGGCCCGAGACGCCAAGGACGCCGATGAAATGCGACGCAGGCGTGTGCAGACGCGCAAGAGGACCACGACACGAAGAGTGAATGGGCGGAAGAGGCGGCGAGGCGGCAAAGTTCAGACGGGACGGCACGCTGAAGGCCATCGTTGACTCCATCGCGGCAAAAGGAACCGAGAAGCGAAGGCGTGATCGCTCGGCCAGCATCCCACGGATGCGGCGAAACATCGGGTCATGGAGCTACTTCAGCGTGGCGCCGAGATGAAATTTTTTTTCGAGATGAACGAGTGGGAGAAATTCAAGATGGCATTTCTACAAGATAGAGCCAAGGAAAATCAAACATGACAGTTGGATAATTTGTGCCCAATATGTTTATTTTCTGCTTTGCTTGATTTATTGTTGTCTTTTTCTTATGCTTTATTTAATTTGTTTAAATGTGTTTGCATGAGAATCCTTAAATAAAAAATCTCAAATTCAAAAAATTACTAAGTATGTTTTAATAATTAATTTGGTTTCGAATCAAATTAGTTTTGACTTCCATGATTTATTTATTTGTGAAATCTTTTGGAGAAATTCCCCTACGGGACGGTTAAAAGATAGCTTTCACATAAATAAATTCTCAAAAGGATGATTGTGAATTATTATTAGTGGCGACGATGACCCTCCCAAGACGCTCTATCAAAACGAAGTAGTAATTCTGTATTTAATCATGGTTATTACTTAGGTATAAAATTGATATGCATATACTTCACTAAGTCCTGTCCAATTTTATATTGGTCGAAGTTGAGCCGACTATTAATTTTTTTAAGAATTAAAGGTTTGTAATCGTTTTTGTTCAGAACTTTGGTTGAATGTGATTTAAATGATGACCCTCCCAAGAGGCTCATTTAAATCTGTTTTGAGATGTTGGCCGATGCATGTTCATATTTAGAATCTTCAGGTCAATACAGATGGCCTCTTTCAAATCTACCGAACTTCCATCACCCTGTTGCCCGAGCCTCTACAATCATCAATGGCACAACCACAGGCCAACGTTCTTTGGAAATCTGAAGATTGGGATATTCCATCTAGTGAAACTCAGAGCTTTATAAAGAAACATTTTCCATCGATATATCCTTGGGGATAAGGATTTTTCGCCCCCGGGAGTATTGTCGTGGACATGAACTATAAAAGGATTGAAGATGGTTTTGATTTGGTTGATGGTGGTACACTCGATTTAAAGAGACAGGAAAGGGATTTCTGGTTGAAGACGAAGACATTAATGAGAAACTAGGGCACGATCTGAACTCTTGTGGACTTATGCCTGGAAGTGCAAGTGTGATGCGTGGTGAAAATTGAACGGCTGATCCAGGATTCAAAGATTTAATCTCCGCCGCATACGTGTTGAAGGAATGAAGTGTTGCTAAGCTTTAATTAAAATCGCATTTATGTTAGTTATTTTAGTTCAATTTCTTTTGGTACTTATTTTACCTAAAACTGTTGTATCCTTTGTGGTCCCCACCATACTGTTTTAGGTGGTACGATGCACAAAGAATTGGTTATGCATAAATTATTCGCAACTTTCCCTCACTGATTCTCTGATTTCTCTTATCTTGTCCTTTCTATCTCTTTCACAATCCTAGTTGTCTTCAAATCTTCAACAAACTTTATACACTTTTTACAATAATATTCATCCATCTACACATAGAAAATTTTATTATTGCTTGAACACACTACACAAACATTCCGGGGAGAGAGAGAGAGAGAGAGAGAGAGAGAGAGAGAGAGAGAGAGAAATTGCATATGTGTAATATTTTGTCGAGACGCCAGCGATCAGATCCAACAAGGCGGATGTCGATTTTGAGGCTAAGATCGTCGATTGAAAGAGAACGGTGGCACGCTTGGTTGTATTTAGTTGTTAATCTCCCATTAGATGACATAGTGGATGAGGATGGAGGAGGTATAGGATAACTTTTTTAGTACTTTCGACGAGGAGCGCGGTAGTCTGACTCCAAGAGGCCAGAGGCGGTGATATAGCGACTTTGTTTGAGATTGAGTTTTGAATTTTTATTGCAGTTTGATGGTGGTGTGTCTCTCAGCAGTGGAGGTGTGGAGATAGAGGAAAGTAATGATAGAGAGTGGAAGAATGAAAGAGAAACTTATTTTAATTTTGAAATAGAGAGAGAATGAGAAGTTACTTTTAAGAGGGATTTCGGACATGTGCTAGCTAAGGGTAATGTTGTCCTTTCAAGAGCCATTTTGTAGTTTGTAGTAATATTTACTTTAGTTTGTAGTTCCTAGAATTAAGAGTAAAAATCTTATAGCTAGCAGTAATAATTCCTAGGAACATTACAAGAAAATAAATAATTGTCTATGAAATTTTTTAACATGACTACAAAATATTAATGAAAGTAATTTCACTTGAAAATAGTGACGACTTGCATACATATTTTATTAATCATATAGGCATTTTCATTTCTCAAATTACTTAAAAATAAATTTCCTACGAAAATAAAATTTATAGGTAAATTTCTTTGTAGACAATTTGTAGAGTAAAAATGTCTACATGATTGGGAAATTTGCAAGTAACTTGTACTCAATTATCACTATTTAAGGATAAAATTATTTTCATTGCTATCAATATTGAAAAAGTTTGTAGCCAAATCTTTATTTTCTTGTGGTGGAAACATGATATTCAAATAATTAAGAATTATGTAGACTTATTTTATCGTACAACTGATTTTCATTTTGTGTATTTATAAATAATATTAATTTAATCATTAAATAATATCAGCCTTATAGTGTTAATTATTTCATTAAAATATTGATTGTTTCTTATACAACTTATTACTAATTATTTGTTATTTTAACTATTTATCTCATTATTTATTTACAATTTATTTCATCTCAAAAGATTATCTTAATATTTTTTTAGTAAAATATTTTTTTATTCATCATTTCATTCCTTTAGTTTTCAATTAAATTCTTATATTTTATAAGCCATAAGTGTGAGTACCTCTCCTGTAAAATTTATTCATTCTATAAAATTAGTGCAAGCGGTAACGATTCAATAGAAAAATATAATATCATAAATATCACTAATACTGATCAAATAATATTGTTTAATACAAACAAGGGATAATGTTCGATGAAAAAATTATATTATTTAGTGTAAGCAAAATATATTGTTTAGTGAAAAAAATGTATAATTGTCCAGCAAAGAAGCGAATACGACTTTGAAAAAAAAAATTCATATTATGGACAAGTTTCACAACTTGCTCTTAATTGATTGAAGATAAAAATATCTAAATATTATACTTCTTTTTTTTACAAAAATTGTGCTCAAATCTTTGGACACATGTTTTAAGAAAAAATAGATAAAGTAAATGGTATTATGGGGTATTGTAGGGTTTATTTATGAATAAAATGAATTTAATGGGTAAAGTGCAATAACAATATGGGTAATTAAATGATGGTTGTGGGTGGAGATAAAGTGAGTGTGTCCATAAAAGAATTGAGTACAATTTTAGTGGACAAACAATTAAAGAAAGTGAACACACTTTTGGTGGACGGATGATGTATTCTTTAATTGTTATTTAAAATCTCTTGAAAGAAACTATTGCAATTATAGTCGTCATACACTCCTTAATGTATTGTAGAATCATGCAATTTGTTACACTGAAATATGCAACTTATTTACACTGAAATATGTAACTTATTTTCCACATTAATAGTTACACGGTTCAATGTAAATAAGATGAATATTTCAGTGCAATAAATTACATAATTTAAAATACATTATGGAGATCACATATGCACTTGGTGAATACAAGAGTTAGCCTTTACAGTTAATAATTTAATTAAGAAGTGATTAAAATAAATAGATTGATGAGTAGAGTGAATTATATTTAAGGCGTCGAAGAAGAAAAAGTGGTGGAGGGTTAAGAAAACGTGGGTGAGGGTTAGAACGGTGTGGCGTGTGAGCCCCACAAATTACTGTCATTCCTCGCCGTCCTGTGGTCCACCCCCTTGGGCCCACTTCTCCTTGTTGCTTCAGGTCAAAATTATGTAACGGTAATCTCGGCTCCAAGATTATGACGAATTTGGTCAAATTGTGCAATTCTTCGGATTCCTCAACACGGGTATGGGGTCAACGCCAGGTTCTATAAAACTTGGAATATGATTTTGTGTGGGATCAAATACTTGTACAATCTAATTTGCTCTTATTAAAGTTTGACCAAACCCAATTCATGAGTTATGACTTTTGCAAATATTACATGTAGTTTTCTTTCTTTATTTATTTTTTTGTGAATTGAATGGAGGGTAATAGTATATGCCTATATTTTTGGATTTTATTATGGATTAATTGCGAATAAAATCACTACATTTTTATAATTAACAATTTAAGTTAAATATTTGATTTGACAAATAAATCATACTCTTTACTCCCTCTGTCCCACACTCGTTTGAACATTCACTATTTGACTCATATTTTAGTGAGCGAATTATTTATTAATATTTGAAATGATAAAGAAACTTTTAAGGTGGGGTATGATAGTGCTACCCCTCATCTATCCTACCATATCTTAAAAGTCACTTTATCATTTCATATACTATAAACAACTCGCTCAATAAGACACGAGCCAAAAAGTGAAATGTTCTATCGAGTGTGGGACGGAGGGAGTACTTTTTTTTGTCAATTTTAACTTCGGGCAGTTTGCCCCCTTTCCCGAAAGATGATGTGTACAAATTAATACACAATCATCATCCTAGTGAGTATCCTCATCAATAAATAATTATAAATAATATTTTGAAAACAAATTAAGTATTATAAATACTATAAATAAATTTAGAATATAATAAAATATTAAAATCAACACAAATAAAAATCAAAATCTAATTTTTTTTCTTAAAATCAAAACTAGAAATCAACACAAACAAATAATATTCAAAATAAAAATTATAATTAAAACTGTCATTATTAAAAATTAACACAAATAATATTTCTTAGGGAATATTATTTGCCCACGAGTAACACAATATCAAATAAAAAATTAAAAATTTAGGAAACTAAACATAATGAACATTTGCCTTCAACCCATGTTTCTGGAGCAATGGTGGGATGGTGGAATGCGGCAATGGCGGGGGCGGAGGCAACATGAGGTTGAAAATTAATGAAAGGATTTTGGTGTAATTGAATTTTGAAGTTTACCTCCAAAAACACGTGTTCTCTCACGGCCAACTTTGTGTCGTGCTTTCAAGTGGAATTTTCATACAAGACACAAAAGTTTTGATCAAATCAAAAAAGAAACAACTGACAAAAAAATATTGTGTACAAAAAAAACTCTAATATAAAGTGGCAAATTTAAACTTTTTAGAAACTCAAAAAGACAAATATAAAATAAGTTTTTTTTTTTTTAATTCATTATCATAATAAAAGTAGTTTTTATTCTAAAATTTTTAAGAATTTTGTTGTTCGCTTCCTTTAATATATTCGCTATCATGATAGAAGATCTTTTTATTGTTAAGAATTTTATTTTTTAACATATATGACGACAAAGACATAAATGTATGAGAAAAACTTCATTTCAGTAGTTTCAATTCTACAACTAAAAAAAAAAATTAATTGAATATGTCAACTACCATTGCACACTGACAGGCGAAATTCTAATTATACAACTAAAAAAAAATTAAACATGACAACTATCATTGCACACTGACGAATAACATGCAACATACGTGTAAGACAACTAGTATATCAAAATATGAATACATAGAAATTGACATTATATAATATAAGTAACGTCTTAATTACCTCGTCCAGTTATCATAAATATCTTAAATGTTTGGCTGATTGTAGTACAATGTTGAATTATATTGTAACAGCGTGTGTCTTCATTTCATCTCCTTAAAAGATATGTATGCCCTAAACCTAGATAAATTAAATTTGTAATTAATTCATTAGTCATGTCTATTGTATTGAGCTAAACACACAAATTCTAATATACACCAGTTACATAATTAGCGTGTATTTTTAAATGATGTTACAATAAAATCTCTATAAGTTGATATTGTTGAGAGGAAAATTAATTATTTCATAGAGGTATTAATTTATTGATTTAAAGATTATATTTCTCGTACATACAATGAATAATTGTCCCGTACATACAAGAAATATCGAAAAGTTACAAAATGTTGAGTTGCTCTTCTTGCCACCTAATATGATGATAAAAAATTCAACCTTGTGATGTTGGGATAAAAGAGGTTTCAAGATGCAATATTGTAAGGAGGTTTTACCGTAAAATATTAGAAGTCTTGGGAGGACTGGAGGATTTATTTTGGAAGTCCATTAACTCTTCTAAATGTGATGTTATCCTCGTTGCCTATCTGCCAATTTTCCTTCTAAAAACTACCAGAAATAAAACTTGAGAGTGTTATGCTTCTTTACAACGAATATTTCTCTGTGTGTGTGGTGGGGGCAGGTGGGCGGGGGGAGTGAGGGATGTGAGAACAATTCTAAAACATGTTGGGTGGAATGGAAAATAATTTGCAAATCAAAATCTTGGGGGTTCTTTTGGTTGAGATTTGAAAAATTTTCAATAGGGTTTGTGGGGGAAAATAATTATGAAGATACTTTGTTGAGAGTGACAGGATGAGAGTTTGTAAATTTTTGTATGGTCCTTTGTATGTGGGTGAAACAGGTGTTGTGGCTAGCTCGGGATCGGTTAGATGGGGGAGGATATCTTTGAGAATGTGTGGGCTGAGGACGGAAAGTGGTTTGGGGGAATTTAGAAAGGTGTTTGGAGAATGGAAAAGCTACAAAATTTTGGGACAGCTTGTGGGTTGGGACAAATAGTCTAAAAAGCATTTTGAATAGGCTGTTTCACTTGAGTTTCGAGAGGGAGTCGACGATTATTGAGACGGGGGTTTGGGAGAGTGGGGTATGGAAATGAGAGATGAAATGGAGGAGAATTTTATTTGATCAGGAATTACTTGCCATTAACAATCTTGTAGGTACTATAAACAAGTTTCCACTCAAAGAGAACACACATGATATATGAAAATGGAGTGGCTTTTCGGATGGACACCTCAAGGTGAATGAGGCATATGATATGTTACGCGTTTTTTAATTGTGAACAGTCAAGCTCAAGGTTCTCGAAAAGAGTTTAGGCGCATCTGGTGCAACATTACTCCAACCAAAGCTTCGACAATGGTTTTGAGATTATTGTGGTGTCAGTTACCTATCAAAATAAACATTGTTAGAAGAAATATCCTTCAGCAAAACATCAACTTAATTAACCTGCCCCCTTTGTAGCAGGGTCACTAAGACAACTTATCATCTTTTCTTCGATTGTAACAAGTCGATCGAAATTTGATTTGCTTGTTATGATTGACTTGGAGTTTCTTTGGCATTCCAAAATAAAATTTTAAAACACTTCAATCGAATCTCGGGTATGCTTATGGGTAAGAAAGAGATGAAATTTACGATTGATTTGTGGATTTGTGTTGTATGGATGATATGAAAGAGCAGAAATAAATTGATCTTTGCGGGAGCATGCTTTGATGTGGAGAAAATTGTGGAAGAGATCAAGAGGAGGTTCTGGAGTTGATGTTCAACAAAATTTTCATTTTTTTTGTAATTTTACGTTCAATGATTATGAATCTTAGACTAGTCTTAGATTGTTGAAAGTTTTTTGTACATTTTTTCAAATTTGTATATCCTTGTACTGGGTATCCCTTATGCCCAACACATTCATTTTTTTTTAATAAACTTCCCTTATAAAAAAAAAAAAGAAAAAAAAAAGAAGGTTATGAGGTGGGATAATCTGATCCAGGAAAGATTAATGTTTTGGATGCTATCAATCTTATAGTCTCAGCTTGGGCGATAAATGTTCACTAACACGCAATAACAAATTATTTCTGACATTGCAAAATTTTCTCTAGCTGAAAGGTCAAGGAATTTAAATAATCTCAACATTGAAAAAGACATTTAAGAACAAAAGATAATGACAATTCTCGGTTTTTGTAACAAAATATATATGTTAATAATATATTGGATTATCCGGGTGAAAATGTAGCAACCATCGTCAAAAATAATATGAAGAATGATGAGGAGGATGATACAATACCTTTAATTACAAGGAAGGAAACACTTATAGCATTTAAAATACTTCACAATTTTTTGGTGCAACACAACCCCAAAACAATTGGATGTAATAAGTAAACTTAGATCGTATGAGCTCAAAAGTATATTGAAGTTAACAAACAACAATAATAGATTCTTATTTTCTAATTTGCCTTGGTTATTTTGTAATTAAAGAAATTATTAATTTGTGATATTAATGGGACCATGATTTATGTAATTAAAAAAAAAATTACTACCTTATCAAATTAGTGAATTTTTTAATTGGCCCAAATTGGGACCGGAGAAAGTTATTATTTTAGAGGTATTATTAATTTATAGAGCATTAATTTCTAGAGGTTTTACTGTAGTTGTTTATTAGTTTTCATTGAACATTATCATTTGTATTCATTAAATAAGTATTAGTTGTTTTACTAAATAATATTAATTATTTTTACTAAACAATATTAATCGTATATACAATTTGTTTTCATGAAATTATATTAATTATTTTCAATTGAATAATATCAATTGTGCACGGATGCAATTCACACGCACAAGTGTTACGGTCTAGACAATTGTTGAAAGAATAGATGTTTTAACGCGGGATATATGGGCAGTGGGAAAAGGATTGATACTTTTTACTGTTGCAGATTACGTTCTCTTCATTTTGAACATCTACCCCCTATTTTTTCTACTCTAATAGCTTTAACGACTTTTGACAATATTAAATAAAAAAAAGGGTGAATAGTTTTTTTTAAAGGTAAATAGTAGTACAAAATATAAATTCTACAGACGAAGAGTAGTACAAAACAAAAATCCTTCAAACGAAGCACAAGTCCTTTAGACGAACGATCAAAACACCGATCGGAACAACACCTACCTCGAACCAATCTTGAGGAACAGAGGAGAGAACCACAATCCAGGTAAAAGCACAAGGACAAAGGGAAACCCCACACTAATGCTTAAACCATGTCCTTAGAGATAATCAGGATTGCATCAATCAAAGCACAACTAACAAACCACCATGATCCAGAACCGGAAGAAAACAACAAAACAAACAAACAGCAAATCCAAAGAGGGAGGAAATCTCACAACAAACCCCTAACCAGGAGAAAGCAGAGAAGAGAAAATAAATCTAAACCCTAAAGCACAAAATAGAATAAAAGGTAAAGATAGCACAAAATAAAACAAAAATAATAAAGATCCGACAGACCGAAACCGCCCACCGGTTGCCGTGACTCCGGTGGAGGAGATCGGTTTGACGAACCAACCACGTCCTCTAAGCGATGTTCAAAATGGCATGCAGCGGTGTGATGGCGATGATGAATAAAGCGGTGGGTTTAATTGGGTTTAAAGAGAAAGAAGAGGAAAAGTTTTAGAGAGAGAAAAGTGATACTAATTTGAGGTGTTGGATTACATGGGCTGCTAATGTGGTGAATAGTTGATTAACTATGATTGCGCTTTTACGTCAATATAAATACATTATTAATTAATTAAGCAATTAAAATTTTCATATATTAGTATGAATAATTCATGAACTAATTATAAATGTGTAGATGATATTTTTTTATCGTTATAAAGTATAAATAAAGCTTTTTTTTTTTTTTACAGGAAGTTTAACGAAAGCTTGAAAACATTATGGTAAATTGCACTTTTGATCCCAAGATAATGTGTCAAGTGAAAATGGTCTTTTTTTGGACAAATTTGGTCCCATAAGATTTTCCGTCAATTTCTAACGGAAGTGAGTTACATGTACCGTTAATTGCAGATTTGGTCCCAAAAAAATTGCAGATTCGGTTCCATAAAATTGCATATTTGATCCCAAAAAAACTAATTTATTATTTTTTTAATATAATTTTCAGATTTTTTATAAATTAATTTATAATTTAATAATTACACCTTTATAATTAATTTATAATTTATTTAGTGTAAATTTGAAATTTAAATTTATATAATTAATTTATACTTTGGAAAGTATTAAGCATAATTTCATAACTAAGATTTATAAAAATGTAATTAACATTTTTGAATTACATTTGATATTAGAGATTCTATATTTTTTTAAAATTTTTTAAATTATACACAAATTATTACTTTATTTGAAAATATTTATTTTTTTATTTTAAACTATATAAGACTATATATATTATTTATTTCAATAAATTAAGATTATATATATATGGATTATATGTATATTTTTAATTTTTTAAATTATCTACAAATTTTTACTTGGTTTAAAAATGGAACCCTCGTTCCCCCTCGCCCCTCCAAAATCGCCCTAGAAATTCATCGAAATCACATTGAAGAAGCAGTGAAAATCATACTGGAGTATAGGCTACAATAGTTGTGATTTTTATGTGTTTGATATTGATCTACGTGATAAAAAGATATTGAATTTGATTTTAATTTTGCAATTTTTTTGCGACGATGAGTGTTGATTGGTAGTGTGGTGGGATGGGCGGGTGGCAATGACGATTGCAGAAAAAGTCGTGTTGTGCAACTGATTTGCATTTCGTGTATTCTTTCAATAGTATTAGTTGTTTAATGAAAAAAAATTAGTTATTTCATTGGAGAGTATCAATTTTTCTAACATAAAGTATTAGTTGCAAAGCAGGTGCATGGTAAAGTATTTTTATATTGTATTCAAATTCTATATATTATTTGGTTTGATTTTTTTTTAATTATATAAAGATTATAGATTTTTTTTTAATTTCTTAGATTTTACATTAAGTTTATACATATTATATATATATATATATATTTTAATTTTTAGATGTTACATATTATTATTTGATTTATAAATGTTACTCATTATTTTTAAAATTATATATGAATTATATATATATATATATTAACTTCAATAAATTTACATAAGTTATTATTTAATTTAAAAAATATTTTTTTGTATTTTGTAGTCATATTTAAATCATATATATAGTTTTACAATTAATTTGTAATTTATGAATTAATTTTGATTACATATATAATTAATTATATTTTGGTATCATTTCCCTCAATTTTGCATATTTAGTCCCATAATTTTTTTTGGTCAAATATCGATTTCCATCCATTTGACTAACGGTTGAGACCAAAACTGCTCAAAAAATGACCATTTTGAAATCATGGGACCAAAACTGTTTTGGACCCAATCTCTTGGGACCAAATCTGCAATTTACCCAAAACATTACAACTGAACTTTTTAGATTTTAAATTGATGAAAAGTAAATAATTATCATACTAATTAAATTGAGATGGTCGGGTTTCGGTTACTCAAACACAAACACAAACACAAACACAAACACAAACATAATCATAACCTTAATACTCTTGATCAATTATTCATTTCCTTATTTATTAAACATTTAATAAAGCTTCAATGATTCAAAAGTAACCGCGCCCTACTACATGATTGTACCAGACGAGCCATGTCTCACCATCAAACAACATCAGTTACAATTCCTCCAATTTTTACTTTAAAATAACATAAAATTACAATCCTCCTATTAAAGTTTTATCATTAATTTTTTTCTTTTAGTACTCATTTTCATATTCTTTTATGCATGGTTATAGAAATGACAATGAATACAGTTCTCAACTTTATATTGCATTACTTTTTGCCTTTTTGGCTAGAGTAGGTCTTCGATACCACTATACTCATAAATTAATATCATAATATTTATTAATTGATACCACTATACTTTTAAATTGTAATCATATCATTAAATATTATAGGTACTAGTTAAGAGTAGTGATATCAGTTTATAGGTATAATGATATCAATTTCATAGTATGAACAAGTTTCGTAAGAGAGTTTGTACATGTTTGTTTGGTTTATATAATTACTATTATCATCTTCCGTGAGAAAGTAAAAAAACATAACTCAATCAAGCCGGTCTGTTCAGTTTGGTTAGAGTTCTACTCGATCTGTAGATAATTTGGACAAAATTTTCATGAACTTTGATTCACATGAAATCTATTTTTTCAAATATTACCATTATACATACAAATTGTTACTTTTATGCATATAGTGTTGGTCCCGGTGGGAAAACCCATTTTGCGAGTGCGGAAGCAAACATGACAAGCGATGCATATAAAACAGGGGTGAAGGAATGGTGATTCCAAAATTTTCTCTTTTAAGCTCATGTGTTGTGTTTTGTTTATGATCGAATGCGTATGACAAGATAAGAACGTAAAGCAGTAAAGAACACAACAATGTATAATAGTTCGGAGACTCAAGCTCCTACATCCACTCTCCGCATTCTGGGAAATTCCTTCAAACACTTCTAAAGGGTTTTCGACTACCTCAGAGTTTACTAACCTTTCTACTTTGAGCTTTCGACTACCTCTGTAGTTTACTAACTCAAACGGACTTATCACCCTCTCCGGCTCACCTCTTAGATGTTTAACGAGTTCACACTCCTTCGGGACTTATCACCCTCTCTCGGGATTGCCTAACAACTACCTCACTTCACCGCTAGTTATCTCTTACGAGAATGGGGTATGAGTTTGGTGTTGTCTCCAACTATGGTGAGATTTTCCCTTACATTTGTTTAGCATCAATGCTAAGGTTGGAAAAATCTCTCTAAGCTTATGATACATAAATGGGTTGCTTGGGTTGGGTTCTAGAACACTCTTTGAATATATTTGTATATCTACAGGACTTGTGTTCTAGGGTGGGAATGCTGACTATAACGCTCTTGGCTCATGAAAGCATCTTGTGCATATTCTCACACTTAATTTGATGGAAGATCTTGTATTTATAGTGTGGATTTGAATATTTACTGGTTGGAGAATCACATTCAAATCCATACTATTCTTTATAAGATTTCCGCAACTTTTTTGGCTAGTTGTCTTCCCTCTCGTTTGGTCCACGTCGGTGGATTTCATGACTATATTCCTCGGTTAAACCCGGAACATTGAGGTTTATCTTTGAGTATTAGGTAATTCTTGAGTCTTGATAATTCTGTGCCTTGAGATTCTCGAGTCTCGGTGTCTTGAGACATCTTGAGTCTTGATTCTCGGTTTCATCTTGAGTCTTGATTCTCGATTTCATCTTGGGTTTGATTCAGTTTATCTTAAAGTCTTGGCTTTCGATTTCATCTTTGAAACTTCGTTTTCTTGAAACTCTTGAGTCTTGATTCTCTTTGATCTATATCTGTACATTATACACGGTGCATATATCATCACGAACCTCCTAAAACTGAATCATGACTCATCTATCAAGGTTATCCTGAACATGTCATACTCAGGGGTTTTGAGATCTAATCAAAATCCTCTTTATTAAATTCATTTCCCAACATATAGAGTATTACTATTATGCATACAAAGTACTCCTTATATATATTGTTTAAAAAAATGAAGCATAATGAAAAAGAAAGTTCATATAACTCGAATTCAGATAAGACCTAATTAATAATTTTATTGGTTTGGAGGTCAATTTCAGTACATTACTATTGTTAATTATATATAGTTAAATAATTGAACGATCAATGCACATCCTAATGATATGTAGCTATCAATTTCTAAAAAGACGCAGTGCAATTAATCTCATGATATCGAATTATTGAGTTAATATAAACTATGGAAGTAAATCACAGTTTCAACTTCAAATATTTATAGTTTCTTTAAGATTAAAATTTTATGGAAAATGCATATTTACAAAGTTTTCGAAATCGAATCCCCTCCCAACTTGCAATTTGCAACTTCAAATTAAAGATTAAAAATTAAACAAATTTTTTTATCAACTTAGTTTATATAAGTTTTATGGTGAATTCAATATAATTTTTAATATATGAGATAATATTGTTTAGGACGAAGTAATGAAGTATCACTATTTAATTAGTAAATTTTTTAAAAATATACATAACAGTAAATTAATATTTTAAATATTGATACGTTATATGCTAAAAGATGATATTTTATATATTGAAAAGGTTTGAAACGAAAAATTCATGTGAATTAATCACATAAAACCTACCAAATAAATTAATCACAAAACAATATTTTCTGCATTAAAAGTAAGCGTACGTGTGACTCAATAAAACATGAGATGCAGAACTATAACTACGTACATAAATTATGGATCAATCAAATTACATTTTAATCAAGTTTAAGAAATGTAAAAGTAGCTTTTCACACTCTTTAAGCCTTTAATAAGCTATTTATTATAATACCTAAATGTTGATAATCGAAATAATTTTGAATGATGTGGCTTATTGATCTTCAACTAACAAATTAAAGTGAGTGTATAATTTTTTACCAAGATATTGAAATATTAAGGTGAGTTGATAGATATTTTGTGTGGAGTTTGGATAAGTGTAAAAACTGAAATTAGAATCAAAAGTCATTTTTTATTGTATACTTTTTCTATTTATATTACAAGGCCTGACATGAGGTGTCCTTCTTACATTGAGTTGACATTTAGTATTATTAAGTGTCTAGTATGAGTTGCCACTATATTCTATCTTTACAAGACTTAGTGTGTAAGTTTCCAGGCTGGCTGCTTGGCCTAACTGGATGTCATGTGATCGGACCTAAATGGCCAAGCTCTCTGACTCGGCTTCCAGTTCATTCCCAAGCCAAGCAAGGCCCATCGGTCTCTTGCTCCGGTTTGCTCGGCGAACTCATTTACCGGTCCGACCGAGCAACTTTAGCAGGCACATGGCGTGTTGACCATCACTAATGACGACTTCTGACTTGTTGTACCTATCGCGTTGGACGAACATGATTGACGGGTTTTCCAGGTTGATCTTGATTGGACGAGTAACTTTGACCACTATTAACCAGCAATAACACTAAACTCAATTAAATTAAAGTATTTCATTGTCAAGATAACAATTATAAGTAATCACACATTAATCTCTTATCCTTTAAAGAAAATGAGCATAATAATATGTTAAGTGCGCTCTTATGATAATATAAACCCGTCCAAAGTAAAATGGAATTAAAATTCATCAATTTATTACTAAGAACTGAGATAACACACTTCTAGTTACATCTCTCACCCTCTCTAATATTACATCCTCAATCATTTTTTTTTCATGAAAGATAATAGTTGGCTTGTGATCCAAGTGGATTCTATATATATTGACTATTGACAAGACTAGATCTACACAAACAGTACACCTGGGTTGCATAGGACACTACATACGACGATACGTATGACAATACATATTAAAAAATTATATAAATAAATTAATTTCATATATCTCTATAAATTTGTATTTTAAGATGAGGTGAAACTCCTTCATTTATATAATTCTCTAATAATACAATTTTTAATTTTTTTTTGAATAAAAACAACGAAAATACACTTGCTAAATTATTTTATACCTTCCCCATAAATATAAATAAATTCTACATGAAAATCTAATGCTAACAGTGTGAATGAAAAATTGGTGAATAATTCGATATGAAAATGATTTCAAGACAAGAAGAATCGATGCCCAATGAACGACAAACCCTTGATAGTGGTGAACTGAGCGATGCAGAGGACAAACATGAAGACGTTGTGGTTGAGTAAGATATAGAAATAAGTCATTATTTCTTTATTGTTTGAGGGGCCACACACTATTATTTTCTTTGTAATTGGGATACGTCACGTAATGTATTATATGCGTATTTCACCTATACCAAAGGACTCTCGAAGTATCCAATACTGTATTATTTAATTTTTTCGAAATATCCACGCATTTAATAATAAAAAAATGAGGAGTGACTCAAAACCAAAAACCTCTAATAAAAAAAAAGAGTTAATAACAAATTACAACTTCTCCCATTGTCTTTTTTTTTGATTTGCAACATATACTATTTTTTTAATAAATTGCAATATGTATTAGTAAAAACCAGCTGATTCTAACTCGGACTCATTTTTTATGAATTTTTTTTGTTAGAGCTATATATATCAGGTTATATTGGTCCTTTTAAATTTATTGAACTTTTAATTTCTTAAATAATTATTTTTTAATGTACCATTAAGTTTTGTAAATATTTATAACTCTCAAACTTACTTAAAACATCAGATTTTAGGGCTTTTCAATTTTAAAAAATTAAAGGTTCATTAAAAAATTAAAAAAATTTAAAGAACGAATATAAGCTTGAACAATCTAGATATAGCCGAAAAATTCCTTAAGAAATGAATCTGAGATTCAATCAGTTTTTACTAATACATATGACATTTTGTTAAAAAATAGTGCTTGCTACAATTTGTGTTTAAAAAAAAGGTATAGAATTCAATGTGTTATTAACAAAAAAAAAAAAAAAAACCTAAAATTGCCCTAAGCAAAAAACACTTAAAGGCCCAAAATCAAAGCACGCAAATACACAGGGAAGAGCCCAAAGTGAAGAAACAAAGGCCCAAGACCGCTAGATAAGAAAACCAAATACTTTTTTCAATTCGGCCCAACTGTAACCACACCAGTATAATCAACTAGGGCCCAAAAACCTGAAAAGGTCAACCTCCAAGCAATGAACTTTAATGTATTGTACGAGGGTGAGATGTAATTTGATATGAATTAATCAACCACTCATAGATGATGAAATAAGCCGTGTATGATGTATATCCATGAATAGGGCCGAGCACTATTCAGTAATAAAACTGAAAAATTCAGTCGAACCGGACTGAAATATTAATTCGATTCGACTACTTTTTTGTTTGATTCGGTTCGATTTTGATTATCAGCTTTATAAATTTCGTAGTATTCGAGTTCGATTATGGTTTTAGATGTAAAACTATCGAAAAAATCGATAACCGAACCGAATTAATAAATTATATATACATACCTTTGAATTAATATGTACAGATCTTATTGTTTTAGTAGAGCTCAAAATTTATACTGAAAAAATATTTATTTCTTTGAATTAATTTATTTTTGATTTTTATGTGTTGTACTTCGAATTAAATTTGATATGAAAATTTCATCGATATATAATAATACATTAATAATTTTTTAATAAATAAATTTAATATTTTATATTTGGTTTTTCGATTTTTTTAATCAAATCGAATGAAAATTTTGGTTCGACTAGATCATTTTGTTTTCATTTCGGTTCGATTTAGATTAATAATAATAAAATTTTTGATTAATTCGATTACGCTAACGATTCAATTCTTTAATCGAATTCTCACCCCCAGCCATAGCCATGAATATCAACACTATTGGATTGATTAAAAACCTCCACAATGGTGAATGGAGGACAACAATCCCAATTGGGTGATGTTTGATTTAGGTTTACAATGAATTTCAAAGAGCTAGCTAAAAATCAAGAAATTTCTAATTAAAAAAATCTAATTAATCAATAATAACTATTTTGGTTTGATTTGCCGTAGTTGGCTTGTAACTTGTGAGAGAAAATAGAATGAAAGAATTTTGAGTGAGTCTCATGTACTTTTTAATTGCAGTGCCAAAGCCCTCATAATACAATGTTAGAACGTGGAAATTATTATTTGAAAAAAAGTAACTTATTTATATTGAATCGCATGTTATTTTTCCATATTAATAGTTTACGATCCAAAAGATAAATAAGTTGCACATTTAAAAAAAATACTATAAAAGACACGGTGCATCTAGATGCATACAAGACCTAGCCAAGAACTTAATTTCCCATCATCAATTTGTGTATTAGGAATATAACACATATATAATGTAAAATACTAGAATATTTAAATAGTATAAAATGTGAAATCTATTTATATAATATAAGGTGTGAAATCTATTTATTCTAGAATACTATGAGTGCACGATGCGGGCGTGAGAGGGGGGTGGGCATGAGTTGTGGACTTCTGTGTCAGGATGCGATATATATTTATAGAATGATATCTTTATCAAATATATATTGTAGTTTAGTGATTCGGGTTTGTTGTTAATGAATTTGGTCGCAAGTTCAATTCCTATTGAACACATATATATTTTTTTTGTCAAGTTGTTGTGTGTTACTACATCTATGTATAAGTGTTACTACATTGTTATATTGAAAAAACTTCATATATATATTTTTTTTGTCAAGTTGTTGTGTGTTACTACATCCATGTATAAGTGTTACTACATTGTTATATTGAAAAAACTTCATACCGTACGTAACACGTATTAAAACATATCGTAACACAAAAATATTCATAAGGTAACATGGGTCACAAGGTAACACATTGTTATTCATATGGTAAAACATGAGTATTCACATAGTATTACTACGATATGTGAACAGTGTTACATATTACTAAAAAATATGTGTTACTACATGAACAAAAAGTATTACCCTATGAAGAAAAACGTGTTACCACATGAACAAAATCAGTATAAGCGCGAAAATAAATTCTCAGTCCAAAATTACAACTTAAAAAAAACAACTTGATGCGTTACTACATGAACAAAAGAGTGTTACCCTATGAGCAAGAATGTTACTACATGAACAAGAACCAGTATAAACACGAAAAAAAATTTCAATCCAAAATTACAGATTTATAGAACAGCGTGAAAAGAGTGAAGGATCTGAATTCCATCACACACTTTGTGTTGAGGGGTAATCCAAACACCACACACATAATCTCTTTCTTCGCATGATTTCACACCAAAAATCAAATTGAACAACCTGATTTCATCCAATGATTGAGCAAAAAAAGAAAAATTAAATCGACAAGAAATTAGAACTAACGAAAGAAGAAAGCCCGTGAGATCCCCCAAAGAATTTGAAGAGAAGAGGAAGAAATCTTACTGCGTCCGTGACAACACGATGGAAGAAAATGAAGAAAGCCCATTAGCTCGCCAACAATCTGCCCTAACCCGATTCCCTACCTGACCCGCAAGAAAAAAAAAAAAAAACTCAATCAGATATATCACTTGTATGCAATATTGTGACAAATTTTTGTGTATATATATTTCTAGGGATAAAAATTGTACTCAAAGAACTTTGCTTCGCTTTTGAAATGGGTCCCAATTATTTTGACTTTTTTGATTTTAGTCCAAAGAAGTTACCAAAAATTTTGAAATTGGTTCTTTAACTTTCTAAAGTCAAAAGTCACCTAATAGGTAATAACCACATATGTAACTATTTTACTTTTTCCTTTGATTTCAAAATGTTAACTAGACATTTTAAATTCTAATAATTTTGGGTTGAGATTTTTCTGCTTAATGTTTTTAGGGATGAAGAGTGGTTTCTGCGTATTTTGATTTATTTTTGTATTTCAAATACATACCACTCAAGTGTAAGGGGATCCTCGTAGTAGAAAATAAGTGCCCGTTAATTATCGAACCATGGAAAATAGTGAGCTCGGTGTGACCCTAATACTATGTGTCGGCATGTTATTGTAGTTGCGGAGCAAAAATACAAAAAACGAAAGAAAAGCAAGTAAAGAAAAGCACGGAAATAATAAAAGAGAAAACCAACTAGGTAGAGTCAAGGGGAGAGAATCGAACTTAGGCGATGATCAACTTCATTTAAAGTCAAACAAATGAAATAATAGAACCATCGTAGTTCATTTTTAATCGAGAGATAAGGGCAATCACTTAAAATTACATAAATTCATCTTTGGATAAACCTAGAACTAATGTATCAAATTAAACACCTAAGATTGAAGATGATGAATTGACGGTTTTCCACCGGGTAATAATCACACAACTAGGGTAGTTCTACCCAACTACACTATTTATCTATCTATTCTAATCTCCTAGCCATGCTTTTTTTTCATTCAGATACTTGGGGCCCAAACTCCCTGGCCCCTTCACTAATTACTCAAATTTCACCAAATAACCAATATAAATTAATGGGGTTCTAATGATATTTACCCAACTCGTCGTTGCGATAAACCAATATCCACTAAATTACACAACATCAAGTCACACTCATACAAATTAGCTCAACTATCCAACTCTCGTTGAAATAATCAAATATCAATATATGAGCTAATAGAAGAAAAGCAATTGAACAATGAAAATCCACCAACCTAATCAAACAATTAAGAAACTGAACCAAGACAATTAAATTAAAACATAAGCTCAAAATTCATAAATATCACATCATCTAAGAGCACTAAGAGTTTAGCTCATGAGTTTACAATACAAAATCAATGAAAAATAAACATCACAAAACTAATTAATAAAAAATATAAGAAATAAAAAAAAGAGTGAACCTAGATGACATCTTATGAATAATTTATCTTTATTCTTGCACTCAAACTCCTGCTGCCCCCAGTGTTTATATTATGAAGAATCGCTGAAATTGGGGGTAAATGAAAGTCGTTATTTTTTTCTTCTTCAATTGCCTCGGTCAAAGTCGCATTTGAGGATGGAATTAATTAAGTGAGTGTGGCTTCTTCAATTGGCCTTTTCCATTTCATTCCCACGGCTGCTGCTTCTTTTTCCTCCAATTGAGCCACCAATGTAGGCTGGAATTAAATCAAAATAATGGGCCCAATGTTCTTTTCCTTTAATTAATTAAAATGGGCTGCTAATTCTCTGAAAGTGGACCGTGAAGTTGGGCCAAAGAAATGGTTGAACAATAGGCTGCTGGGCCTCCTTTTCCATTTTTGATGCACATTGTTGTTGTCTCGCTCATTACTCGAGCTCCCGAAAATTCGATTGAGTTGATTCTTTTTTCGTTGTGATCGTCTTTTCGATGAGCTTTACGTGGTTCAACCCTCTTCATCAATATACTTTTAGATCAAAAAAATTATTTCTTTAATTCATGTTCTTTTTTTTCATTATTTTCCTACAAAATTAACAAGATACATCATTTCTCCAAATCAAGTGCAATTGGCCAATTTAATATAAAAAATGCATGAAACTCAATCAAATTAAGCTAATAAAACTCAAGAAATTCGAGCAATTTTCACACTAATCAGTGGTTTCTACGTATTTTGGTTTATTTTTGTATTTTTCGATCAGTTTAGACCTGGTAAACTAACCTGATTCTCGTTGTTTTTTTAATATACTGATTGTTTTTAAACCCCATTGAAAACCCGACCAAAATTATTAAGATTAAAAAGTTTAAGTTGCGCTTCGAAGCTAAAGGGAAAAACAAAAAAATTACACATGTGATGTTTACTTGCTTGGTAACCTACTGCAGTAGATTAAAGGACCAATTTAAAAAATTTTGAAAATTTACAAGAGCAAAATCAAAAAATCAAAATAATTTGGACCAATTTCAAAACGATACAAAATTACTGAACTAAAAAAAAACTTAATCCCAATTTACTATACTATTACCACCAACTATCAACAACAATCTCAACCGCTACAGAACATGGCTTAATAAATTTAAAAACTCAACATCAAATTCAACAACACACATTCCATTCCATCAACATGAAAATCAAAATCTGCACATCTTCAGCTGAAATAGTTGCTTCAGTTGATGATCTTTTATCTCAGATTCTTCTCTGTCTCCCCCTGAAATCATTGGTTTCCTTCAAATCAGTTTCCAAACACTGGCATTTTCTCACCATTCCTTCCCCTACGCTCGTTCCGAACTCACATTTGAATATTTTTCCTTGTCAATCAACCAACATTATTCACCCAGTCCGAAAACTCGATTTCACTGCAGACCGTGCAGGCATCGAGATAGTGCAATCGAGCAACGGCTTGTTGCTCTGTTGCAGCTATCTAAACTATAGAGATAAGAGATATTACCTCCGTCCCGCATTACTTGTTTACACCTTTCAAAAAAGTAATCCGTTACAATTTCTTAAAATTATATTTTGAGTTTTTTTGCACTTATAATCCCACGAACCACGCATGTTTTCAATCTACACTACACGTGTAACTAGTCCCACAAGAATTTTAATTTGCAAATGTGGTCCCACAATTTACCAAGTATGCACATTTGGTCCCAAAATTAAACAGTTTGACGAATCTAGATTAACCGCTAAACGGACAATCGTTAAACGATAATTAATATGTGTTAAACATTAATCTATCTTAACAAATTAATTGAGTTTTTGCACTTTTGATTCCATGAATCACTGTACGTATTTTCAATTTAGTCCCACCACCGAAGCCCAAGTCCCCCAAAAATTTTAATTTGCAAACGGGTCCCACAATTTACCAAGTTTGCACATTTGGTGCCAAAATTAAATGGCTCTTGATGACATCTCGTTAACCGCGAAACGGACACTGTCAAACGTATAATTAATACTCCCTCCATCCTAATTTTTAAGAAACTCTTTCTATTTTTTTTTTTCTCAATCTCAATTTTAGGAACACTTCTTAAAAATGGATATACACACTTTATCACTTTATCACATAAAATACTACTCCCTATGTCCTAACTTTGATTGTCCACTTTCCGAATAAATAAGCCCTCCTAATTTTGTTTGGTCATTCCAAAAAAAAGGAAATAAAACAACTTTCAATTCTATTTAATATTATTATTCCCTCCACCAAATCCACTTTACACCATTTAATACTATTATTTCCCTCCACCATATGCACTTTACACTATTTAATATTATTATCTCCTACTTTTCTTAATCTCCGTGTCTACAATATTTGGCTATGTTTTAAAATTCGTCCAACGGCCGATCGGACCCAGGAGAACTGCCATCGGGCGGCTCAATAGGGGTGTCCTTAACTACTATTAAACCGCCTCGACAAAACCAAAAACAAGGGTGAAAGCGAAGAAAGTGAACCGCGGATTTCATAAAAAAAAAAAAAAAAAACCCTACGACTGCGATTGATGCAATGAATATGAGCGTCATCCCCGTCTCGCCATGCTGGAGAAAGAAAGGAAGACGTGCAGCGTGCACCCTCTGCTCTACTTATTGCCTCTTCAAGGCCGGTAAATCACTTCTCAATTGTGGAGAAAAGAAGATAGAGAAAAGAAAAGATGCGTATACAGATCATGGACACCCGGGATGGGAGAATCACATACTCATGATGAGGGATTTGGTAAGATTTGTGAATATGAAGATTGAGAGAAACCCTCGTTTTATTTGGAGAAGACTTGATTTTCCCACCATTTTTTTATTAATTTGAATTCAAAATGGGACTAAAAGTGAAAGTATATTGGCGCCAAAAAAACGTGATTAGTAGAAAAATGGCGCCAAAAGAAATGGAGGGAAGAATTTTGGGTTTTGGAACCCTATGAGACCATATGTGCAAGTGGGCTCGGGCGAAGTTAATGGTTAATTTTGTGTTAATTATGTTTCATAACTTATGGGACTAAAATGAAAGTGATGGTTAAAGGTGGTTAAGCCTTAATTATGTAATTAATTATGTCTCATAACTTATGGGACCACATTTCAAATCGATTTACTTAATTTAAATCCACGGGTGGGACCACATTTACAAATTAAAATTCTTATGGAACTAGTTCTGTCAGTAGTGGGACTAGATTGAAAACATGGCGTGGTTCATGGGACCAAAAGTGCAAAAAACTCATTATATTTTTTTTCATTACTTTTACCTAAAAAAATCACCTATTTTAGTAATAAAATAGAAAGGACTAGAATGTCCTCAATCAAAACCACTTTATCACTTTTAGATACTACTATTTCCGTCCCAATAAAAAAAACCCTATGTCAAAAGCAAAGGGATAAACAAGTATGGACGGAAGAATTACTATATCCAGAACCCCACCACCAAAAGATTCTTGCAACTTCCGAAATTAGAGGAAAGGGTTGAGGGAATGGAAGGGGTGAGCTTGGCCTTTGATCCCACCAAGTCCCCTCATTACAAAGTTGTTTGTGTTTTTTAGGAACCGAAAACTTTGAATTCGTGATTTATTCATCAAAGACGTGTTCTTGGAGGAAATGTGCAGAGGCCTTTTTCAGCTAACAAGGTATGTTTGAAATTGGGTCAGCTTTTTGAGTGATGGTTCTTTATACCTAAATCTTGATGATGATAATAATATGCCGAAAAAATTGAGGATGCCGCATATTCAAAAGGGTTACGATTGGAGATTCCATTATTATCTTGGAGAGAGCTGTGATCACTTGCA
The DNA here is from genome assembly GCA_037126765.1 of Stenogyne calaminthoides. Taxonomy (NCBI): domain Eukaryota; kingdom Viridiplantae; phylum Streptophyta; class Magnoliopsida; order Lamiales; family Lamiaceae; genus Stenogyne; species Stenogyne calaminthoides. Next base: position 3,940,481 of record JBBCBC010000024.1, on the reverse strand, counting down.
TTACATTGAGTTCTTTAAGGAGAAACTTGGGTTAGACTTCAGATGTGTATGAAATGAAGGGAGATTATTCGGAGGGTTTTGTCGTGGCATCTTATCCGGTGATGTATACATGGATGGAGAAAAAAGTGTTTTGGTCCCATAAACTTATCTCTTGTCTAATTTCCGTCCTAAAAATGTAATTGTCAATTTTAGTCACATAAGTAAATTGATTGTCCAATTTTGGTCCGTTTTTTAAAAAAATCACAAGTAACGCCATTTTGATGACTTGTAAGTCACGTTTCTTAACCGAACGAATAAGCAGATCCCTAACCATAGCCATGAAGATCAACAGTACTATTGGATTGATTAAAACCTCCATAATCAAAAGGTGCATGGAGGATAACAATCCTAATTAGGTGATGTTTGATTTAGTTTATAGTGAATTTCAAAAAGCTAGCTAAAATCAAGGAATTTCTAGTTAAAAAATATCACTATTCAATGATAACTATTTTGATTTGATTTGCCGTAGTTGGTTTATAGTGAATTTCAAAAAAGCTATTAAAAAATCAAGGAATTTCTTGATAGGCCATTTGAGCTCAAGTTAGAGGTTGCATCCTCAATTTTTTATTTCTATGTAAAATTTCCCACCAAGAGCGAGGTGTGGTCGGGCACCGTAAAGGGGCAAACGAGTTGAAACAAGAGGTTGTTTGGGTTTACCCTGATCTTATTTCAATTCGCATTTTCTTTCTTGCCTAGTAATATTCATGTAATATAAGACAATGTTATGAAAATCGAAGAGCTAAGCTCGGGCGCAAGTCGGTAAACCAACAAAAGGAATCGTCTGGGCCTAAACCGGTTGGGACTGAACGAAGAAATTTTTTATCGACGATTAGATTGGCTGACCCAAGAGAACAGGCACTAGCTACCCCGGGCGAAAGAGCTCGAAAGTCCAAGTCAATCGGCCAGGCCAGATCTAAAAAGTTATAATTGGTTCCATGATGCAGGAGGCGCCGGCGGAAGTCATCGGCTTTCTCAAGAAAAATTTGGACATCTTTGCATGGTCTCACAAAGACATGATTGGGATCGATCAAGGGTAGCATGCCACTAATTGAATATCGACCCACAATCAAGGCCGATCGCACGGAGGCGCGAAAGTTTTGGCGGGAGAAATCGTGACCACGCCGAAGAGGTAAAACAATGTCGTGCTTCGTCAAGAAGACGAACAACGCTTAGAGGCTATGCATCGATATCACCGACTGAACAATGCATGCTCGAAGATTTCTTCCCAAAGTCGACATCGACCATTTGATCGAGAACACGGTAGACCCCGAGATGATTTCCTTCATGGACATGTTCACGGGATATCATCAAATCGTGATGCATGAAGATGAACAAAAAAGCCACTATTTCTTTTACTATTTGTGAGGGCCCACATCATTATTTTATTTTCTAATTGGGATCGCCACATAATAAATGTATTGGATCATTGATCTCACCTATATCGAAATTACTCAAAATATCCAACATTGTATTATTTAATTTTCGGAATATCCGTTGCATTTAATAAACACACAAAATGAAGAGTGACTCAAAATAAGAAACCTCTAATAATAAAAGGGTTAATAACAAATTGCAATCTCTCTTATTACATTTTTACAAGTTGTAACATATACTTTATGTTTTTAAAAAATTGCAACATGTATTATTAAAAAATCGATTGTTTCCAACCCGGACTCATTTTTTACTATATATTTGTCCAAGGTTATATTGATCCTTTTAAATTTATTGAAGTTTTAGTTTCTTAAATAATTTATTTTAATGTACCTTTAAATTTTGTGAATCTTTCTCTCTCTCAATCCTACTTAAAATATCCAAATTGTAGGGTTTTTCAATTTTAAAAATTATAGTTTCATTAAAAAAAAATTAATAAATTTTAAAGAACTAATATAACCTTGAACAATATTGATATAGCGAAAAATTCCTTAAGAAATGAACTTTTGTCTTTGGAATTGATCGATTTTTTAGTATATGTTGCATTTGTTAAAAAAATAGTGGATGTTGGTAATTTGTGTTAAAAAAAAGTACAAATTTCAATTTGTTATTAACCAAAAACAACCTAACATGGCCAAAAACAAAAAAAGCTTTAAAAGGCAAATCAACCCAAAATCAAAGCACCCAAATGCATAGGCACAGGTTATTCACACCCCCTTAATTAGTAAATGCCGATTTAATTAGTGTACTGCCAAATATACCCCTTTCTCAAAATTTCTAATTCTTCTTCTTCCTTGTTTAACACATTAAATTGTTTTAAAAGTGAGCCGCCATCGCCGGCAGCCGGTGCGCCGCCTGCCCTGCGCCAACCACCACTGGTTCCTTCGCCAATTAAAAACACCACATCACCCCCATCGCTCCATTCATTTGCCGCCTTAACCCATTTCGCTGAACTACTGTTTGTGAATTTCTTTCAGTTCCTATCCTTCTTTGCAGTTTATTTGAGGATCAATTGTTTAATTTATCTTTCTACTACCTCATTTGAACTTCCCCTTC